>JAUCNB010000031.1:600000-1134356 GCA_033675215.1 Rhodiola kirilowii
GATGGGCACACGCCTGGGCATCCTGGGCACACCCCTAGGCATCATGGGCACACCCCTGGGTATGATGGGCACACGCATGGGCATCATGGGCACACGCCTGTGCATCATGGGCACACCCTTGGGCATCATGGGCACACCCCTGGGCATCATGGGCACACCCCTGGGCATGTTAGGCACGCACCAGGGCATCATGGGCACACCCCTGGGCATGTTGGGCACGCACCAGTGAATCATGGGCATCCGCCTGGGCATCGTGGGCACACCCCTGGGCATCATAGGCACACCCCTGGGCATGATGGGCACGCGCCTGGGCATCATGAGCACACCCCTGGGAATGTTGGGCACGCACCTGGGCATCATGGGCACACGCCTGGGCATCATGGGCACACCCCTGGGCATCATGGGCACATCCCTGGGCATCATGGGCACACCCCTAGGCATCATGGGCACACCCCTGGGCATGATGGGCACACGCATGGGCATCATGGGCACACGACTGGGCATCATGGGCACACCCCTGGGCATGATGGGCACACGCCTCGGCATCATGGGCACACGCATGGACATCATGGGCACACCCCTGGTCATGTTGGGCACGCACCAGGGCATCATAGGCACACGCCTGGGCATCATGGACACACGCCTGGGCATCATGGGCACACCCCTGGGCATCATTGGCACACGCATGGGCATCATGGGCACACGCCTGGGCATCATGGGCACACCCCTGGGCATGTTGGGCATGCACCTGTGCATCATGGGCACACGCCTGTGCATCATGGGCACACGCCTGGGCATCATGGGCACACCCCTGGGCATGATGGGCACACGCCTGGGCATGATGGGCACACGCCTGGGCATGATGGGCACACGCCTGGGCATCATGGGCACACACCTGGGCATCATGGGCACCCGCCTGGGCATCATGGGCACACCCCTGGGCATGTTGGGCACGCACCAGGGCATCATGGGCACCTGCCTGGGCATCATGGGCACACGCCTGGGCATGATGGGCACACGCCTGGGCATCATTGACACACCCCTAGGCATGTTGGGCACGCACCTGGGCATTATGGGCACACGCCTGGGCATCATGGGCACACCCCTGGGCATCATGGGCACACCCCAGGGCATCATGGGCACACCCCTGGGCATGATGGGCACACGCCTGGGCATGATGGGCACACGCCTGGGCATCATGGGCACACCCCTAGGCATCATGGGCACACCCCTGGGCATGATGGGCACACGCCTGGGCATCATGGGCACACCCCTGGGCATCATGGGCACACCCCTGGGCATGATGGGCACGCCCCTGGGCATCATGGGCACACCCCTGGGCATGATGGGTACACCCCTGGGCATCATGGGCACACCCCTGGGCATGTTGGGCACGCACCAGGGCATCATGGGCACATGCCTGGGCATCATGGTCACACCCCTGGGCATGTTGGGCACACACCAGGGCATCATGGGCACACGCCTGGGCATGATGGGCACACGCCTGGGCATGATGGGCACACCCCTGGGCATCATGGGCACACCCCTGGGCATGATGGGCACGCCCCTGGGCATCATGGGCACACCCGTCTAGGCATCATGGGCACACCCGTCTGGGCATCATGGGCACCCGCCTGGGCATCATGGGCACCTGCCTGGGCATCATGGGCACACGCCTGGGCATGATGGGCACACGCCTGGGCATCATGGGCACCCGCCTGGGCATCATGGGCACCTGCCTGGGCATCATGGGCACACGCTTGGGCATCATGGGCACACCCATGGGCATCATGGGCACACCCCTGGGCATCATGGCCACACCCCTGGGCATGATGGGCACACGCCTGGGCATGATGGGCACACGCCTGGGCATCATGGGCACACCCCTAGGCATCATGGGCACACCCCTGGGTATGATGGGCACACGCATGGGCATCATGGGCACACGCCTGGGCATCATGGGCACACCCCTAGGCATGATGGGCACACGCCTGGGCATCATGGGCACACGCCTGGGCATCATGGGCACATCCCTGGGCATGTTGGGCACGCACCAGGGCATCCTAGGCACACGCCTGGGCATCATGGACACACGCCTGGGCATCATGGGCACACCCCTGGGCATCATGGGCACACGCATGGGCATCATGGGCACACGCCTGGGCATCATGGGCACACCCCTGGGCATGTTGGGCACGCACCTGGGCATCATGGGCACACCCCTGGGCATCATGGGCACACCCCTGGGCATGATGGACACACGCCTGGGCATGATGGGCACACGTCTGGGCATCATGGGCACACCCTTGGGCATGTTGGGCACGCACCTGGGCATCATAGGCACACGCCTGGGCATGATGGGCACACGCCTGGGCATCATGGGCACTCCCCTGGGCATCATGGGCACACGCCTGGGCATGATGGGCACACGCCTGCGCATCATGGGCACACCCCTGGGCATGTTGGGCACGCACCTGGGCATTATGGACACACGCCTGGGCATCATGGGCACACCCCTGGGCATCATGGGCACACCCCTGGGCATCATGGGCACACCCCTGGGCATGATGGGCACACGCCTGGGCATGATGGGCACACGCCTGGGCATCATGGACACACCCCTAGGCATCATGGGCACACCCCTGGGTATGATGGCACACGCATGGGCATCATGGGCACACGCCTGGGCATCATGGGCACACCCCTGGGCATGATGGGCACACGCCTGGGCATGATGGGCACACGCCTGGGCATCATGGGCACATCCCTGGGCATGTTGGGCACGCACCAGGGCATCCTAGGCACACGCCTGGGCATCATGGACACACGCCTGGGCATCATGGGCACACCCCTGGGCATCATGGGCACACGCCTGGGCATCATGGGCACACCCCTGGGCATGATGGGCACACGCATGGGCATCATGGGCACACGCCTGGGCATCATGGGCACACGCCTGGGCACACCCCTGGGCATGATGGGCACAGGCCTGGGCATCATGGGCACACCCCTGGGCATGATGGGCACACGCCTGGGCATCATGGGCACACGCCTGGGCATCATGGGCACACGCCTGGGCACACCCCTGGGCATGATGGGCACAGGCCTGGGCATCATGGGCACACGCCTGGGCATCAAGGGCACACCCCTGGGCATCATGGGCACACCCCTGGGCATCATGGGCACACCCCTGGGCATGATGGGCACACCCCTGGGCATGATGGGCACACGCCTGGGCATCATGGGCACACCCTAGGCATCATGGGCACACCCCTGGGCATGATGGGCACACGAATGGGCATCATGGGCACACCCCTGGGCATGATGGGCACACGCCTGGGCATCATGGGCACACGCCTGGGCATCATGGGCACATCCCTGGGCATGTTGGGCACGCACCAGGGCATCCTAGGCACACGCCTGGGCATCATGGACACACGCCTGGGCATCATGGGCACACCCTTGGGCATCATGGGCACACGCATGGGCATCATGGGCACACGCCTGGGCATCATGGGCACACCCCTGGGCATGTTGGGCACGCACCTGGGCATCATGGGCACACCGCCTGGGCATCATGGGCACACCCGTGGGCATGTTGGGCACGCACCAGGGCATCATGGGCACTCGCCTGGGCATCATGGGCACACGCCTGGGCATGATGGGCATACGCCTGGGCATCATGGGCACACCCCTGGGCATGTTGGGCACGCACCAGGGCATCATGGGCACACGCCTGGGCTTCATGGGCACACCCCTGGGCATGATGGGCACACGCATGGGCATCATGGGTACATGCATGGGCATCATGGGCACACCCCTGGGCATGTTGGGCACGCACCTGGGCATCATGGGCACCCGCTTGGGCATCATGGGCACACCCCTGGGCATGTTGGGCACGCACCAGGGAATCATGGGCACCCACCTGGGCATCATGGGCACACCCCTGGGCATCATGGGCACACCCCTGGGCATGATGGGCACGCGCCTGGGCATGATGGGCACACGCCTGGGCATCATGGGCACACCCCTGGGCATGTTGGGCACGCGCCTGGGCATGATGGGCACACCCCTGGGCATGATGGGCACACCCCTGGGCATGATGGGCACACGCCTGGGCATGATGGGCACACCCCTGGGCATCATGGGCACATCCCTGGGCATGATGGGCACACGCCTGGGCATGATGGGCACACGCCTGGGCATCATGGGCACACCCCTGGGCATGTTGGGCACGCGCCTGGGCACACGCCTGGGCATGATGGGCACACCCCTGGGCATGATGGGCACACCCCTGGGCATGATGGGCACACGCCTGGGCATGATGGGCACACGCATGGGCATGATGGGCACACGCCTGAGCATGATGGGCACCCGCCTGGGCATCATGGGCACACCCCTGGGCATCATGGGCACACCCCTGGGCATGATGGGCACACGCCTGGGCATGATGGGCACACGCCTGGGCATGATGGGCACACGCCTGGGCATCATGGGCACACACCTGGGCATCATGGGCACCCGCCTGGGCATCATGGGCACACCCCTGGGCATGTTGGGCACGCACCAGGGCATCATGGGCACCTGCCTGGGCATCATGGGCACACGCCTGGGCATGATGGGCACACGCCTGGGCATCATGGACACACCCCTAGGCATGTTGGGCACGCACCTGGGCATCATGGGCACACCCGTCTGGGTATCATGGGCACACCCGTCTGGGCATAATGGGCACCCGCCTGGGCATCATGGGCACCTGCCTGGGCATCATGGGCACACGCCTGGGCATGATGGGCACACGCCTGGGCATCATGGGCACACCCCTGGGCATGTTGGGCACGCACCTGGGCATTATGGGCACACGCTTGGGCATCATGGGCACACCCCTGGGCATCATGGCCACACCCCTGGGCATGATGGGCACGCACCTGGGCATCATGGGCACCCGCCTAGGCATCATGGGCACACCCCTGGGCATGTTGGGCACGCACCAGGGCATCATGGGCACCTGCCTGGGCATCATGAGCACCCGCCTGGGCATCATGGGCACACCCCTGGGCATCATGGGCACACCCCTGGGCAAGATGGGCACACGCCTGGGCATGATGGGCACACGCCTGGGCATCATGGGCACACCCCTGGGCATCATGGGCACAAGCCTGGGCATCATGGGCACACCCCTGGGCATGATGGGCACACGCCTGGGCATCATGGGCACACGCCTGGGCATCATGGGCACACGCCTGGGCACACCCCTGGGCATGATGGGCACAGGCCTGGGCATCATGGGCACACCCCTGGGCATGATGGGCACACGCCTGGGCATCATGGGCACACGCCTGGGCATCATGGGCACACGCCTGGGCACACCCCTGGGCATGATGGGCACAGGCCTGGGCATCATGGGCACACGCCTGGGCATCAAGGGCACACCCCTGGGCATCATGGGCACACCCCTGGGCATCATGGGCACACCCCTGGGCATGATGGGCACACGCCTGGGCATGATGGGCACACGCCTGGGCATCATGGGCACACCCTAGGCATCATGGGCACACTCGTGGGCATGATGGGCACACGAATGGGCATCATGGGCACACCCCTGGGCATGATGGGCACACGCCTGGGCATCATGGGCACACGCCTGGGCATCATGGGCACATCCCTGGGCATGTTGGGCACGCACCAGGGCATCCTAGGCACACGCCTGGGCATCATGGACACACGCCTGGGCATCATGGGCACACCCCTGGGCATCATGGGCACACGCATGGGCATCATGGGCACACGCCTGGGCATCATGGGCACACCCCTGGGCATGTTGGGCACGCACCTGGGCATCATGGGCACACGCCTGGGCATCATGGGCACACCCGTGGGCATGTTGGGCACGCACCAGGGCATCTTGGGCACTCGCCTGGGCATCATGGGCACACGCCTGGGCATGATGGGCATACGCCTGGGCATCATGGGCACACCCCTGGGCATGTTGGGCACGCACCAGGGCATCATGGGCACACGCCTTGGCTTCATGGGCACACCCCTGGGCATGATGGGCACACGCATGGGCATCATGGGCACATGCATGGGCATCATGGGCACACCCCTGGGCATGTTGGGCACGCACCTGGGCATCATGGGCACCCGCTTGGGCATCATGGGCACACCCCTGGGCATGTTGGGCACGCACCAGGGAATCATGGGCACCCACCTGGGCATCATGGGCACACCCCTCGGCATCATGGGCACACCCCTGGGCGTGATGGGCACGCGCTTGGGCATCATGGGCACACCCCTGGGCATGTTGGGCACGCACCTGGGCATCATGGGCACACGCTTGGGCATCATGGGCACACGTCTGGGCATCATGGGCACACCCCTGGGCATCATGGGCACACGCCTGGGCATGATGGGCACACGCCTGGGCATCATGGGCACACCCCTAGGCATCATGGGCACACCCCTGGGCATGATGGGCACACGCATGGGCATCATGGGCACACGACTGGGCATCATGGGCACACCCCTGGGCATCCTGGGCACACGCCTGGGCATCATGGGCACACCCCTGGGCATGTTGGGCACGCAGCAGGGCATCATAGGCACACGCCTGGGCATCATGGACACACGCCTGGGCATCATGGGCACACCCCTGGGCATGATGGGCACACGCCTGGGCATGATGGGCACACGCCTGGGCATCATGGGCACACCCCTGGGCATGTTGGGCACGCGCCTGGGCACACGCCTGGGCATGATGGGCACACCCCTGGGCATGATGGGCACACCGCTGGGCATGATGGGCACACCGCTGGGCATGATGGGTACACGCCTGGGCATGATGGGCACACGCATGGGCATGATTGGCACACGCCTGAGCATGATGGGCACCCGCCTGGGCATCATGGGCACACCCCTGGGCATCATGGGCACACCCCTGGGCATCATGGGCACACCCCTGGGCATGATGGGCACACGCCTGGGCATGATGGGCACACGCCTGGGCATGATGGGCACACGCCTGGGCATCATGGGCACACACCTGGGCATCATGGGCACCCGCCTGGGCATCATGGGCACACCCCTGGGCATGTTGGGCACGCACCAGGGCATCATGGGCACCTGCCTGGGCATCATGGGCACACGCCTGGGCATGATGGGCACACGCCTGTGCATCATGGACACACCCCTAGGCATGTTGGGCACGCACTTGGGCATCATGGGCACACCCGTCTGGGCATCATGGGCACACCCGTCTGGGCATCATGGGCACCCGCCTGGGCATCATGGGCACCTGCCTGGGCTTCATGGGCACACGCCTGGGCATGATGGGCACACGCCTGGGCATCATGGGCACACCCCTGGGCATGTTGGGCACGCACCTGGGCATTATGGGCACACGCTTGGGCATCATGGGCACACCCATGGGCATCATGGGCACACCCCTGGGCATCATGGCCACACCCCTGGGCATGATGGGCACGCACCTGGGCATCATGGGCACCCGCCTGGGCATCATGGGCACACCCCTGGGCATGTTGGGCACGCACCAGGGCATCATGGGCACCTGCCTGGGCATCATGGGCACCCGCCTGGGCATCATGGGCACACCCCTGGGCATCATGGGCACACCCCTGGGCAAGATGGGCACACGCCTGGGCATGATGGGCACACGCCTGGGCATCATGGGCACACCCCTGGGCATGTTGGGCACGCACCTGGGCATTATGGGCACACGCCTGGGCATCAAGGGCACACCCCTGGGCATCATGGGCACACCCCTGGGCATCATGGGCACACCCCTGGGCAAGATGGGCACACGCCTGGGCATCATGGGCACACCCCTGGGCATGTTGGGCACGCGCCTGGGCACACGCCTGGGCATGATGGGCACACCCCTGGGCATGATGGGCACACCCCTGGGCATGATGGGCACACGCCTGGGCATGATGGGCACACGCATGGGCATGATGGGCACACGCCTGAGCATGATGGGCACCCGCCTGGGCATCATGGGCACACCCCTGGGCATCATGGGCACACCCCTGGGCATGATGGGCACACGCCTGGGCATGATGGGCACACGCCTGGGCATGATGGGCACACGCCTGGGCATGATGGGCACACACCTGGGCATCATGGGCACCCGCCTGGGCATCATGGGCACACCCCTGGGCATGTTGGGCACGCACCAGGGCATCATGGGCACCTGCCAGGGCATCATGGGCACACGCCTGGGCATGATGGGCACACGCCTGGGCATCACGGACACACCCCTAGGCATGTTGGGCACGCACTTGGGCATCATGGGCACACCCGTCTGGGCATCATGGGCACACCCGTCTGGGCATCATGGGCACCCGCCTGGGCATCATGGGCACCTGCCTGGGCATCATGGGCACACGCCTGGGCATGATGGGCACACACCTGGGCATCATGGGCACACCCCTGGGCATGTTGGGCACGCACCTAGGCATTATGGGCACACGCTTGGGCATCATGGGCACACCCATGGGCATCATGGGCACACCCCTGGGCATCATGGGCACACGCCTGGGCTTCATGGGCACACGCATGGGCATGATGGGCACACGCATGGGCATTATGGGCACACGCCTGGGCATCATGGGCACACCCCTGGGCATGTTGGGCACGCACCTGGGCATCATGGGCACCCGCCTGGGCATCATGGGCACACCCCTGGGCATGTTGGGCACGCACCAGGGCATCATGGGCACCTACATGGGCATCATGGGCACCCGCCTGGGCATCATGGGCACACCCCTGGGCATCATGGGCACACCCCTGGGCAAGATGGGCACACGCCTGGGCATGATGGGCACACGCCTGGGCATCATGGGCACACCCCTGGGCATGTTGGGCACGCACCTGGGCATTATGGGCACACGCCTGGGCATCAAGGGCACACCCCTGGGCATCATGGGCACACCCCTGGGCATCATGGGCACACCCCTGGGCATGATGGGCACACGCCTGGGCATGATGGGCACACGCCTGGGCATCATGGGCACACCCCTGGGCATGATGGGCACACGAATGGGCATCATGGGCACACGCATGGGCATCATGGGCACACCCCTGGGCATGATGGGCACACGAATGGGCATCATGGGCACACCCCTGGGCATCATGGGCACACGCATGGGCATCATGGGCACACGCCTGGGCATCATGGGCACACCCCTGGGCATGTTGGGCACGCACCTGGGCATCATGGGCACACGCCTGGGCATCATGGGCACACCCGTGGGCATGTTGGGCACGCACCAGGGCATCATGGGCACTCGCCTGGGCATCATGGGCACACGCCTGGGCATGATGGATATACGCCTGGGCATCATGGGCACACCCCTGGGCTTGTTGGGCACGCACCAGGGCATCATGGGCACACGCCTGGGCTTCATGGGCACACCCCTGGGCATGATGGGCACACGCCAGGGCATGATGGGCACACGCCTGGGCATCATAGGCACACCCCTAGGCATCATGGGCACACCCCTGGGTATGATGGGCACACGCATGGGCATCATGGGCACACGCCTGTGCATCATGGGCACACCCTTGGGCATCATGGGCACACCCCTGGGCATCATGGGCACACCCCTGGGCATGTTGGGCACGCACCAGGGCATCATGGGCACACCCCTGGGCATGTTGGGCACGCACCAGTGAATCATGGGCACCCGCCTGGGCATCGTGGGCACACCCCTGGGCATCATAGGCACACCCCTGGGCATGATGGGCACGCGCCTGGGCATCATGAGCACACCCCTGGGAATGTTGGGCACGCACCTGGGCATCATGGGCACACGCCTGGGCATCATGGGCACACCCCTGGGCATCATGGGCACATCCCTGGGCATCATGGGCACACCCCTAGGCATCATGGGCACACCGCTGGGCATGATGGGCACACGCATGGGCATCATGGGCACACGACTGGGCATCATGGGCACACCCCTGGGCATGATGGGCACACGCCTCGGCATCATGGGCACACGCATGGACATCATGGGCACACCCCTGGTCATGTTGGGCACGCACCAGGGCATCATAGGCACACGCCTGGGCATCATGGACACACGCCTGGGCATCATGGGCACACCCCTGGGCATCATTGGCACACGCATGGGCATCATGGGCACACGCCTGGGCATCATGGGCACACCCCTGGGCATGTTGGGCATGCCCCTGTGCATCATGGGCACACGCCTGGGCATCATGGGCACATCCCTGGGCATGATGGGCACACGCCTGGGCATGATGGGCACACGCCTGGGCATGATGGGCACACGCCTGGGCATCATGGGCACACACCTGGGCATCATGGGCACCCGCCTGGGCATCATGGGCACACCCCTGGGCATGTTGGGCACGCACCAGGGCATCATGGGCACCTGCCTGGGCATCATGGGCACACGCCTGGGCATGATGGGCACACGCCTGGGCATCATGGACACACCCCTAGGCATGTTGGGCACGCACCTGGGCATTATGGGCACACGCCTGGGCATCATGGGCACACCCCTGGGCATCATGGGCACACCCCTGGGCATCATGGGCACACCCCTGGGCATGATGGGCACACGCCTGGGCATGATGGGCACACGCCTGGGCATCATGGGCACACACCTGGGCATCATGGGCACCCGCCTGGGCATCATGGGCACACCCCTGGGCATGTTGGGCACGCACCAGGGCATCATGGGCACGCACCTGGGCATGTTGGGCACGCACCAGGGCATGATGGGCACACCCCTGGGCATGATGGGCACACGCCTGGGCATGATGGGCACACGCCTGGGCATCATGGGCACACCCCTGGGCATGTTGGGCACGCACCTGGGCATCATGGGCACACCCCTGGGCATGTTGGGCACGCACCTGGGCATCATGGGCACACCCCTGGGCATCATGGGCACACCCCTGGGCATCATGGGCACACCCCTGGGCATGTTGGGCACGCACCAAGGCATCATGGGCACACCCCTGGGCATGTTGGGCACGCACCAGAGCATCATGGCCACACACCTAGGCATCATGGGCACACGCCTAGGCATTATGGGCACACGCCTGGGCATCATGGGCACACCCCTGGGCATGATGGGCACACACATGGGCATCATGGGCACACGCCTGGGCATCATGGGCACACCCCTGGGCATGTTGGGCACGCACCAGGGTATCATGGGCACACGCCTGGGCATCATGGGCACACCCCTGGGCATGTTGGGCACGCAACAGGGCATCATGGGCACACGCCTGGGCATCATGGGCACACCCATGGGCATCATGGGCACACGCCTGGGCATCATGGGCACACCCCTGGGCATCATGGGCACACCCTGGGCATGATGGGCACACGCCTGGGCATGATGGGCACACGCCTGGGCATGTTGGGCACACACCTGGGCATCATGGGCACACCCCTGGGCATGATGGGCACACGCATAGGCATCATGGGCACCCGCCTGGGCATCATGGGCACCTGCCTGGGCATCATGGGCACACGGCTGGGCATGATGGGCACACGCCTGGGCATGTTGGGCACACCCCTGGGCATGTTGGGCACGCACCTGGGCATTATGGGCACACGCTTGGGCATCATGGGCACACCCATGGGCATCATGGGCACACCCCTGGGCATCATGGCCACACCCCTGGGCATGATGGGCACACGCCTGGGCATGATGGGCACACGCCTGGGCATCATGGGCACACCCCTAGGCATCATGGGCACACCCCTGGGTATGATGGGCACACGCATGGGCATCATGGGCACACGCCTGGGCATCATGGGCACACCCCTAGGCATGATGGGCACACGCCTGGGCATCATGGGCACACGCCTGGGCATCATGGGCACATCCCTGGGCATGTTGGACACGCACCAGGGCATCCTAGGCACACGCCTGGGCATCATGGACACACGCCTGGGCATCATGGGCACACCCCTGGGCATCATGGGCACACGCATGGGCATCATGGGCACACGCCTGGGCATCATGGGCACACCCCTGGGCATGTTGGGCACGCACCTGGGCATCATGGGCACACCCCTGGGCATCATGGGAACACCCCTGGGCATGATGGACACACGCCTGGGCATGATGGGCACACGTCTGGGCATCATGGGCACACCCTTGGGCATGTTGGGCACGCACCTGGGCATCATAGGCACACGCCTGGGCATGATGGGCACTCCCCTGGGCATCATGGGCACACGCCTGGGCATGATGGGCACACGCCTGCGCATCATGGGCACACCCCTAGGCATGTTGGGCACGCACCTGGGCATTATGGGCACACGCCTGGGCATCATGGGCACACCCCTGGGCATCATGGGCACACCCCTGGGCACACCCCTGGGCATGATGGGCACACGCCTGGGCATGATGGGCACACGCCTGGGCATCATGGACACACCCCTAGGCATCATGGGCACACCCCTGGGTATGATGGGCACACGCATGGGCATCATGGGCACCCGCCTGGGCATCATGGGCACACCCCTGGGCATGATGGGCACACGCCTGGGCATGATGGGCACACGCCTGGGCATCATGGGCACATCCCTGGGCATGTTGGGCACGCACCAGGGCATCCTAGGCACACGCCTGGGCATCATGGACACACGCCTGGGCATCATGGGCACACCCCTGGGCATCATGGGCACACGCCTGGGCATCATGGGCACACCCCTGGGCATCATGGGCACACGCCTGGGCATCATGGGCACACGCCTGGGCATCATGGGCACACGCCTGGGCACACCCCTGGGCATGATGGGCACAGGCCTGGGCATCATGGGCACACCCCTGGGCATGATGGGCACACGCCTGGGCATCATGGGCACACGCCTGGGCATCATGGGCACACGCCTGGGCACACCCCTGGGCATGATGGGCACAGGCCTGGGCATCATGGGCACACGCCTGGGCATCAAGGGCACACCCCTGGGCATCATGGGCACACCCCTGGGCATCATGGGCACACCCCTGGGCATGATGTGCACACGCCTGGGCATGATGGGCACACGCCTGGGCATCATGGGCACACCCTAGGCATCATGGGCACACCCCTGGGCATGATGGGCACACGAATGGGCATCATGGGCACACCCCTGGGCATGATGGGCACACGCCTGGGCATCATGGGCACACGCCTGGGCATCATGGGCACATCCCTGGGCATGTTGGGCACGCACCAGGGCATCCTAGGCACACGCCTGGGCATCATGGACACACGCCTGGGCATCATGGGCACACCCCTGGGCATCATTGGCACACGCATGGGCATCATGGGCACACGCCTGGGCATCATGGGCACACCCCTGGGCATGTTGGGCACGCACCTGGGCATCATGGGCACACGCCTGGGCATCATGGGCACACCCGTGGGCATGTTGGGCACGCACCAGGGCATCATGGGCACTCGCCTGGGCATCATGGGCACACGCCTGGGCATGATGGGCATACGCCTGGGCATCATGGGCACACCCCTGGGCATGTTGGGCACGCACCAGGGCATCATGGGCACACGCCTGGGCTTCATGGGCACACCCCTGGGCATGATGGGCACACGCATGGGCATCATGGGCACATGCATGGGCATCATGGGCACACCCCTGGGCATGTTGGGCAAGCACCTGGGCATCATGGGCACCCGCTTGGGCATCATGGGCACACCCCTGGGCAAGTTGGGCACGCACCAGGGCATCCTAGGCACACGCCTGGGCATCATGGACACACGCCTGGGCATCATGGGCACACCCCTGGGCATCATGGGCACACGCATGGGCATCATGGGCACACGCCTGGGCATCATGGGCACACCCCTGGGCATGTTGGGCACGCACCTGGGCATCATGGGCACACGCCTGGGCATCATGGGCACACCCGTGGGCATGTTGGGCACGCACCAGGGCATCATGGGCACTCGCCTGGGCATCATGGGCACACGCCTGGGCATGATGGGCATACGCCTGGGCATCATGGGCACACCCCTGGGCATGTTGGGCACGCACCAGGGCATCATGGGCACACGCCTGGGCTTCATGGGCACACCCCTGGGCATGATGGGCACACGCATGGGCATCATGGGCACATGCATGGGCATCATGGGCACACCCCTGGGCATGTTGGGCACGCACCTGGGCATCATGGGCACCCGCTTGGGCATCATGGGCACACCCCTGGGCATGTTGGGCACGCACCAGGGAATCATGGGCACCCACCTGGGCATCATGGGCACACCCCTGGGCATCATGGGCACACCCCTGGGCATGATGGGCAAGCGCCTGGGCATCATGGGCACACCCCTGGGCATGTTGGGCACGCACCTGGGCATCATGGGCACACGCTTGGGCATCATGGGCACACGCCTGGGCATCATGGGCACACCCCTGGGCATCATATGCACACGCCTGGGCATGATGGGCACACGCCTGGGCATCATGGGCACACCCCTAGGCATCATGGGCACACCCCTGGGCATGATGGGCACACGCATGGGCATCATGGGCACACGACTGGGCATCATGGGCACACCCCTGGGCATCCTGGGCACACGCCTGGGCATCATGGGCACACCCCTGGGCATGTTGGGCACGCAGCAGGGCATCATAGGCACACGCCTGGGCATCATGGACACACGCCTGGGCATCATGGGCACACCCCTGGGCATCATGGGCACACCCCTGGGCATGATGGGCACACGCCTGGGCATGATGGGCACACGCCTGGGCATCATGGGCACACCCCTGGGCATGTTGGGCACGCCCTTGGGCACACGCCTGGGCATGATGGGCACACCCCTGGGCATGATGGGCACACCCCTGGGCATGATGGGCACACGCCTGGGCATGATGGGCACACGCATGGGCATGATGGGCACACGCCTGAGCATGATGGGCACCCGCCTGGGCATCATGGGCACACCCCTGGGCATCATGGGCACACCCCTGGGCATGATGGGCACACGCCTGGGCATGATGGGCACACGCCTGGGCATCATGGGCACACACCTGGGCATCATGGGCACCCGCCTGGGCATCATGAGCACACCCCTGGGCATGTTGGGCACGCACCAGGGCATCATGGGCACCTGCCTGGGCATCATGGGCACACGCCTGGGCATGATGGGCACACGCATGGGCATCATGGACACACCCCTAGGCATGTTGGGCACGCACCTGGGCATCATGGGCACACCCGTCTGGGCATCATGGGCACACCCGTCTGGGCATCATGGGCACCCGCCTGGGCATCATGGGCACCTGCCTGGGCATCATGGGCACACGCCTGGGCATCATGGGCACACCCCTGGGCATGTTGGGCACGCACCTGGGCATTATGGGCACACGCTTGGGCATCATGGGCACACCCATGGGCATCATGGGCACACCCCTGGGCATCATGGCCACACCCCTGGGCATGATGGGCACACGCCTGGGCATGATGGGCACACGCCTGGGCATCATGGGCACACCCCTAGGCATCATGGGCACACCCCTGGGTATGATGGGCACACGCATGGGCATCATGGGCACACGCCTGGGCATCATGGGCACACCCCTAGGCATGATGGGCACACGCCTGGGCATCATGGGCACACGCCTGGGCATCATGGGCACATCCCTGGGCATGTTGGGCACGCACCAGGGCATCCTAGGCACACGCCTGGGCATCATGGACACACGCCTGGGCATCATGGGCACACCCCTGGGCATCATGGGCACATGCATGGGCATCATGAGCACACGCCTGGGCATCATGGGCACACCCCTGGGCATGTTGGGCACGCACCTGGGCATCATGGGCACACCCCTGGGCATCATGGGCACACCCCTGGGCATGATGGACACACGCCTGGGCATGATGGGCACACGTCTGGGCATCATGGGCACACCCTTGGGCATGTTGGGCACGCACCTGGGCATCATAGGCACACGCCTGGGCATGATGGGCACGCGCCTGGGCATCATGGGCACTCCCCTGGGCATCATGGGCACACGCCTGGGCATGATGGGCACACGCCTGCGCATCATGGGCACACCCCTGGGTATGTTGGGCACGCACCTGGGCATTATGGGCACACGCCTGGGCATCATGGGCACACCCCTGGGCATCATGGGCACACCCCTGGGCATCATGGGCACACCCCTGGGCATGATGGGCACACGCTTGGGCATGATGGGCACACGCCTGGGCATCATGGACACACCCCTAGGCATCATGGGCACACCCCTGGGTATGATGGCACACGCATGGGCATCATGGGCACACGCCTGGGCATCATGGGCACACCCCTGGGCATGATGGGCACACGCCTGGGCATGATGGACACACGCCTGGGCATCATGGGCACATCCCTGGGCATGTTGGGCACGCACCAGGGCATCCTAGGCACACGCCTGGGCATCATGGACACACGCCTGGGCATCATGGGCACACCCCTGGGCATCATGGGCACACGCCTGGGCATCATGGGCACACCCCTGGGCATGATGGGCACACGCATGGGCATCATGGGCACACGCCTGGGCATCATGGGCACACGCCTGGGCACACCCCTGGGCATGATGGGCACAGGCCTGGGCATCATGGGCACACCCCTGGGCATGATGGGCACACGCCTGGGCATCATGGGCACACGCCTGGGCATCATGGGCACACGCCTGGGCACACCCCTGGGCATGATGGGCACAGGCCTGGGCATCATGGGCACACGCCTGGGCATCATGGGCACACGCCTGGGCATCAAGGGCACACCCCTGGGCATCATGGGCACACCCCTGGGCATCATGGGCACACCCCTGGGCATGATGGGCACACGCCTGGGCATGATGGGCACACGCCTGGGCATCATGGGCACACCCTAGGCATCATGGGCACACCCCTGGGCATGATGGGCACACGAATGGGCATCATGGGCACACCCCTGGGCATGATGGGCACACGCCTGGGCATCATGGGCACACGCCTGGGCATCATGGGCACATCCCTGGGCATGTTGGGCACGCACCAGGGCATCCTAGGCACACGCCTGGGCATCATGGACACACGCCTGGGCATCATGGGCACATCCCTGGGCATCATGGGCACACGCATGGGCATCATGGGCACACGCCTGGGCATCATGGGCACACCCCTGGGCATGTTGGGCACGCACCTGGGCATCATGGGCACACGCCTGGGCATCATGGGCACACGCCTGGGCATCATGGGCACACCCGTGGGTATGTTGGGCACGCACCAGGGCATCATGGGCACTCGCCTGGGCATCATGGGCACACGCCTGGGCATGATGGGCATACGCCTGGGCATCATGGGCACACCCCTGGGCATGTTGGGCACGCACCAGGGCATCATGGGCACACGCCTGGGCTTCATGGGCACACCCCTGGGCATGATGGGCACACGCATGGGCATCATGGGCACATGCATGGGCATCATGGGCACACCCCTGGGCATGTTGGGCACGCACCTGGGCATCATGGGCACCCGCTTGGGCATCATGGGCACACCCCTGGGCATGTTGGGCACGCACCAGGGAATCATGGGCACCCACCTGGGCATCATGGGCACACCCCTGGGCATCATGGGCACACCCCTGGGCATGATGGGCACACCCCTAGGCATCATGGGCACACCCCTGGGCATGTTGGGCACGCACCAGGGCATCATGGGCACCTGCCTGGGCATCATGGGCACCCGCCTGGGCATCATGGGCACACCCCTGGGCATCATGGGCACACCCCTGGGCAAGATGGGCACACGCCTGGGCATGATGGGCACACGCCTGGGCATCATGGGCACACCCCTGGGCATCATGGGCACACGCCTGGGCATCATGGGCACACCCCTGGGCATGATGGGCACACGCCTGGGCATCATGGGCACACGCCTGGGCATGATGGGCACACGCATGGGCATCATGGGCACACCCCTGGGCATCATGGGCACACGCCTGGGCATGATTGGCACACGCCTGCGCATCATGGGCACACCCCTGGGCATGTTGGGCACGCACCTGGGCATTATGGGCACACGCCTGGGCATCATGGGCACACCCCTGGGCATCATGGGCACACCCCTGGGCATCATGGGCACACCCCTGGGCATGATGGGCACACGCCTGGGCATGATGGGCACACGTCTGGGCATCATGGGCACACCCTTGGGCATGTTGGGCACGCACCTGGGCATCATAGGCACACGCCTGGGCATGATGGGCACACGCCTGGGCATCATGGGCACACCCCTGGGCATCATGGGCACACGCCTGGGCATGATGGGCACATGCCTGGGCATCATGGGCACACCCCTGGGCATGTTGGGCACGCACCTGGGCATCATGGGCACACGCCTGGGCATCATGGGCACACCCGTGGGCATGTTGGGCACGCACTAGGGCATCAAGGGCACTCGCCTGGGCATCATGGGCACACGCCTGGGCATCATGGGCATACGCCTGGGCATCATGGGCACACCCCTGGGCATGTTGGGCACGCACCAGGGCATCATGGGCACACGCCTGGGCATCATGGGCACACCCCTGGGCATGATGGGCACACGCATGGGCATCATGGGCACATGCATGGGCATCATGGGCACACCCCTGGGCATGTTGGGCACGCACCTAGGCATCATGGGCACCCGCTTGGGCATCATGGGCACACCCCTGGGCATGTTGGGCACGCACCTGGGCATCATGGGCACACGCATGGGCATCATGGGCACACGCCTGGGCATGATGGGCACACCCCTGGGCATGATGGGCACACGCCTGGGCATGATGGGCACACGCCTGGGCATCATGGGCACACCCCTGGGCATGTTGGGCACGCACCTGGGCATCATGGGCACACGCCTGGGCATGATGGGCACCCGCCTGGGCATCATGGGCACACCCCTGGGCATGATGGGCACAAGTCTGGGCATCATGGGCACACCTCTGGGCCATGATGGGCACACGCCTGGGCATCATGGGCACACCCCTGGGCATCATGGGCACACGCCTGGGCATGATGGGCACACGCCTGCGCATCATGGGCACACCCCTGGGCATGTTGGGCACGCACCTGGGCATCATGGGCACACCCCTGGGCATGATGGGCACACGCATGGGCATCATGGGCACACGACTGGGCATCATGGGCACACCCCTGGGCATCCTGGGCACACGCCTGGGCATCATGGGCACACCCCTGGGCATGTTGGGCACGCAGCAGGGCATCATAGGCACACGCCTGGGCATCATGGACACACGCCTGGGCATCATGGGCACACCCCTGGGCATCATGGGCACACCCCTGGGCATGATGGGCACACGCCTGGGCATGATGGGCACACGCCTGGGCATCATGGGCACACCCCTGGGCATGTTGGGCACGCGCCTGGGCACACGCCTGGGCATGATGGGCACACCCCTGGGCATGATGGGCACACCCCTGGGCATGATGGGCACACGCCTGGGCATGATGGGCACACGCATGGGCATGATGGGCACACGCCTGAGCATGATGGGCACCCGCCTGGGCATCATGGGCACACCCCTGGGCATCATGGGCACACCCCTGGGCATGATGGGCACACGCCTGGGCATGATGGGCACACGCCTGGGCATGATGGGCACACGCTTGGGCATCATGGGCACACACCTGGGCATCATGGGCACCCGCCTGGGCATCATGGGCACACCCCTGGGCATGTTGGGCACGCACCAGGGCATCATGGGCACCTGCCTGGGCATCATGGGCACACGCCTGGGCATGATGGGCACACGCCTGGGCATCATGGACACACCCCTAGGCATGTTGGGCACGCACCTGGGCATTATGGGCACACGCCTGGGCATCATGGGCACACCCCTGGGCATCATGGGCACACCCCTGGGCATCATGGGCACACCCCTGGGCATGATGGGCACACGCCTGGGCATCATGGGCACACCCCTAGGCATCATGGGCACACCCCTGGGCATGATGGGCACACGCATGGGCATCATGGGCACACGCCTGGGCATGATGGGCACACCCCTGGGCATGATGGGCACACGCCTGGGCATGATGGGCACACGCCTGGGCATCATGGGCACACCCCTGGGCATGTTGGGCACGCACCTGGGCATCATGGGCACACGCCTGGGCATGATGGGCACCCGCCTGGGCATCATGGGCACACCCCTGGGCATGATGGGCACAAGTCTGGGCATCATGGGCACACCTCTGGGCATGTTGGGCACGCACCAGGGCATCATAGGCACACGCCTGGGCATCATGGACACACGCCTGGGCATCATGGGCACACCCATGGGCATGATGGGCACACGCATGGGCATGATGGGCACACGCTTGGGCATCATGGGCACACCCTTGGGCATGTTGGGCACGCACCTGGGCATCATGGGCACACCCCTGGGCATGTTGGGAACGTACTAGGGCATCATGGGCACACGCATGGGCATCATGGGCACACGCCTTGGCATCATGGGCACACGCCTTGGCATCATGGGCACACGCCTGGGCATCATGGGCACATCCCTGGGCATGATGGGCACACGCCTGGGCATGATGGGCACATGCCTGGGTATAATGGGCACACCCCTGGGCATGTTGGGCACGCACCTGGGCATCATGGGCACACCCCTGGGCATCATGGGCACACGCCTGGGCATGATGGGCACACGCCTGGGCATCATGGGCGCACGCTAGGGCATCATGGGCACACGCTTGGGCATCATGGGCACACCCCTGGGCATCATGGGCACTCCCCTGGGCATCATGGGTACACGCCTGGGCATCATGGGCACACCCCTGTGCATGTTGGGCACGCACCTGGGCATCATGGGCACATGCCTGGGCATGATGGGCACACGCCTGGGCATCATGGGCACACGCCTGGGAATGATGGGCACACACTTGGGCATCATGGGCACACCCCCAGGCATGATGGACAGACGCCTGAGCATCATGGGCACACGCCTAGGCATCATGGGCCCACCCCTGGGCATGTTGGGCACGCACCTGGGCATGATGGGCACACGCCTGGGCATCATGGGCACACCCTGGGCATGTTGGGCACGCACTAGAGCATCATGGGCACACGCATGGGCATCATGGGCACACGCCTGGGCATCATGGGCACTCGCCTGGGCATCATGGGCACACCCCTGGGCATGATGGGCACACGCCTGGGCATCATGGGCACACGCCTGGGCATCATGGGCACACCCCTGGGCATGTTGGGCACGCACCTGGGCATCATGGGCACACGCCTGGGCATCATGCGCACATCCTTGGGCATGTTGGGCACGCACCAGGGCATCATGGGCACACGCCTGGGCATCATGGGCACACCCCTGGGCATCATGGGCACACCCCTGGGCATGTTGGGCACGCACCTGGGCATCATGGGCACACGCCTGGGCATCATGGGCACACCCCTGGGCATGTTGGGCACGCACCAAGGCATCATGGGCACACCCCTGGGCATGTTGGGCACGCACCAGGGCATCATGGGCACACGCCTGGGCATCATGGGCACACGCCTGGGCTTCATGGGCACACCCCTGGGCATGATGGGCACACGCATGGGCATCATGGGCACACGCCTGGGCATCATGGGCACACCCCTGGGCATGTTGGGCACGCACCTGGGCATCATGGGCACCCGCCTGGGCATCATGGGCACACCCCTGGGCATGTTGGGCACGCACCAGGGCATCATGGGCACCTGCCTGGGCATCATGGGCACCCGCCTGGGCATCATGGGCACACCCCTGGGCATCATGGGCACACCCCTGGGCAAGATGGGCACACGCCTGGGCATGATGGGCACACGCCTGGGCATCATGGGCACACCCCTGGGCATGTTGGGCACGCACCTGGGCATTATGGGCACACGCCTGGGCATCAAGGGCACACCCCTGGGCATCATGGGCACACCCCTGGGCATCATGGGCACACCCCTGGGCATGATGGGCACACGCCTGGGCATGATGGGCACACGCCTGGGCATCAGGGGCACCCGCTTGGGCATCATGGGCACACCCCTGGGCATGTTGGGCACGCACCAGGGAATCATGGGCACCCACCTGGGCATCATGGGCACACCCCTGGGCATCATGGGCACACCCCTGGGCATTATGGGCACGCGCCTGGGCATCATGGGCACACCCCTGGGCATGTTGGGCACGCACCTGGGCATCATGGGCACACGCTTGGGCATCATGGGCACACGCCTGGGCATCATGGGCACACCCCTGGGCATCATGGGCACACGCCTGGCATGATGGGCACACGCCTGGGCATCATGGGCACACCCCTAGGCATCATGGGCACACCCCTGGGCATGATGGGCACACGCATGGGCATCATGGGCACACGACTGGGCATCATGGGCACACCCCTGGGCATCTTGGGCACACGCCTGGGCATCATGGGCACACCCCTGGGCATGTTGGGCACGCAGCAGGGCATCATAGGCACACGCCTGGGCATCATGGACACACGCCTGGGCATCATGGGCACACCCCTGGGCATCATGGGCACACCCCTGGGCATGATGGGCACACGCCTGGGCATGATGGGCACACGCCTGGGCATCATGGGCACACCCCTGGGCATGTTGGGCACGCGCCTGGGCACACGCCTGGGCATGATGGGCACACCCCTGGGCATGATAGGCACACCCCTGGGCATGATGGGCACACGCCTGGGCATGATGGGCACACGCATGGGCATGATGGGCACACGCCTGAGCATGGTGGGCACCCGCCTGGGCATCATGGGCACACCCCTGGGCATTATGGGCACACCCCTGGGCATGATGGGCACACGCCTGGGCATGATGGGCACACGCCTGGGCATGATGGGCACACGCCTGGGCATGATGGGCACACACGCCTAGGCATCATGGGCACACGCCTGGGCATCATGGGCACACCCATGGGCATGTTGGGCACGCACCAGGGCATCATGGGCACACGCCTGGGCATCATGCGCACCCGCCTGGGCATTATGGGCACACCCTTGGGCATCATGGGCACACGCCTGGGCATCATGGGCACACCCCTGGGCAAGTTGGGCACGCACCTGGGCATCATGGGCACACGCCTGGGCATCATGGGCACACCCCTGGGCATGTTGGGCACGCACCAGGGCATCACGGGCACACGCCTGGGCATCATGGGCACACGCCTGGGCATCATGGGCACACGCCTGGGCATCATGGGCACACGCCTGGGCATCATGGGCACACGCCTGGGCATGATGGGCATCATGGGCACACGCCTGGGCATGATGGGCACACACCTAGGCATCATGGGCACACCCATGGGCATCATGGGCACACGCCTGGGCATCATGGGCACACCCATGGGCATGTTGGGCACGCACCAGTGCATCATAGGCACACGCCTGGGCATGATGGGCACACGCCTGGGCATCATGGGCACACGCCTGGGCATGATGGGCACACGCCTGGGCATCATGGGCACATCCCTGGGCATGATGGGCACACGCCTGGACATCATGGGCACACGCCTGGGCATCATGGGCACACCCCTGGGCATGTTGGGCACGCACCTGGGCATCATGGGCACACGCCTGGGCATCATGGGCACACGCCTAGGCATGATGGGCACACGCCTGGGCATCATGGGCACACGCCTGGGCATGATGGGCATCATGGGCACACGCCTGGGCATGATGGGCACACGCCTGGGCATCATGGGCACACCCCTGGGCATGATGGGCACACACGCCTAGGCATCATGGGCACACGCCTGGGCATCATGGGCACACCCATGGGCATGTTGGGCACGCACCAGGGCATCATGGGCACACGCCTGGGCATCATGCGCACCCGCCTGGGCATTATGGGCACACCCCTGGGCATCATGGGCACACGCCTGGGCATCATGGGCACACACCTGGGCAAGTTGGGCACGCACCTGGGCATCATGGGCACACGCCTGGGCATCATGGGCACACCCCTGGGCATGTTGGGCACGCACCAGGGCATCACGGGCACACGCCTGGGCATCATGGGCACACGCCTGGGCATCATGGGCACACGCCTGGGCATCATGGGCACACGCCTGGGCATGATGTGAACACGTCTGGGCATCATGGGCACACGCCTGGGCATCATGGGCACACCCCTGGGCATGTTGGGCACGCACCTGGGCATCATGGGCACACGCCTGGGCATCATGGGCATGTTGGCACGCACCAGGGCATCATGGGCACACGCCTGGGCATCATGGGCACACGCACGGGCATCATGGGCACACGCGTGGGCATCATGGGCACACGCCTGGGCATGATGGGCACACGCCTGGACATCATGGGCACACGCCTGGGCATCATGGGCACACCCCTGGGCATGTTGGGCACGCACCTGGGCATCATGGGCACACCCCTGGGCATGATGGGCACACGCCTGGGCATCATGGGCACACGCCTGGGCATCATGGGCACACCCCTGGGCATCATGGGCACATGCCTGGGCATCATGGGCACACGCCTGGGCATCATGGGCACACGCCTGGGCATGTTGGGCACGCACCAGGGCATCATGGGCACACCCGTGGGCATCATGGGCACACCCCTGGGCATGATGGGCACACGCCTGGACATCATGGGCACACGCCTGGACATCATGGGTACACCCCTGGGCATCATGGGCACACCCGTGGGCATCATGGGCACACGCCTGGGCATCATGGGCACACCCCTGGGCATCATGGGCACACGCCTGGGCATCATGGGCACACGCCTGGGCATGATGTGCACACGCCTGGGCATCATGGGCACACGCCTGGGCATTATGGGCACACCCCTGGGCATGTTGGGCACGCACCTGGGCATCATGGGCACACGCCTGGGCATCATGGGCACACCCCTGGGAATGATGGGTACATGCCTAGGCATCATGGGCACACGCCTGGGCGTCATGGGCACACCCTGGGCATGATGGGCACACGTCTGGGCATCATGGGCACACGTTTGGGCATCATGGGCACACCCCTGGGCATGTTGGGCACGCACATGGGCATCAAGGGCACCCGCTTGGGCATCATGGGCACACGCCTGGGCATGATGGGCACACGCCTGGGCATCATGGGCACACGCCTGGGCATCATGGGCACACGCCTGGGCATCATGGGCACACGCCTAGGCATCATGGGCACACCCCTGGGCATCATGGGCACACCCCTGGGCATGTTGGGCACGCACCAGGGCATAGGGCTGGGCTCGGGCCGGTTCGGGCCCAAAATATTCAAAAACCGACCCGAACCCCGAATTTTCGGTTCGGTTCGGTTTCGGGCTTTTTAAAACATCAACCCGAGCAAAACCCGATTTTCGAGCTTCGGGCCGGGTTCGGGCTTTTCGGGCCAAATTCGGGCCAAAATTTAGACCAAATTTCGGGCCAAATTTCGGTCTTTTTTCGGTCTATTTCGGTCTATTTTCGGTCTTTCGGTCTATTTTCGGTCTATTTTCGGTCTTTCGGACTATTTTCGGTCTATTTTCGGTCTTTCGGTCTTTTTTCGGGCTTTCGGACCTTCGTAAAATACAGACCGAGACCGAACCGAACCGGTCCAATCGGTTCGATCTATTTTCGGGCTTTTTTCGGTCCAATTTTTTCGGGCTTTTTCGGTTCGGTTCGGTTCGGGCTTCGGTTTTTCGGGTTTTTTCGCCAAGGCCTACCAGGGCATCATGGGCACATGCCTGGGCATCATGGGCACACCCCTGGGCATGTTGGGCACGCACCTGGGCATCATGGGCACACGCCTGGGCATCATGGGCACACCCCTGGGCATGTTGGGCACACACCAGGGCATCATGGGCACACGCCTGGGCATCATGGCCACACCCCTGGGCATGTTGGGCACGCACCTGGGCATCATGGGCACACGCCTGGGCATGATGGGCACACGCCTGGGCATCATGGGCACACCCCTGGGCATCATGGGCACACCCCTGGGCATGATGGGCACGCCCCTGGGCATCATGGGCACACCCCTGGGCATGATGGGTACACCCCTGGGCATCATGGGCACACCCCTGGGCATGTTGGGCACGCACCAGGGCATCATGGGCACATGCCTGGGCATCATGGTCACACCCCTGGGCATGTTGGGCACGCACCTGGGCATCATGGGCACACGCCTGGGCATCATGGGCACACCCTTGGGCATGTTGGGCACGCACCAGGGCATCATGGGCACACGTCTGGGCATCATGGGCACACCCCAGGGCATGTTGGGCACGCACCTGGGCATCATGGGCACACGCCTGGGCATCATGGGCACACGCCTGGGCATCATGGGCACACCCCTGGGCATGTTGGGCACGCACCTGGGCATCATGGGCACACGCCTGGGCATCATGGGCATGTTGGGCACGCACCAGGGCATCATGGAAACACGCCTGGGCATCATGGGGACACGCGTGGGCACCATGGGCACACGCCTAGGCATCATGGGCACACGCCTAGGCACCATGGGCACACGCCTAGGCATCATGGGCACACGCCTAGGCATTATGGGCACACGCCTGGGCATCATGGGCACACCCCAGGGCATGATGGGCACACACATGGGCATCATGGGCACACGCCTGGGCATCATGGGCACACCCCTGGGCATGATGGGCACGCACCTGGGCATCATGGGCACACGCCTGGGCATCATGGGCACACCCCTGGGCATGTTGGGCACGCACTAGGGCATCATGGGCACACGCCTGGGCATCATTTGCACACCCCTGGGCATCATGGGCACACGCCTGGGCATGATGTGCACACGCCTGGGCATCATGGGCACACGCCTGGGCATCCTGGGCACACCCCTGGGCGTGTTGGGCACGCACCTGGGCATCAAGGGCAGACGCCTGGGCATCATGGGCATGTTGGGCACGCACCAGGGCATCATGGGCACACGCCTGGGCATGTTGGGCACGCAGCAGGGCATCATGGGCACACGCCTGGGCATGTTGGGCACGCACCAGGGCATCATGGGCACACGCCTGGGCATGTTGGGCACGCAGCAGGGCATCATAGGCACACGCCTGGGCATCATGGACACACGCCTGGGCATCATGGGCACACCTCTGGGCATCATGGGCACACCCCTGGGCATGATGGGCACACGCCTGGGCATGATGGGCACACGCCTGGGCATCATGGGCACACCCCTGGGCATGTTGGGCACGCGCCTGGGCACACGCCTGGGCATGATGGGCACACCCCTGGGCATGATGGGCACACCCCTGGGCATGATGGGCACACGCCTGGGCATGATGGGCACACGCATGGGAATGATGGGCACACGCCTGAGCATGATGGGCACCCGCCTGGGCATCATGGGCACACCCCTGGGCATCATGGGCACACCCCTGGGCATGATGGGCACACGCCTGGGCATGATGGGCACACGCCTGGGCATGATGGGCACACGCCTGGGCATCATGGGCACACACCTGGGCATCATGGGCACCCGGCTGGGCATCATGGGCACACCCCTGGGCATGTTGGGCACGCACCAGGGCATCATGGGCACCTGCCTGGGCATCATGGGCACACGCCTGGGCATGTTGGGCACGCACCTGGGCATCATGGGCACACGCCTGGGCATCATGGGCACACCCCTGGGCAAGTTGGGCACGCACCAGGGCATCATGGGCACACGCCAGGGCATCATGGGCACACGCCTGGGCATCATGGGCACACCCCTGGGCATAATGGGCACACCCCTGGGCAAGATGGGCACACGCCTGGGCAAGATGGGCACACGCCTGGGCATGATGGGCACACGCCTGGGCATGATGGGCACACGCCTGTGCATCATGGGCACACCCCTGGGCATGTTGGGCACGCGCCTGGGCATGATGGGCACACGCCTGGGCATGATGGGCACACCCCTGGGCATGATGGGCACACGCCTGGGCATGATGGGCACACGCCTGGGCATGATGGGCACACGCCTGGGCATGATGGGCACACGCCTGAGCATGATGGGCACACGCCTGGGCATCATGGGCACACCTCTGGGCATGTTGGGCACGCACCTGGGCATAATGGGCACTTGCCTGGGCATGATGGGCACCCGCCTGGGCATCAAGGGCACACCCCTGGGCATGATGGGCACACGTCTGGGCATCATGGGCACACCCCTGGGCATGTTGGGCACGCACCAGGGCATCATGGGCACACCCGTCTGGGCATCATGGGCACACCCGTCTGGGCATCATGGGCACCCGCCTGGGCATCATGGGCACCTGCCTGGGCATCATGGGCACACGCCTGGGCATGATGGGCACACGCCTGGGCATCATGGGCACACCCCTGGGCATGTTGGGCACGCACCTGGGCATTATGGGCACACGCTTGGGCATCATGGGCACACCCATGGGCATCATGGGCACACCCCTGGGCATCATGGCCACACCCCTGGGCATGATGGGCACACGCCTGGGCATGATGGGCACACGCCTGGGCATGATGGGCACAAGTCTGGGCATCATGGGCACACCCCTAGGCATGTTGGGCACGCACCTGGGCATTATGGGCACACGCCTGGGCATCATGGGCACACCCCTGGGCATCATGGGCACACCCCTGGGCAACATGGGCACACCCCTGGGCATGATGGGCACACGCCTGGGCATTATGGGCACACGCCTGGGCATCATGGGCACACCCCTAGGCATCATGGGCACACCCCTGGGCATGATGGGCACACGCATGGCATCATGGGCACACGCCTGGGCATGATGGGCACACCCCTGGGCATGATGGGCACACGCCTGGGCATGATGGGCACACGCCTGGGCATCATGGGCACACCCCTGGGCATGTTGGGCACGCACCTGGGCATCATGGGCACACGCCTGGGCATGATGGGCACACGCCTGGGCATCATGGGCACACCCCTGGGCATGATGGGCACAAGTCTGGGCATCATGGGCACACCTCTGGGCATGTTGGGCACGCACCAGGGCATCATAGGCACACGCCTGGGCATCATGGACACACGCCTGGGCATCATGGGCACACCCCTGGGTATGATGGGCACACGCATGGGCATGATGGGCACACGCTTGGGCATCATGGGCACACCCCTGGGCATGTTGGGCACGCACCTGGGCATCATGGGCACACGCCTGGGCATCATGGGCACACCCCTGGGCAAGTTGGGCACGCACCAGGGCATCATGGGCACACGCCAGGGCTTCATGGGCACACGCCTGGGCATCATGGGCACACCCCTGGGCATAATGGGCACACCCCTGGGCATGATGGGCACACGCCTGGGCAAGATGGGCACACGCCTGGGCATGATGGGCACACGCCTGGGCATGATGGGCACACGCCTGTGCATCATGGGCACACCCCTGGGCATGTTGGGCACGCGCCTGGGCATGATGGGCACACGCCTGGGCATGATGGGCACACCCCTGGGCATGATGGGCACACCCCTAGGCATGATGGGCACACGCCTGGGCATGATGGGCACACGCCTGGGCATGATGGGCACACGCCTGAGCATGATGGGCACACGCCTGGGCATCATGGGCACACCTCTGGGCATGTTGGGCACGCACCTGGGCATCATGGGCACTTGCCTGGGCATGATGGGCACCCGCCTGGGCATCATGGGCACACCCCTGGGCATGATGGGCACACGTCTGGGCATCATGGGCACACCCCTGGGCATGTTAGGCACGCACCAGGGCATCATGGGCACACCCGTCTGGGCATCATGGGCACACCCGTCTGGGCATCATGGGCACCCGCCTGGGCATCATGGGCACCTGCCTGGGCATCATGGGCACACGCCTGGGCATGATAGGCACACGCCTGGGCATCATGGGCACACCCCTGGGCATGTTGGGCACGCACCTGGGCATTATGGGCACACGCTTGGGCATCATGGGCACACCCATGGGCATCATGGGCACACCCCTGGGCATCATGGCCACACCCCTGGGCATGATGGGCACACGCCTGGGCATGATGGGCACACGCCTGGGCATCATGGGCACACCCCTGGGTATGATGGGCACACGCATGGGCATCATGGGCACACGCCTGGGCATCATGGGCACACCCCTAGGCATGATGGGCACACGCCTGGGCATCATGGGCACACGCCTGGGCATCATGGGCACATCCCTGGGCATGTTGGGCACGCACCAGGGCATCCTAGGCACACGCCTGGGCATCATGGACACACGCCTGGGCATCATGGGCACACCCCTGGGCATCATGGGCACACGCATGGGCATCATGGGCACACGCCTGGGCATCATGGGCACACCCCTGGGCATGTTGGGCACGCACCTGGGCATCATGGGCACACCCCTGGGCATCATGGGCACACCCCTGGGCATGATGGACACACGCCTGGGCATGATGGGCACACGTCTGGGCATCATGGGCACACCCTTGGGCATGTTGGGCACGCACCTGGGCATCATAGGCACACGCCTGGGCATGATGGGCACACGCCTGGGCATCATGGGCACACCCCTGGGCATCTTGGGCACACGACTGGGCATGATGGGCACACGCCTGCGCATCATGGGCACACCCCTGGGCATGTTGGGCACGCACCTGGGCATCATGGGCACCCGCCTGGGCATCATGGGCACACCCCTGGGCATCATGGGCACACCCCTGGGCAAGATGGGCACACGCCTGGGCATGATGGGCACACGCCTGGGCATCATGGGCACACCCCTGGGCATGTTGGGCACGCACCTGGGCATTATGGGCACACGCCTAGGCATCTAGGGCACACCCCTGGGCATCATGGGCACACCCCTGGGCATCATGGGCACACCCCTGGGCATGATGGGCACACGAATGGGCATCATGGGCACACGCCTGGGCATCATGGGCACACCCCTGGGCATGATGGGCACACGCCTGGGCATCATGGGCACACGCCTGGGCATCATGGGCACATCCCTGGGCATGTTGGGCACGCACCAGGGCATCCTAGGCACACGCCTGGGCATCATGGACACACGCCTGGGCATCATGGGCACACCCCTGGGCATCATGGGCACACGCATGGGCATCATGGGCACACGCCTGGGCATCATGGGCACACCCCTGGGCATGTTGGGCACGCACCTGGGCATCATGGGCACACGCCTGGGCATCATGGGCACACCCGTGGGCATGTTGGGCACGCACCAGGGCATCATGGGCACTCGCCTGGGCATCATGGGCACACGCCTGGGCATCATGGGCATACGCCTGGGCATCATGGGCACACCCCTGGGCATGTTTGGCACGCACCAGGGCATCATGGGCACACGCCTGGGCTTCATGGGCACACCCCTGGGCATGATGGGCACTCGCATGGGCATCATGGGCACATGCATGGGCATCATGGGCACACCCCTGGGCATGTTGGGCACGCACCTGGGCATCATGGGCACCCGCTTGGGCATCATGGGCACACCCCTGGGCATGTTGGGCACGCACCAGGGAATCATGGGCACCCACCTGGGCATCATGGGCACACCCCTGGGCATCATGGGCACACCCCTGGGCATCATGGGCACGCGCCTGGGCATCATGGGCACACCCCTGGGCATGTTGGGCACGCACCTGGGCATCATGGGCACACGCTTGGGCATCATGGGCACACGCCTGGGAATCATGGGCACACCCCTGGGCATCATGGGCACACGCCTGGGCATGATGGGCACACGCCTGGGCATCATGGGCACACCCCTAGGCATCATGGGCACACCCCTGGGCATGATGGGCACACACATGGGCATCATGGGCACACGACTGGGCATCATGGGCACACCCCTGGGCATCTTGGGCACACGCCTGGGCATCATGGACACACCCCTGGGCATGTTGGGCACGCAGCAGGGCATCATAGGCACACGCCTGGGCATCATGGACACACGCCTGGGCATCATAGGCACACCCCTGGGCATCATGGGCACACCCCTGGGCATGATGGGCACACGCCTGGGCATGATGGGCACACGCCTGGGCATCATGGGCACACCCCTGGGCATGTTGGGCACGCGTCTGGGCACACGCCTGGGCATGATGGGCACACCCCTGGGCATGATGGGCACACCCCTGGGCATGATGGGCACACGCCTGGGCATGATGGGCACACGCATGGGCATGATAGGCACACGCCTGAGCATGATGGGCACCCGCCTGGGCATCATGGGTACACCCCTGGGCATCATGGGCACACCCCTGGGCATGATGGGCACACGCCTGGGCATGATGGGCACACGCCTGGGCATGATGGGCACACGCCTGGGCATGATGGGCACACGCCTGGGCATCATGGGCACACACTTGGGCATCATGGGCACCCGCCTGGGCATCATGGGCACACCCCTGGGCATGTTGGGCACGCACCAGGGCATCATGGGCACCTGCCTGGGCATGATGGGCACACGCCTGGGCATCATGGACACACCCCTAGGCATGTTGGGCACGCACCTGGGCATTATGGGCACACGCCTGGGCATCATGGGCACACCCCTGGGCATCATGGGCACACCCCTGGGCATCATGGGCACACCCCTGGGCATGATGGACACACGCCTGGGCATGATGGGCACACGCCTGGGCATCATGGGCACACCCCTAGGCATCATGGGAACACCCCTGGGCATGATGGGCACACGCATGGGCATCATGGGCACACGCCTGGGCATGATGGGCACACCCCTGGGCATGATGGGCACACGCCTGGGCATGATGGGCACACGCCTGGGCATCATGGGCACACCCCTGGGCATGTTGGGCACGCACCTGGGCATCATGGGCACACGCCTGGGCATGATGGGCACCCGCCTGGGCATCATGGGCACACCCCTGGGCATGATGGGCACAAGTCTGGGCATCATGGGCACACCTCTGGGCATGTTGAGCACGCACCAGGGCATCATAGGCACACGCCTGGGCATCATGGACACACGCCTGGGCATCATGGGCACACCCCTGGGCATGATGGGCACACGCATGGGCATGATGGGCACACGCTTGGGCATCATGGGCACACCCCTGGGCATGTTGGGCACGCACCTGGGCGTCATGGGCACACGCCTGGGCATCATGGGCACACCCCTGGGCAAGTTGGGCACGCACCAGGGCATCATGGGCACACGCCAGGGCATCATGGGCACACGCCTGGGCATCATGGGCACACCCCTGGGCATAATGGGCACACCCCTGGGAATGATGGGCACACGCCTGGGCATGATGGGCACACGCCTGGGCATCATGGGCACAACCCTGGGCATGATGGGTGATGAGCCGTATTTATACGACTTGTCGAGTCATTAAATCCCACCATTTCATTCACTTTATTATGCGAACAGTTACTTTTTAGTGTTGTTTCGTGTTTCAGGTGATTTGGAAGCTCTAGAAGGAATCACGCTTAAAAGACGGCATTTTCATGCCAGAAACATCGCAATTGAAGATCAGACCAAAGGAGGGCCGTGAACAGTGTTTTTCGGCTCGTGAACAGTAACTCCGGCGTGAATAGTGATTCCGGCGTGAATAGTAACTCCGGCATGAATAGTGATTCCGGCGTGAACAGTGTCCGATGAACAGTAATTCCGGCCCATGAACAGTACTTCGGAAAAAAGTCCAAGTTCCAAAGTCCAGCAGCCGGCCCAATTTGTATGCGACGCTAGGGTTTCGTAGCTTTATGACCAAGTTAGGGTTTCTCAAACCCTATAAATAGAAGAGCAGTGCTGCCATCCATAATCATCCCATTCTACTCAAAAATCAGAGACGACACACGAGCTCTTCCCCTTGCTCCTCCGTGCGCCGCCACTGCTCCACCGTAGCTCAGCCCATAACAGCCGTGACTTGTGCTTTGTAATTCTCGGTCATTAGTGAAGTTTTCTCGTTTCTTATTTACTGCATTATTTCTTTATGACGATGTGTAACTAAAACCCATATTCGGGTTAGGGTTAAATAATTGTGACTTATGTTTTTGAGATTTGAATCTTAATGCTTGTTTCGTTATTCGATTAAATCTTTTGTGCTCATTATTTGGATTGAATTGTGAAGTTAAGTGGAGGCTTGGAATGGCAAAGCTTAACTGATCAATTCAACTCCCCTATTTGCTATTTGTTGATACTAGAGAGCTATTAACAAGTAGTGCACTAATTCGATATATCTTGGAATGGAGTATTGAATTATTAGGTTTAAAAGAATTAGAAACATGATATTTAGAAATCAATGATAAAACCAAGTCACAATTGAATAATACCCTAACCTGAATATTTCTCTCTGATATTTAAACCCCAGCAATTTTCGTGCCTTCTTAGTGTTCACTAACCAATACTTTCACTCTAGTTTCTTGTTTTTTTCTCCATTACAGAACGAAGTAGTAACCATCTAGCTCCCTTGGGTTCGACCCTTGCTTACCGCTGTTCTAATCCACAGTCTGAAGTGAGGAGATTATAAATTGTTTTTGCACAGGTACGACGACACCCTGTTCAAAATGGCGCCGTTGCCGGGGAGCTAAGCACGGTGAAATTTGTTCTTATTTTCTTTTTCATTTATTTTTCTTTCTTGCTTATTTCGAAATTTGCTATTCGGTGACTTCTATAATTTAAAAACCCCAACTGTTCGATTTTTGTTTTCAATTTCTTTCGATTTCGTTTTCTAGCTCTCAGAGGGTCCTGTCACCAAGACTTACGAGTCTAAGGATTTTGGGTTTTAAGTGGGACCGCTGTGACCCCTCCAATTTCCTGGGGACCCTTTATTGCTAGTATGTGTTTGCTACTCGGTGCTATGCTAGTTTGCACGTTTTTCTGATTCACTTGCAGATTCAACATGTCTTCCTACTATGGAAGTGAGCCGTGGAATTATGGGGAGTACTATCCACCACCCTCCCTACGAGAAGTCCGAGAAAAGATCATGCACCTTGAGCAATCCCGGGATGAAACTTTGGATGAGTACTTACGGTACTTTGATTCCCTTGTGATAAGCTGCCCGCACCATGGATTCACAGACTTATATCTTCTTCAAGTGTTTCTCGCCGGGATGTTACCACATGAGTGGAGTTGGCTCACTGAGGAGGCAGGATGCTCGGTCTATGACATGACCATAAGTGCTATTTGGGACTTGATAGACGATTTGGCCAAGAGATCTAAACCAATACAAGAGCAAACCAAATCACTAGAGGACATGGTAAGAGAGCTGGCAGCTAGCACCCAGCAGACAAGTGCATACCTGAACCAGTATATAGCCAACATCGATAAAGGCTCAGTCGAGTTAGCAGAAACAATATCCAAGTTGAGCAGAAATCAGGAGGAAGATGTCGGTACAAAAACAGGGGAGGACATGGCAGAGGATCTAATAGAGCCTATCTCGGAGCCCATAGAACCAGCAGAAGATGAGGACCAATGGTTGAAGGAAGAAGAGCTCAATTCGGACTACCCCAAATATTTGGAAGAAGACAGGCCACTAGCACCTCTAGAAGAGCCGACCGAGCCACTCGAGTCAGTCCCCATTACCGAGCTCTCCAAGATATGCACTGACCTCATTACGGATATGCCCGAGACAGAACCAGTCCTTACTATCGCAGCACCAGAGGCAGAGCAAGTCCTCACTGTCGAAGCAGTCAAAGAAAGTCTAGTGCCTGACACTCCTCTGCCAGTTCCTATACAGGTGATTGCTCCTAAGGACCACATGATCGACAAGGATAAGCTTGAAGGCAGAGTAGAAGCAAAGCATGAGCCAGAGAAGGCAACGATGGAGTACTCACTCATCACAGTTCGAGAAGAGCCGCCTGGAAAGCATGGTAGAAACATTGTTCCTCGAGCACTTATTCCTAGACAACCACTCATCTGTGCCAAGAAGAAGAAGATTGATATGGGCGCACACTTGATGTCTCTTGAAGATAAAGAACTGAACGTCCATGCTAATCACTCATACATAAAGAAACGACCGAGGCTTGGCACGTTTGAGTGGAGACCAGGATGGAGAAGCACTAGAGCACGACTCGATGGACCAATGACTATGATAAAGGTGGCCTCGCCAGCTCAGAAGGATGTAAAGGCGAATCCGCCTGATCTTTGGAAGGTAGAGCCGAATGGACAGCTAGAGGAGCAGTATGGACGAACAGAAGGAAAGGCCGAGAACAAATATGACCTCACACGCCCATGGGATCCTAACTTGTGATCCCTACAGGAGGTACTGTCGAGCCAACGACGTTAAACAAAGGCGCTCGCAGGGAGGCAGCCCTGCACGGTTTGCACGTTTTTTTTACATTTCAGTTTATTTATTTACTATGTTTATTTATGAGTCATTATTGTCACATTGTACTTGGGAAAGAAAATGATCTTCATGCAGGGACAGAGGCGAACGTATCAGAGATGTTAGCGACAGACTGTATCTAGCATGAGTAGTTCACACCTCGAATAAGTTGTGTCGAGAAACATGAGCGTTTAAAGATTCTGTCACAAAGACTTACGAGTCTAAGGAGGTTGGGTTTTAAGCGAGACCGCTGTGACTCCTCCAACCTCCTGGGAATCTTTTATTCGTCTTAATGTCATTGACGCAGACCTTTCGGTGTGCAACAAACTCACGCTGCGATGCAAGCTCCAATGGTGCTCTTCGAGGACTCACAGGAGAATTATCAGCCATCTCTCATTGTCACGCACGCACAAGGGAAGTGCCTGTCCTTACTCTATTCTTATTTCCCTTTGTTTTATTGCATGCATTGTGTGTCTTGATTTAAGTCGTACCGTGAGGACACGGCTTATTTCAAAAGTGTGGGGTGGGAGAGTCAGTATCGAGTCAGCACGTTTATTTCCTGCACCCTGCACAGAGTCAGCACGTTTCGGGTCAATTTTTTAAAATTTTGTACATGATACTTCACTATTTCCTAGACTTGCAGTATTGGATAATGATTAGGTGAAATAGATAGAGCCGATTACATGCATGTCTTTGGTGAAAATTGATGTGTGCGACTAACATGTGATCTTAAAATCTTTGCGTGCCTTTGTTAGTTGAGATAAACAGGGATGTGGAGTTGATAGAAATGCCCTAGAGAGACTTGATAGATCATTCAAAGACCGAACTCAAGGTGTATGGTTATGTGGAGCTCGTGGAGGCTAGCACTTCGAGGCAACATAGTACGAGTCTGCTCCGCCACTGCGGTACCCTTTGCGGTTGGTCGGGACGGGAATACTTCACACCGTCCAAGCTCTAGTCCAAGTAGCCGGGAAAATAGGCAAGCGACCCTTGACTTGACCCGTGTCAAAAGGTCGAGGATGAGTGAGAGCAGGAAGGTTTCTAATCCAAGTAACCGGGAAAATAGACGAGCGACCCTCGGCTTGACTCGCGTCAAAAGGAGAAGGAACCACGGTTCGAGCAAGTCACAATCCGCACTTCAAGGCAACAAATCCACCACCATTGTGATAGTCCACACGTTTCTCATGTGAAAGCATCATTGAAATCCCAAATCAGATGACACTATAGCTGGCCGAAAAGCACTCAACACTTTGAAGCTCGAATCAATCACGTGCAAGAAAAAGCGGCAAAGCATAACCATATAGCAGCGAGTTCGAGTCCGAGAATGAGGGTTCATGGGTCTAAAAAGGGCTATCTCCCGATACATCCGAATTGGTTTGCATCTCGACTCAAAGGTAACACGTATCATTAACCCCATGTTTTTCGCACGATGATATTAGTAGCAAGCATGCATAACTGGCGAGATCTATAGTAGCTTAATTCATGTCCATGTAGCTCGTCTAGGATGACCGAAGCTTTGTGATGTTCGTACTTCATTTTTTCCTCTTATGACCTAGTCCTTGTTCGGGACGAACAAGTTTAAGTGTGGGGTGGTTTGATGAGCCGTATTTATACGACTTGTCGAGTCATTAAATCCCACCATTTCATTCACTTTATTATGCGAACAGTTACTTTTTAATGTTGTTTCGTGTTTCAGGTGATTTGGAAGCTCTAGGAGGAATCACGCTTAAAAGACGGCATTTTCATGCCAGAAACATCGCAATTGAAGATCAGACCAAAGGAGGGCCGTGAACAGTGTTTTTCGGCTCGTGAACAGTAACTCCGGCGTGAATAGTGATTCCGGCGTGAATAGTAACTCCGGCATGAATAGTGATTCCGGCGTGAACAGTGTCCGATGAACAGTAATTCCGCCCATGAACAGTACTTCGGAAAAAAGTCCAAGTTCCAAAGTCCAGCAGCCGGCCCAATTTGTATGCGACGCTAGGGTTTCGTAGCTTTATGACCAAGTTAGGGTTTCTCAAACCCTATAAATAGAAGAGCAGTGCTGCCATCCATAATCATCCCATTCTACTCAAAAATCAGAGACGACACACGAGCTCTTCCCCTTGCTCCTCCGTGCGCCGCCACTGCTCCACCGTAGCTCAGCCCATAACAGCCGTGACTTGTGCTTTGTAATTCTCGGTCATTAGTGAAGTTTTCTCGTTTCTTATTTACTGCATTATTTCTTTATGACGATGTGTAACTAAAACCCATATTCGGGTTAGGGTTAAATAATTGTGACTTATGTTTTTGAGATTTGAATCTTAATGCTTGTTTCGTTATTCGATTAAATCTTTTGTGCTCATTATTTGGATTGAATTGTGAAGTTAAGTGGAGGCTTGGAATGGCAAAGCTTAACTGATCAATTCAACTCCCCTATTTGCTATTTGTTGATACTAGAGAGCTATTAACAAGTAGTGCACTAATTCGATATATCTTGGAATGGAGTATTGAATTATTAGGTTTAAAAGAATTAGAAACATGATATTTAGAAATCAATGATAAAACCAAGTCACAATTGAATAATACCCTAACCTGAATATTTCTCTCTGATATTTAAACCCCAGCAATTTTCGTGCCTTCTTAGTGTTCACTAACCAATACTTTCACTCTAGTTTCTTGTTTTTTTCTCCATTACAGAACGAAGTAGTAACCATCTAGCTCCCTTGGGTTCGACCCTTGCTTACCGCTGTTCTAATCCACAGTCTGAAGTGAGGAGATTATAAATTGTTTTTGCACAGGTACGACGACACCCTGTTCAATGGGCACACGCCTGGGCATGATGGGCACACGCCTGTGCATCATGGGCACACCCCTGGGCATGTTGGGCACGCGCCTGGGCATGATGGGCACACGCCTGGGCATGATGGGCACACCCCTGGGCATGATGGGCACACCCCTGGGCATGATGGGCACACGCCTGGGCATGATGGGCACACGCCTGGGCATGATGGGCACACGCCTGAGCATGATGGGCACACGCCTGGGCATGATGGGCACACGCCTGAGCATGATGGGCACACGCCTGGGCATCATGGGCACACCTCTGGGCATGTTGGGCACGCACCTGGGCATCATGGGCACTTGCCTGGGCATGATGGGCACCCGCCTGGGCATCATGGGCACACCCCTGGGCATGATGGGCACACGTCTGGGCATCATGGGCACACCCCTGGGCATGTTGGGCACGCACCAGGGCATTATGGGCACACCCGTCTGGGCATCATGGGCACACCCGTCTGGGCATCATGGGCACCCGCCTGGGCATCATGGGCACCTGCCTGGGCATCATGGGCACACGCCTGGGCATGATGGGCACACGCCTGGGCATCATGGGCACACCCCTGGGCATGTTGGGCACGCACCTGGGCATTATGGGCACACGCTTGGGCATCATGGGCACACCCATGGGCATCATGGGCACACCCCTGGGCATCATGGCCACACCCCTGGGCATGATGGGCACACGCCTGGGCATGATGGGCACACGCCTGGGCATCATGGGCACACCCCTAGGCATCATGGGCACACCCCTGGGTATGATGGGCACACGCATGGGCATCATGGGCACACGCCTGGGCATCATGGGCACACCCCTAGGCATGATGGGCACACGCCTGGGCATCATGGGCACACGCCAGGGAATCATGGGCACATCCCTGGGCATGTTGGGCACGCACCAGGGCATCCTAGGCACACGCCTGGGCATCATGGACACACGCCTGGGCATCATGGGCACACCCCTGGGCATCATGGGCACACACATGGGCATCATGGGCACACGCCTGGGCATCATGGGCACACCCCTGGGCATGTTGGGCAGGCACCTGGGCATCATGGGCACACCCCTGGGCATCATGGGCACACCCCTGGGCATGATGGACACACGCCTGGGCATGATGGGCACACGTCTGGGCATCATGGGCACACCCTTGGGCATGTTGGGCACGCACCTGGGCATCATAGGCACACGCCTGGGCATGATGGGCACACGCCTGGGCATCATGGGCACACCCCTGGGCATCATGGGCACACGCCTGGGCATGATGGGCACACGCCTGCGCATCATGGGCACACCCCTGGGCATGTTGGGCACGCACCTGGGCATCATGGGCACACCCGTCTGGGCATCATGGGCACACCCGTCTGGGCATCATGGGCACCCGCCTGGGCATCATGGGCACACCCGTCTGGGCATCATGGGCACACCCGTCTGGGCATCATGGGCACCCGCCTGGGCATCATGGGCACCCGCCTGGGCATCATGGGCACCTACCTGGGCATCATGGGCACACGCCTGGGCATGATGGGCACACGCCTGGGCATCATGGGCACACCCCTGGGCATGTTGGGCACGCACCTGGGCATTATGGGCACACGCTTGGGCATCATGGGCACACCCATGGGCATCATGGGCACACCCCTGGGCATCATGGCCACACCCCTGGGCATGATGGGCACACGCCTGGGCATGATGGGCACACGCCTGGGCATCATGGGCACACCCCTAGGCATCTTGGGCACACCCCTGGGTATGATGGGCACACGCATGGGCATCATGGGCACACGCCTGGGCATCATGGGCACACCCCTAGGCATGATGGGCACACGCCTGGGCATCATGGGCACACGCCTGGGCATCATGGGCACATCCCTGGGCATGTTGGGCACGCACCAGGGCATCCTAGGCACACGCTTGGGCATCATGGACACACGCCTGGGCATCATGGGCACACCCCTGGGCATCATGGGCACACGCATGGGCATCATGGGCACACGCCTGGGCATCATGGGCACACCCCTGGGCATGTTGGGCACGCACCTGGGCATCATGGGCACACCCCTGGGCATCATGGGCACACCCCTGGGCATGATGGACACACGCCTGGGCATGATGGGCACACGTCTGGGCATCATGGGCACACCCTTGGGCATGTTGGGCACGCACCTGGGCATCATAGGCACACGCCTGGGCATGATGGGCACACGCCTGGGCATCATGGGCACACCCCTGGGCATCATGGGCACGCGCCTGGGCATGATGGGCACACGCCTGCGCATCATGGGCACACCCCTGGGCATGTTGGGCACGCACCTGGGCATTATGGGCACACGCCTGGGCATCATGGGCACACCCCCTGGGCATCATGGGCACACCCCTGGGCATCATGGGCACACCCCTGGGCATGATGGGCACACGCCTGGGCATGATGGGCACACGTCTGGGCATCATGGGCACACCCTTGGGCATGTTGGGCACGCACCTGGGCATCATAGGCACACGCCTGGGCATGATGGGCACACGCCTGGGCATCATGGGCACACCCCTGGGCATCATGGGCACACGCCTGGGCATGATGGGCACATGCCTGGGCATCATGGGCACACCCCTGGGCATGTTGGGCACGCACCTGGGCATCATGGGCACACGCCAGGGCATCATGGGCACACCCGTGGGCATGTTGGGCACGCACCAGGGCATCATGGGCACTCGCCTGGGCATCATGGGCACACGCCTGGGCATCATGGGCATACGCCTGGGCATCATGGGCACACCCCTGGGCATGTTGGGCACGCACCAGGGCATCATGGGCACACGCCTGGGCTTCATGGGCACACCCCTGGGCATGATGGGCACACGCATGGGCATCATGGGCACATGCATGGGCATCATGGGCACACCCCTGGGCATGTTGGGCACGCACCTGGGCATCATGGGCACCCGCTTGGGCATCATGGGCACACCCCTGGGCATGTTGGGCACGCACCAGGGAATCATGGGCACCCACCTGGGCATCATGGGCACACCCCTGGGCATCATGGGCACACCCCTGGGCATGATGGGCACGCGCCTGGGCATCATGGGCACACCACTGGGCATGTTGGGCACGCACCTGGGCATCATGGGCACACGCTTGGGCATCATGGGCACACGCCTGGGCATCATGGGCACACCCCTGGGCATCATGGGCACACGCCTGGGCATGATGGGCACACGCCTGGGCATCATGGGCACACCCCTAGGCATCATGGGCACACCCCTGGGCATGATGGGCACACGCATGGGCATCCTGGGCACACGACTGGGCATCATGGGCACACCCCTGGGCATCCTCGGCACACGCCTGGGCATCATGGGCACACCCCTGGGCATGTTGGGTACGCAGCAGGGCATCATAGGCACACGCCTGGGCATCATGGGCACGCACCTGGGCATCATGGGCACACCCCTGGGCATCATGGGCACACACCTGGGCATGATGGGCACACGCCTGGGCATCATGGGCGCACGCTAGGGCATCATGGGCACACGCTTGGGCATCATGGGCACACCCCTAGGCATCATGGGCACTCCCCTAGGCATGATGGGTACACGCCTGGGCATCATGGGCACACCCCTGTGCATGTTGGGCACGCACCTGGGCATCATGGGCACATGCCTGGGCATGATGGGCACACGCCTGGGCATCATGGGCACACGCCTGGGAATGATGGGCACACACTTGGGCATCATGGGCACACCCCTAGGCATGATGGGCAGACGCCTGGGCATCATGGGCACACGCCTAGGCATCATGGGCCCACCCCTGGGCATGTTGGGCACGCACCTGGGCATCATGGCCACACGCCTGGGCATCATGGGCACACCCTGGGCATGTTGGGCACGCACTAGGGCATCATGGGCACACGCATGGGCATCACGGGCACACGTCTGGGCATCATGGGCACTCGCCTGGGCATCATGGGCACACCCCTGGGCATGATGGGCACACGCCTGGGCATCATGGGCACACGCCTGGGCATCATGGGCACACCCCTGGGCATGTTGGGCACGCACCTGGGCATCATGGGCACACGCCTGGGCATCAGGCACACATCCTTGGGCATGTTGGGCACGCACCAGGGCATCATGGGCACACGCCTGGGCATCATGGGCACACCCCTGGGCATCATGGGCACACCCCTGGGCATGTTGGGCACGCACCTGGGCATCATGGGCACACGCCTGGGCATCATGGGCACACCCCTGGGCATGTTGGGCACGCACCAAGGCATCATGGGCACACCCCTGGGCATGTTGGGCACGCACCAGGGCATCCTGGGCACACGCCTGGGCATCATGGGCACACGCCTGGGCTTCATGGGCACACCCCTGGGCATGATGGGCACACGCATGGGCATCATGGGCACACGCCTGGGCATCATGGGCACACCCCTGGGCATGTTGGGCACGCACATGGGCATCATGGGCACCCGCATGGGCATCATGGGCACACCCCTGGGCATGTTGGGCACGCACCAGGGCATCATGGGCACCTGCCTGAGCATCATGGGCACCCGCCTGGGCATCATGGGCACACCCCTGGGCATCATGGGCACACCCCTGGGCAAGATGGGCACACACCTGGGCATGATGGGCACACGCCTGGGCATCATGGGCACATCCCTGGGCATGTTGGGCACGCACCTGGGCATTATGGGCACACGCCTGGGCATCAAGGGCACACCCCTGGGCATCATGGGCACACCCCTGGGCATCATGGGCACACCCCTGGGCATGATGGGCACACGCCTGGGCATGATGGGCACACGCCTGGGCATCATGGGCACACCCTAGGCATCATGGGCACACCCCTGGGCATGATGGGCACACGAATGGGCATCATGGGCACACGCCTGGGCATCATGGGCACACCCCTGGGCATGATGGGCACACGCCTGGGCATCATGGGCACACGCCTGGGCATGATGGGCACACGCATGGGCATCATGGGCACACCCCTGGGCATGATGGGCACACGCATGGGCATCATGGGCACACGACTGGGCATCATGGGCACACCCCGGGGCATCCTGGGCACACGCCTGGGCATCATGGGCACACCCCTGGGCATGTTGGGCACGCAGCAGGGCATCATAGGCACACGCCTGGGCATCATGGACACACGCCTGGGCATCATGGGCACACCCCTGGGCATCATGGGCACACCCCTGGGTATGATGGGCACACGCCTAGGCATGATGGGCACACGCCTGGGCATCATGGGCACACCCCTGGGCATGTTGGGCACGCGCCTGGGCACACGCCTGGGCATGATGGGCACACCCCTGGGCATGATGGGCACACCCCTGGGCATGATGGGCACACGCCTGGGCATGATGGGCACACGCATGGGCATGATGGGCACACGCCTGAGCATGATGGGCACCCGCCTGGGCATCATGGGCACACCCCTGGGCATCATGGGCACACCCCTGGGCATGGTGGGCACACGCCTGGGCATGATGGGCACACGCCTGGGCATGATGGGCACACGCCTGGGCATCATGGGCACACACCTGGGCATCATGGGCACCCGCCTGGGCATCATGGGCACACCCCTGGGCATGTTGGGCACGCACCAGGGCATCATGGGCACCTGCCTGGGCATCATGGGCACACGCCTGGGCATGATGGGCACACGCCTGGGCATCATGGACACACCCCTAGGCATGTTGGGCACGCACCTGGACATTATGGGCACACGCCTGGGCATCATGGGCACACCCCTGGGCATCATGGGCACACCCCTGGGCATCATGGGCACACCCCTGGGCATGATGGGCACACGCCTGGGCATCATGGGCACACCCCTAGGCATCATGGGCACACCCCTGGGCATGATGGGCACACGCATGGGCATCATGGGCACACGCCTGGGCATGATGGGCACACCCCTGGGCATGATAGGCACACGCCTGGGCATGATGGGCACACGCCTGGGCATCATGGGCACACCCCTGGGCATGTTGGGCACGCACCTGGGCATCATGGGCACACGCCTGGGCATGATGGGCACCCGCCTGGGCATCATGGGCACACCCCTGGGCATGATGGGCACAAGTCTGGGCATCATGGGCACACCTCTGGGCATGTTGGGCACGCACCAGGGCATCATAGGCACACGCCTGGGCATCATGGACACACGCCTGGGCATCATGGGCACACCCCTGGGCATGATGGGCACACGCATGGGCATGATGGGCACACGCTTGGGCATCATGGGCACACCCCTGGGCATGTTGGGCACGCACCTGGGCATCATGGGCACACGCCTGGGCATCATGGGCACACCCCTGGGCAAGTTGGGCACGCACCAGGGCATCATGGGCACACGCCAGGGCATCATGGGCACACGCCTGGGCATCATGGGCACACCCCTGGGCATTATGGGCACACCCCTGGGTATGATGGGCACACGCCTGGGCATGATGGGCACACGCCTGGGCATCATGGGCACAACCCTGGGCATGATGGGCACACGCCTGGGCATGATGGGCACACGCCTGTGCATCATGGGCACACCCCTGGGCATGTTGGGCACGCGCCTGGGCATGATGGGCACACGCCTGGGCATGATGGGCACACCCCTGGGCATGATGGGCACACCCCTGGGCATGATGGGCACACGCCTGGGCATGATGGGCACACGCCTGAGCATGATGGGCACACGCCTGGGCATCATGGGCACACCTCTGGGCATGTTGGGCACGCACCTGGGCATCATGGGCACTTGCCTGGGCATGATGGGCACCCGCCTGGGCATCATGGGCACACCCCTGGGCATGATGGGCACACGTCTGGGCATCATGGGCACACCCCTTGGCATGTTGGGCACGCACCAGGGCATCATGGGCACACCCGTCTGGGCATCATGGGCACACCCGTCTGGGCATCATGGGCACCCGCCTGGGCATCATGGGCACCTGCCTGGGCATCATGGGCACACGCCTGGGCATGATGGGCACACGCCTGGGCATCATGGGCACACCCCTGGGCATGTTGGGCACGCACCTGGGCATTATGGGCACACGCTTGGGCATCATGGGCACACCCATGGGCATCATGGGCACACCCCTGGGCATTATGGCCACACCCCTGGGCATGATGGGCACACGCCTGGGCATGATAAGCACACGCCTGGGCATCATGGGCACACCCCTAGGCATCATGGGCACACCCCTGGGTATGATGGGCACACGCATGGGCATCATGGGCACACGCCTGGGCATCATGGGCACACCCCTAGGCATGATGGGCACACGCCTGGGCATCATGGGCACACGCCTGGGCATCATGGGCACATCCCTGGGCATGTTGGGCACGCACCAGGGCATCCTAGGCACACGCCTGGGCATCATGGACACACGCCTGGGCATCATGGGCACACCCCTGGGCATCATGGGCACACGCATGGGCATCATGGGCACACGCCTGGGCATCATGGGCACACCCCTGGGCATGTTGGGCACGCACCTGGGCATCATGGGCACACCCCTGGGCATCATGGGCACACCCCTGGGCATGATGGACACACGCCTGGGCATGATGGGCACACGTCTGGGCATCATGGGCACACCCTTGGGCATGTTGGGCACGCACCTGGGCATCATAGGCACACGCCTGGGCATGATGGGCACACGCCTGGGCATCATGGGCACACCCCTGGGTATCATGGGCACACCCCTGGGCATCATGGGCACACGCCTGGGCATGATGGGCACACGCCTGCGCATCATGGGCACACCCCTGGGCATGTTGGGCACCCACCTGGGCATGTTGGGCACGCGCCTGGGCATGATGGGCACACGCATGGGCAACATGGGCACGCCCCCGGGCATCATGGGCACACGCCTGGGCATCATGGGCACACGCCTGGGCATCATGGGCACACCCCCGGGCATGTTGGGCACGCACCAGGGCATCATGGGCATACGCCTGGGCATCATGGGCACACGCCTGGGCTTCATGGGCACACCCCTGGGCATGATGGGCACACGCATGGGCATCATGGGCACACGCCTGGGCATCATGGGCACACCCCTGGGCATGTTGGGCACCCACCTGGGCATTATGGGCACACGCCTGGGCATCATGGGCACACCCCTGGGCATCATGGGCACACCCCTGGGCATCATGGGCACACCCCTGGGCATGATGGGCACACGCCTGGGCATGATGGGCACACGCCTGGGCATCATGGACACACCCCTAGGCATCATGGGCACACCCCTGGGTATGATGGGCACACGCATGGGCATCATGGGCACACGCCTGGGCATCATGGGCACACCCCTGGGCATGATGGGCACACGCCTGGGCATCATGGGCACACGCCTGGGCATCATGGGCACATCCCTGGGCATGTTGGGCACGCACCAAGGCATCCTAGGCACACGCCGGGGCATCATGGACACACGCCTGGGCATCATGGGCACACCCCTGGGCATCATGGGCACACGCATGGGCATCATGGGCACACGCCTGGGCATCATGGGCACACGCCTGGGCATCATGGGCACACCCCTGGGCATGTTGGGCACGCACCTGGGCATCATGGGCACACGCCTGGGCATCATGGGCACACCCGTGGGCATGTTAAGCACGCACCAGGGCATCATGAGCACTCGCCTGGGCATCATGGGCACACGCCGGGGCATCATGGGCACACGCCTGGGCATCAAGGGCACACCCCTGGGCATGTTGGGCACGCACCAGGGCATCCTGGGCACACGCCTGGGCATCATGGGCACACGCCTGGGCTTCATGGGCACACGCCTGGGCATGATGGGCACACCCCTGGGCATGATGGGCACACCCCTGGGCATGATGGGCACACGCATGGGCATGATGGGCACATGCCTGGGCATCATGGGCACACCCCTGTGCATGTTGGGCACGCACCTGGGCATGATGGGCACACGCATGGGCATCATGGGCACACCCCTGGGCATGATGGGCACACGCCTGGGCATGATGGGCACACGCCTGGGCATCATGGGCACACCCCTGGGCATGTTGGGCACGCACCTGGGCATCATGGGCACACGCCTGGGCATGATGCGCACCCGCCTGGGCATCATGGGCACACCCCTGGGCATGATGGGCACAAGTCTGGGCATCATGGGCACACCTCTGGGCATGTTGGGCACGCACCAGGGCATCATAGGCACACGCCTGGGCATCATGGACACACGCCTGGGCATCATGGGCACACCCCTGGGCATGATGGGCACACGCATGGGCATGATGGGCACACGCTTGGGCATCATGGGCACACCTCTGGGCATGTTGGGCACGCACCTGGGCATCATGGGCACACGCCTGGGCATCATGGGCACACCCCTGGGCAAGTTGGGCACGCACCAGGGCATCATGGGCACACGCCAGGGCATCATGGGCACACGCCTGGGCATCATGGGCACACCCCTGGGCATAATGGGCACACCCCTGGGCATGATGGGCACACGCCTGGGCATGATGGGCACACGCCTGGGCATCATGGGCACAACCCTGGGCATGATGGGCACACGCCTGGGCATGATGGGCACACGCCTGTGCATCATGGGCACACCCCTGGGCATGTTGGGCACGCGCCTGGGCATGATGGGCACACGCCTGGGCATGATGGGCACACCCCTGGGCATGATGGGCACACCCCTGGGCATGATGGGCACACGCCTGGGCATGATGGGCACACGCCTGGGCATGATGGGCACACGCCTGAGCATGATGGGCACACGCCTGGGCATCATGGGCACACCTCTGGGCATGTTGGGCACGCACCTGGGCATCATGGGCACTTGCCTGGGTATAATGGGCACCCGCCTGGGCATCATGGGCACACCCCTGGGCATGATGGGCACACGTCTGGGCATCATGGGCACACCCCTGGGCATGTTGGGCACGCACCAGGGCATCATGGGCACACCCGTCTGGGCATCATGGGCACACCCGTCTGGGCATCATGGGCACCCGCCTGGGCATCATGGGCACCTGCCTGGGCATCATGGGCACACGCCTGGGCATGATGGGCACACGCCTGGGCATCATGGGCACACCCCTGGGCATGTTGGGCACGCACCAGGGCATTATGGGCACACGCTTGGGCATCATGGGCACACCCATGGGCATCATGGGCACACCCCTGGGCATCATGGCCACACCCCTGGGCATGATGGGAACACGCCTGGGCATGATGGGCACACGCTAGGGCATCATGGGCACACCCCTAGGCATCATGGGCACACCCCTGGGTATGATGGGCACACGCATGGGCATCATGGGCACACGCCTGGGCATCATGGGCACACCCCTAGGCATGATGGGCACACGCCTGGGCATCATGGGCACACGCCTGGGCATCATGGGCACATCCCTGGGCATGTTGGGCACGCACCAGGGCATCCTAGGCACACGCCTGGGCATCATGGACACACGCCTGGGCATCATGGGCACACCCCTGGGCATCATGGGCACACGCATGGGCATCATGGGCACACGCCTGGGCATCATGGCCACACCCCTGGGCATGTTGGGCACGCACCTGGGCATCATGGGCACACCCCTGGGCATCATGGGCACACCCCTGGGCATGATGGACACACGCCTGGGCATGATGGGCACACGTCTGGGCATCGTGGGCACACCCTTGGGCATGTTGGGCACGCACCTGGGCATCATAGGCACACGCCTGGGCATGATGGGCACACGCCTGGGCATCATGGGCACACCCCTGGGCATCATGGGCACACGCCTGGGCATGATGGGCACACGCCTGCGCATCATGGGCACACCCCTGGGCATGTTGGGCAGGCACCTGGGCATTATGGGCACACGCCTGGGCATCATGGGCACACCCCTGGGCATCATGGGCACACCCCTGGGCATCATGGGCACACCCCTGGGCATGATGGGCACACGCCTGGGCATGATGGGCACACGCCTGGGCATCATGGACACACCCCTAGGCATCATGGGCACACCCCTGGGTATGATGGGCACACGCATGGGCATCACGGGCACACGCCTGGGCATCATGGGCACACCCCTGGGCATGATGGGCACACGCCTGGGCATGATGGGCACACGCCTGGGCATCATGGGCACATCCCTGGGCATGTTGGGCACGCACCAGGGCATCCTTGGCACACGCCTGGGCATCATGGACACACGCCTGGGCATCATGGGCACACCCCTGGGCATCATGGGCACACGCATGGGCATCATGGGCACACGCCTGGGCATCATGGGCACACGCCTGGGCATCATGGGCACACCCCTGGGCATCATGGGCACACCCCTGGGCATCATGGGCACACCCTGGGTATGATGGGCACACGCCTGGGCATGATGGGCACACGCCTGGGCATCATGGGCACACCCCTAGGCATCATGGGCACACCCCTGGGCATGATGGGCACGCACCTGGGCATCATGGGCACCCGCTTGGGCATCATGGGCACACCCCTGGGCATGTTGGGCACGCACCAGGGAATCATGGGCACCCGCCTGGGCATCATGTGCACACCCCTGGGCATCATGGGCACACCCCTGGGCATGATGGGCACGCGCCTGGGCATCATGGGCACACCCCTGGGCATGTTGGGCACGCACCTGGGCATCATGGGCACACGCCTGGGCATCATGGGCACACGCCTGGGCATCATGGGCACACCCCTGGGCATGATGGGCACACGCCTGGGCATCATGGGCACACACCTGGGCATCATGGGCACACGCCTGGGCACACCCCTGGGCATGATGGGCACAGGCCTGGGCATCATGGGCACATGCCTGGGCATCATGGGCACACCCCTGGGCATGTTGGGCACACACCTGGGCATCATGGGCACACGCCTGGGCATCATGGGCACACCCCTGGGCATGTTGGGCACGTACTAGGGCATCATGGGCACACGCATGGGCATCATGGGCACACGCCTTGGCATCATGGGCACACGCCTGGGCATCGTGGGCACATCCCTGGGCATGATGGGCACACGCCTGGGCATGATGGGCACACTCCTGGGTATAATGGGCACACCCCTGGGCATGTTGGGCACGCACCTGGGCATCATGGGCACACCCCTGGGCATCATGGGCACACGCCTGGGCATGATGGGCACACGCCTGGGCATCATGAGCGCACGCTAGGGCATCATGGGCACACGCTTGGGCATCATGGGCACACCCCTGGGCATCATGGGCACTCCCCTAGGCATGATGGGTACACGCCTGGGCATCATGGGCACACCCCTGTGCATGTTGGCCACGCACCTGGGCATCATGGGCACATGCCTGGGCATGATGGGCACACGCCTGGGCATCATGGGCACACGCCTGGGAATGATGGGCACACACTTGGGCATCATGGGCACACCCCTAGGCATGATGGGCAGACGCCTGGGCATCATGGGCACACGCCTAGGCATCATGGGCCCACCCCTGGGCATGTTGGGCACGCACCTGGGCATGTTGGGCACGCACCTGGGCATCATGGCCACACGCCTGGGCATCATGGGCACACGCATGGGCATCATGGGCACACGCCTGGGCATCATGGGCACTCGCCTGGGCATCATGGGCACACCCCTGGGCATGATGGGCACACGCCTGGGCATCATGGGCACACGCCTGGGCATCATGGGCACACCCCTGGGCATGTTGGGCACGCACCTGGGCATCATGGGCACACGCCTGGGCATCATGCGCACATCCTTGGGCATGTTGGGCACGCACCAGGGCATCATGGGCACACGCCTGGGCATCATGGGCACACCCCTGGGCATCATGGGCACACCCCTGGGCATGTTGGGCACGCACCTGGGCATCATGGGCACACGCCTGGGCATCATGGGCACACCCCTGGGCATGTTGGGCACGCACCAAGGCATCATGGGCACACCCCTGGGCATGTTGGGCACGCACCAGGGCATCATGGGCACACGCCTGGGCATCATGGGCACACGCCTGGGCTTCATGGGCACACCCCTGGGCATGATGGGCACACGCATGGGCATCATGGGCACACGCCTGGGCATCATGGGCACACCCCTGGGCATGTTGGGCACGCACCTGGGCATCATGGGCACCCGCCTGGGCATCATGGGCACACCCCTGGGCATGTTGGGCACGCACCAGGGCATCATGGGCACCTGCCTGGGCATCATGGGCACCCGCCTGGGCATCATGGGCACACCCCTGGGCATCATGGGCACACCCCTGGGCAAGATGGGCACACGCCTGGGCATGATGGGCACACGCCTGGGCATCATGGGCACACCCCTGAGCATGTTGGGCACGCACCTGGGCATTATGGGCACACGCCTGGGCATCAAGGGCACACCCCTGGGCATCATGGGCACACCCCTGGGCATCATGGGCACACCCCTGGGCATGATGGGCACACGCCTGGGCATGATGGGCACACGCCTGGGCATCATGGGCACACCCTAGGCATCATGGGCACACCCTAGGCATCATGGGCACACGAATGGGCATCATGGGCACACGCCTGGGCATCATGGGCACACCCCTGGGCATGATGGGCACACGCCTGGGCATCATGGGCACACGCCTGGGCATCATGGGCACATCCCTGGGCATGTTGGGCACGCACCAGGGCATCCTAGGCACACGCCTGGGCATCATGGACACACGCCTGGGCATCATGGGCACACCCCTAGGCATCGTGGGCACACGCATGGGCATCATGGGCACACGCCTGGGCATCATGGGCACACCCCTGGGCATGTTGGGCACGCACCTGGGCATCATGGGCACACGCCTGGGCATCATGGGCACACCCGTGGGCATGTTGGGCACGCACCAGGGCATCATGGGCACTCGCCTGGGCATCATGGGCACACGCCTGGGCATCATGGGCATACGCCTGGGCATCATGGGCACACCCCTGGGCATGTTGGGCACGCACCAGGGCATCATGGGCACACGCCTGGGCTTCATGGGCACACCCCTGGGCATGATGGGCACACGCATGGGCATCATGGGCACATGCATGGGCATCATGGGCACACCCCTGGGCATGTTGGGCACGCACCTGGGCATCATGGGCACCCGCTTGGGCATCATGGGCACACCCCTGGGCATGTTGGGCACGCACCAGGGAATCATGGGCACCCACCTGGGCATCATGGGCACACCCCTGGGCATCATGGGCACACCCCTGGGCATGATGGGCACGCGCCTGGGCATCATGGGCACACCCCTGGGCATGTTGGGCACGCACCAGGGCATCATGGGCACCTGCCTGGGCATCATGGGCACACGCCTGGGCATGATGGGCACACGCCTGGGCATCATGGACACACCCCTAGGCATGTTGGGCACACACCTGGGCATTATGGGCACACGCCTGGGCATCATGGGCACACCCCTGGGCATCATGGGCACACCCCTGGGCATCATGGGCACACCCCTGGGCATGATGGGCACACGCCTGGGCATGATGGGCACACGCCTGGGCATCATGGGCACACCCCTAGGCATCATGGGCACACCCCTGGGCATGATGGGCACACGCATGGGCATCATGGGCACACGCCTGGGCATGATGGGCACACCCCTGGGCATGATGGGCACACGCCTGGGCATGATGGGCACACGCCTGGGCATCATGGGCACACCCCTGGGCATGTTGGGCACGCACCTGGGCATCATGGGCACACGCCTGGGCATGATGGGCACCCGCCTGGGCATCATGGGCACACCCCTGGGCATGATGGGCACAAGTCTGGGCATCATGGGCACACCTCTGGGCATGTTGGGCACGCACCAGGGCATCATAGGCACACGCCTGGGCATCATGGACACACGCCTGGGCATCATGGGCACACCCCTGGGCATGATGGGCACACGCATGGGCATGATGGGCACACGCTTGGGCATCATGGGCACACCCCTGGGCATGTTGGGCACGCACCTGGGCATCATGGGCACACGCCTGGGCATCATGGGCACACCCCTGGGCAAGTTGGGCACGCACCAGGGCATCATGGGCACACGCCAGGGCATCATGGGCACACGCCTGGGCATCATGGGCACACCCCTGGGCATAATGGGCACACCCCTGGGCATGATGGGCACACGCCTGGGCATGATGGGCACACGCCTGGGCATCATGGGCACAACCCTGGGCATGATGGGCACACGCCTGGGCATGATGGGCACACGCCTGTGCATCATGGGCACACCCCTGGGCATGTTGGGCACGCGCCTGGGCATGATGGGCACACGCCTGGGCATGATGGGCACACCCCTGGGCATGATGGGCACACCCCTGGGCATGATGGGCACACGCCTGGGCATGACGGGCACACGCCTGGGCATGATGGGCACACGCCTGAGCATGATGGGCACACGCCTGGGCATCATGGGCACACCTTTGGGCATGTTGGGCACGCACCTGGGCATCATGGGCACTTGCCTGGGCATGATGGGCACCCGCCTGGGCATCATGGGCACACCCCTGGGCATGATGGGCACACGTCTGGGCATCATGGGCACACCCCTGGGCATGTTGGGCACGCACCAGGGCATCATGGGCACACCCGTCTGGGCATCATGGGCACACCCGTCTGGGCATCATGGGCACCCGCCTGGGCATCATGGGCACCTGCCTGGGCATCATGGGCACACGCCTGGGCATGATGGGCACACGCCTGGGCATCATGGGCACACCCCTGGGCATGTTGGGCACGGACCTGGGCATTATGGGCACACGCTTGGGCATCATGGGCACACCCATGGGCATCATGGGCACACCCTTGGGCATCATGGCCACACCCCTGGGCATGATGGGCACACGCCTGGGCATGATGGGCACACGCCTGGGCATCATGGGCACACCCCTAGGCATCATGGGCACACCCCTGGGTATGATGGGCACACGCATGGGCATCATGGGCACACGCCTGGGCATCATGGGCACACCCCTAGGCATGATGGGCACACGCCTGGGCATCATGGGCACACGCCTGGGCATCATGGGCACACCCCTAGGCATGATGGGCACATCCCTGGGCATGTTGGGCACGCACCAGGGCATCCTAGGCACACGCCTGGGCATCATGGACACACGCCTGGGCATCATGGGCACACCCCTGGGCATCATGGGCACACGCATGGGCATCATGGGCACACGCCTGGGCATCATGGGCACACCCCTGGGCATGTTGGGCACGCACCTGGGCATCATGGGCACACCCCTGGGCATCATGGGCACACCCCTGGGCATGATGGACACACGCCTGGGCATGATGGGCACACGTCTGGGCATCATGGGCACACCCTTGGGCATGTTGGGCACGCACCTGGGCATCATAGGCACACGCCTGGGCATGATGGGCCTGGGCATCATGGGCACACCCCTGGGCATCATGGGTACACGTCTGGGCATGATGGGCACACGCCTGCGCATCATGGGCACACCCCTGGGCATGTTGGGCACGCACCTGGGCATCATGGGCACACCCGTCTGGACATCATGGGCACACCCGTCTGGGCATCATGGGCACCCGCCTGGGCATCATAGGCACACCCGTCTGGGCATCATGGGCACACCCGTCTGGGCATCTTGGGCACCCGCCTAGGCATCATGGGCACCCGCCTGGGCATCATGGGCACCTGCCTGGGCATCATGGGCACACGCCTGGGCATGATGGGCACACGCCTGGGCATCATGGGCACACCCCTGGGCATGTTGGGCACGCACCTGGGCATTATGGGCACACGCTTGGGCATCATGGGCACACGCCATGGGCATCATGGGCACACGCATGGGCATCATGGGCACACGCCTGGGCATCATGGGCACACGCCTGGGCATCATGGGCACACGCCTGGGCATCATGGGCACATCCCTGGGCATGTTGGGCACGCACCAGGGCATCCTAGGCACACGCCTGGGCATCATGGACACACGCCTGGGCATCATGGGCACACCCCTGGGCATCATGGGCACACGCATGGGCATCATGGGCACACGCCTGGGCATCATGGGCACACCCCTGGGCATGTTGGGCACGCACCTGGGCATCATGGGCACACCCCTGGGCATCATGGGCACACCCCTGGGCATGATGGACACACGCCTGGGCATGATGGGCACACGTCTGGGCATCATGGGCACACCCTTGGGCATGTTGGGCACGCACCTGGGCATCATAGGAACACGCCTGGGCATGATGGGCCTGGGCATCATGGGCACACCCCTGGGCATCCTGGGTACACGTCTGGGCATGATGGGCACACGCCTGGGCATCATGGGCACACCCGTCTGGGCATCATGGGCACACCCGTCTGGGCATCATGGGCACCCGCCTGGGCATCATAGGCACACCCGTCTGGGCATCATGGGCACACCCGTCTGGGCATCTTGGGCACCCGCCTGGGCATCATGGGCACCCGCCTGGGCATCATGGGCACCTGCCTGGGCATCATGGGCACACGCCTGGGCATGATGGGCACACGCCTGGGCATCATGGGCACACCCCTGGGCATGTTGGGCACGCACCTGGGCATTATGGGCACACGCTTGGGCATCATGGGCACACGCATGGGCATCATGGGCACACGCCTGGGCATCATGGGCACACGCCTGGGCATCATGGGCACACGCCTGGGCATCATGGGCACATCCCTGGGCATGTTGGGCACGCACCAGGGCATCCTAGGCACACGCCTGGGCATCATGGACACACGCCTGGGCATCATGGGCACACCCCTGGGCATCATGGGCACACGCATGGGCATCATGGGCACACGCCTGGGCATCATGGGCACACCCCTGGGCATGTTGGGCACGCACCTGGGCATCATGGGCACACCCCTGGGCATCATGGGCACACCCCTGGGCATGATGGACACACGCCTGGGCATGATGGGCACACGTCTGGGCATCATGGGCACACCCTTGGGCATGTTGGGCACGCACCTGGGCATCATAGGCACACGCCTGGGCATGATGGGCCTGGGCATCATGGGCACACCCCTGGGCATCATGGGTACACGTCTGGGCATGATGGGCACACGCCTGCGCATCATGGGCACACCCCTGGGCATGTTGGGCACGCACCTGGGCATCATGGGCACACCCGTCTGGGCATCATGGGCACACCCGTCTGGGCATCATGGGCACCCGCCTGGGCATCATAGGCACACCCGTCTGGGCATCATGGGCACACCCGTCTGGGCATCTTGGGCACCCGCCTGGGCATCATGGGCACCCGCCTGGGCATCATGGGCACCTGCCTGGGCATCATGGGCACACGCCTGGGCATGATGGGCACACGCCTGGGCATCATGGGCACACCCCTGGGCATGTTGGGCACGCACCTGGGCATTATGGGCACACGCTTGGGCATCATGGGCACACCCATGGGCATCATGGGCACACCCCTGGGCATCATGGCCACACCCCTGGGCATGATGGGCACACGCCTGGGCATGATGGGCACACGCCTGGGCATCATGGGCACACCCCTAGGCATCATGGGCACACCCCTGGGTATGATGGGCACACGCATGGGCATCATGGGCACACGCCTGGGCATCATGGGCACACCCCTAGGCATGATGGGCACACGCCTGGGCATCATGGGCACACGCCTGGGCATCATGGGCACATCCCTGGGCATGTTGAGCACGCACCAGGGCATCCTAGGCACACGCCTGGGCATCATGGACACACGCCTGGGCATCATGGGCACACCCCTGGGCATCATGGGCACACGCATGGGCATCATGGGCACACGCCTGGGCATCATGGGCACACCCCTGGGCATGTTGGGCACGCACCTGGGCATCATGGGCACACCCCTGGGCATCATGGGCACACCCCTGGGCATGATGGACACACGCCTAGGCATGATGGGCACACGTCTGGGCATCATGGGCACACCCTTGGGCATGTTGGGCACGCACCTGGGCATCATAGGCACACGCCTGGGCATGATGGGCACACGTCTGGGCATCATGGGCACACCCCTGGGCATCATGGGCACACGCCTGGGCATGATGGGCACACGCCTGCGCATCATGGGCACACCCCTCGGCATGTTGGGCATGCACCTGGGCATTATGGGCACACGCCTGGGCATCATGGGCACACCCCTGGGCATCATGGGCACACCCCTGGGCATCATGGGCACACCCCTGGGCATGATGGGCACACGCCTGGGCATGATGGGCACACGTCTGGGCATCATGGGCACACCCTTGGGCATGTTGGGCACGCACCTGGGCATCATAGGCACACGCCTGGGCATGATGGGCACACGCCTGGGCATCTTGGGCACACCCTTGGGCATCATGGGCACACGCCTGGGCATGATGGGCACATGCCTGGGCATCATGGGCACACCCCTGGGCATGTTGGGCACGCACCTGGGCATCATGGGCACACGCCTGGGCATCATGGGCACACCCGTGGGCATGTTGGGCACGCACCAGGGCATCATGGGCACTCGCCTGGGCATCATGGGCACACGCCTGGGCATCATGGGCATACGCCTGGGCATCATGGGCACACCCCTGGGCATGTTGGGCACGCACCAGGGCATCATGGGCACACGCCTGGGCTTCATGGGCACACCCCTGGGCATGATGGGCACACGCATTGGCATCATGGGCACATGCATGGGCATCATGGGCACACCCCTGGGCATGTTGGGCACGCACCTGGGCATCATGGGCACCCGCTTGGGCATCATGGGCACACCCCTGGGCATGTTGGGCACGCACCAGGGAATCATGGGCACCCACCTGGGCATCATGGGCACACCCCTGGGCATCATGGGCACACCCCTGGGCATGATGGGCACGCGCCTGGGCATCATGGGCACACCCCTGGGCATGTTGGGCACGCACCTGGGCATCATGGGCACACGCTTGGGCATCATGGGCACACGCCTGGGCATAATGGGCACACCCCTGGGCATCATGGGCACACGCCTGGGCATGATGGGCACACGCCTGGGCATCATGGGCACACCCCTAGGCATCATGGGCACACCCCTGGGCATGATGGGCACACGCATGGGCATCATGGGCACACGACTGGGCATCATGGGCACACCCCTGGGCATCCTGGGCACACGCCTGGGCATCATGGGCACACCCCTGGGCATGTTGGGCACACCCCTGGGCATGTTGGTCACGCAGCAGGGCATCATAGGCACACGCCTGGGCATCATGGGCACGCACCTGGGCATCATGGGCACACCCCTGGGCATCATGGGCACACGCCTGGGCATGATGGGCACACGCCTGGGCATCATGGGCGCACACTAGGGCATCATGGGCACACGCTTGGGCATCATGGGCACACCCCTGGGCATCATGGGCACTCCCCTAGGCATGATGGGTACACGCCTGGGCATCATGGGCACACCCCTGTGCATGTTGGGCACGCACCTGGGCATCATGGGCACATGCCTGGGCATGATGGACACACGCCTGGGCATCATGGGCACACGCCTGGGAATGATGGGCACACACATGGGCATCATGGGCACACCCCTAGGCATGATGGGCAGACGCCTGGGCATCATGGGCACACGCCTAGGCATCATGGGCCCACCCCTGGGCATGTTGGGCACGCACCTGGGAATCATGGCCACCCGCCTGGGCATCATGGGCACACCCTGGGCATGTTGGGCACGCACTAGGGCATCATGGGCACACGCATGGGCATCATGGGCACACGCCTGGGCATCATGGGCACTCGCCTGGGCATCATGGGCACACCCCTGGGCATGATGGGCACACGCCTGGGCATCATGGGCACACGCCTGGGCATCATGGGCACACACCTGGGCATGTTGGGCACGCACCTGGGCATCATGGGCACACCCCTGGGCATCATGGGCACACCCCTGGGCATGTTGGGCACGCACCTGGGCATCATGGGCACACGCCTGGGCATCATGGGCACACCCCTGGGCATGTTGGGCACGCACCAAGGCATCATGGGCACACCCCTGGGCATGTTGGGCACGCACCAGGGCATCATGGGCACACGCCTGGGCATAATGGGCACACGCCTGGGCTTCGTGGGCACACCCCTGGGCATGATGGGCACACGCATGGGCATCATGGGCACACGCCTGGGCATCATGGGCACACCCCTGGGCATGTTGGGCACGCACCTGGGCATCATGGGCACCCGCCTGGGCATCATGGGCACACCCCTGGGCATGTTGGGCACGCACCAGGGCATCATGGGCACCTGCCTGGGCATCATGGGCACCCGCCTGGGCATCATGGGCACACCCCTGGGCATCATGGGCACACCCCTGGGCAAGATGGGCACACGCCTGGGCATGATGGGCACACGCCTGGGCATCATGGGCACACCCCTGGGCATGTTGGGCACGCACCTGGGCATTATGGGCACACGCGTGGGCATCAAGGGCACACCCCTGGGCATCATGGGCACACCCCTGGGCATCATGGGCACACCCCTGGGCATGATGGGCACACGCCTGGGCATGATGGGCACACGTCTGGGCATCATGGGCACACCCCTGGGCATGTTGGGCACGCACCTGGGCATCATAGGCACACGCCTGGGCATGATGGGCACACGCCTGGGCGTCATGGGCACACCCCTGGGCATCATGGGCACACGCCTGGGCATGATGGGCACACGCCGGCGCATCATGGGCACACCCCTGGGCATGTTGGGCACGCACCTGGGCATCATGGGCACACGCCGGCGCATCATGGGCACACCCCTGGGCATGTTGGGCACGCACCTGGGCATCATGGGCACACCCCTGGGCATGTTGGGCACGCACCAAGGCATCATGGGCACACCCCTGGGCATGTTGGGCACGCACCAGGGCATCATGGGCACACGCCTGGGCATAATGGGCACACGCCTGGGCTTCATGGGCACACCCCTGGGCATGATGGGCACACGCATGGGCATCATGGGCACACGCCTGGGCATCATGGGCACACCCCTGGGCATGTTGGGCACGCACCTGGGCATCATGGGCACCCGCCTGGGCATCATGGGCACACCCCTGGGCATGTTGGGCACGCACCAGGGCATCATGGGCACCTGCCTGGGCATCATGGGCACCCGCCTGGGCATCATGGGCACACCCCTGGGCATCATGGGCACACCCCTGGGCATGTTGGGCACGCACCTGGGCATCATGGGCACACGCCTGGGCATCATGGGCACACCCCTGGGCATGTTGGGCACGCACTTGGGCATTATGGGCACACGCCTGGGCATCAAGGGCACACCCATGGGCATCATGGGCACACCCCTGGGCATCATGGGCACACCCCTGGGCATGATGGACACACGCCTGGGCATGATGGGCACACGTCTGGGCATCATGGGCACACCCTTGGGCATGTTGGGCACGCACCTGGGCATCATAGGCACACGCCTGGGCATGATGGGCACACGCCTGGGCGTCATGGGCACACCCCTGGGCATCATGGGCACACGCCTGGGCATGATGGGCACACGCCGGCGCATCATGGGCACACCCCTGGGCATGTTGGGCACGCACCTGGGCATTATGGGCACACGCCTGGGCATCATGGGCACACCCCTGGGCATCATGGGCACACCCCTGGGCATCATGGGCACACCCCTGGGCATGATGGGCACACGCCTGGGCATGATGGGCACACGTCTGGGCATCATGGGCACACCCTTGGGCATGTTGGGCACGCACCTGGGCATCATAGGCACACGCCTGGGCATGATGGGCACACGCCTGGGCATCATGGGCACACCCCTGGGCATCATGGGCACACGCCTGGGCATGATGGGCACATGCCTGGGCATCATGGGCACACCCCTGGGCATGTTGGGCACGCACCTGGGCATCATGGGCACACACCTGGGCATCATGGGCACACCCGTGGGCATGTTGGGCACGCACCAGGGCATCATGGGCACTCGCCTGGGCATCATGGGCACACGCCTGGGCATCATGGGCATACGCCTGGGCATCATGGGCACACCCCTGGGCATGTTGGGCACGCACCAGGGCATCATGGGCACACGCCTGGGATTCATGGGCACACCCCTGGGCATGATGGGCACACGCATGGGCATCATGGGCACATGCATGGGCATCATGGGCACACCCCTGGGCATGTTGGGCACGCACCTGGGCATCATGGGCACCCGCTTGGGCATCATGGGCACACCCCTGGGCATGTTGGGCACGCACCAGGGAATCATGGGCACCCACCTGGGCATCATGGGCACACCCCTGGGCATCATGGGCACACCCCTGGGCATGATGGGCACGCGCCTGGGCATCATGGGCACACCCCTGGGCATGTTGGGCACGCACCTGGGCATCATGGGCACACGCTTGGGCATCATGGGCACACGCCTGGGCATCATGGGCACACCCCTGGGCATCATGGGCACACGCCTGGGCATCATGGGCACACGCCTGGGCATCATGGGCACACCCCTGGGCATCATGGGCACACCCCTAGGCATCATGGGCACACCCCTGGGCATGATGGGCACACGCATGGGCATCATGGGCACACGACTAGGCATCATGGGCACACCCCTGGGCATCCGGGGCACACGCCTGGGCATCATGGGCAAACCACTGGGCATGTTGGGCACGCAGCAGGGCATCATAGGCACACGCCTGGGCATCATGGGCACGCACCTGGGCATCATGGGCACACCCCTGGGCATCATGGGCACACGCCTGGGCATCATGGGCGCACGCTAGGGCATCATGGGCACACGCTTGGGCATCATGGGCACACCCCTGGGCATCATGGGCACTCCCCTAGGCATGATGGGTACACGCCTGGGCATCATGGGCATACCCCTGTGCATGTTGGGCACGCACCTGGGCATCATGGGCACATGCCTGGGCATGATGGGCACATGCCTGGGCATCATGGGCACACGCCTGGGAATGATGGGCACACACTTGGGCATCATGGGCACACCCCTAGGCATGATGGGCAGACGCCAGGGCATCATGGGCACACGCCTAGGCATCATGGGCCCACCCCTGGGCATGTTGGGCACGCACCTGGGCATCATGGCCACACGCCTGGGCATCATGGGCACACCCTGGGCATGTTGGGCACGCACTAGGGCATCATGGGCACACGCATGGGCATCATGGGCACACGCCTGGGCATCATGGGCACTCGCCTGGGCATCATGGGCACACCCCTGGGCATGATGGGCACACGCCTGGGCATCATGGGCACACGCCTGGGCATCATGGGCACACCCCTGGGCATGTTGGGAACGCACCTGGGCATCATGGGCACACGCCTGGGCATCATGGGCACACCCCTGGGCATCATGGGCACACCCCTGGGCATGTTGGGCACGCACCTGGGCATCATGGGCACACGCCTGGGCATCATGGGCACACCCCTGGGCATGTTGGGCACGCACCAAGGCATCATGGGCACACCCCTGGGCATGTTGGGCACGCACCAGGGCATCATGGGCACACGCCTGGGCATCATGGGCACACGCCTGGGCTTCATGGGCACACCCCTGGGCATGATGGGCACACGCATGGGCATCATGGGCACACGCCTGGGCATCATGGGCACACCCCTGGGCATGTTGGGCGTACCTAAGCATCATGGGCACCCGCCTGGGCATCATGGGCACACCCCTGGGCATGTTGGGCACGCACCAGGGCATCATGGGCACCTGCCTGGGCATCATGGGCACCCGCCTGGGCATCATGGGCACACCCCTGGGCATCATGGGCACACCCCTGGGCAAGATGGGCACACGCCTGGGCATGATGGGCACACGCCTGGGCATCATGGGCACACCCCTGGGCATGTTGGGCACGCACCTGGGCATTATGGGCACACGCGTGGGCATCAAGGGCACACCCCTGGGCATCATGGGCACACCCCTGGGCATCATGGGCACACCCCTGGGCATGATGGGCACACGCCTGGGCATGATGGGCACACGCCTGTGCATCATGGGCACACCCTAGGCATCATGGGCACACCCCTGGGCATGATGGGCACACGAATGGGCATCATGGGCACACGCCTGGGCATCATGGGCACACCCGTGGGCATGATGGGCACACGCCTGGGCATCATGGGCACACCCCTGGGCATGATGGGCACACGCATGGGCATCATGGGCACACGACTGGGCATCATGGGCACACCCCTGGGCATCCTGGGCACACGCCTGGGCATCATGGGCACACCCCTGGGCATGTTGGGCACGCAGCATGGCATCATAGGCACACGCCTGGGCATCATGGACACACGCCTGGGCATCATGGGCACACCCCTGGGCATCATGGTCACACCCCTGGGCATGATGGGCACACGCCTGGGCATGATGGGCACACGCCTGGGCATCATGGGCACACCCCTGGGCATGTTGGGCACGCGCCTGGGCACACGCCTGGGCATGATGGGCACACTCCTGGGCATGATGGGCACACCCCTGGGCATGATGGGCACACGCCTGGGCATGATGGGCACACGCATGGGCATGATGGGCACACACCTGAGCATGATGGGCACCCGCCTGGGCATCATGGGCACACCCCTGGGCATCATGGGCACACCCCTGGGCATGATGGGCACACGCCTGGGCATGATGGGCACACGCCTGGGCATGATGGGCACACGCCTGGGCATCATGGGCACACACCTGGGCATCATGGGCACCCGCCTGGGCATCATGGGCACACCCCTGGGCATGTTGGGCACGCACCTGGGCATTATGGGCACACGCCTGGGCATCAAGGGCACACCCCTAGGCATCATGGGCACACCCCTGGGCATCATGGGCACACCCCTGGGCATGATGGGCACACGCCTGGGCATGATGGGCACACGCCTGGGCATCATGGGCACACCCTAGGCATCATGGGCACACCCCTGGGCATGATGGGCACACGAATGGGCATCATGGGCACACGCCTGGGCATCATGGGCACACCCCTGGGCATGATGGGCACACGCCTGGGCATCATGGGCACACGCCTGGGCATCATGGGCACATCCCTGGGCATGTTGGGCACGCACCAGGGCATCCTAGGCACACGCCTGGGCATCATGGACACACGCCTGGGCATCATGGGCACACCCCTGGGCATCATGGGCACACGCATGGGCATCATGGGCACCCGCCTGGGCATCATGGGCACACCCCTAGGCATGTTGGGCACGCACCTGGGCATCATGGGCACACGCCTGGGCATCATGGGCACACCCGTGGGCATGTTGGGCACGCACCAGGGCATCATGGGCACTCGCCTGGGCATCATGGGCACACGCCTGGGCATCATGGGCATACGCCTGGGCATCATGGGCACACCCCTGGGCATGTTGGGCACGCACCAGGGCATCATAGGCACACGCCTGGGCTTCATGGGCACACCCCTGGGCATGATGGGCACACGCATGGGCATCATGGGCACATGCATGGGCATCATGGGCACACCCCTGGGCATGTTGGGCACGCACCTGGGCATCATGGGCACCCGCTTGGGCATCATGGGCACACCCCTGGGCATGTTGGGCACGCACCAGGGAATCATGGGCACCCACCTGGGCATCATGGGCACACCCCTGGGCATCATGGGCACACCCCTGGGCATGATGGGCACGCGCCTGGGCATCATGGGCACACCCCTGGGCATGTTAGGCACGCACCAGGGCATCATGGGCACCTGCCTGGGCATCATGGGCACACGCCTGGGCATGATGGGCACACGCCTAGGCATGATGGACACACCCCTAGGCATGTTGGGCACGCGCCTGGGCATCATGGGCACACCCCTGGGCATGTTGGGCACGCACCAGGGCATCATGGGCACCTGCCTGGGCATCATGGGCACACGCCTGGGCATGATGGGCACACGCCTGGGCATGATGGACACACCCCTAGGCATGTTGGGCACGCACCTGGGCATTATGGGCACACGCCTGGGCATCATGGGCACACCCCTGGGCATCATGGGCACACCCCTGGGCATCATGGGCACACCCCTGGGCATGATGGGCACACGCCTGGGCATGATGGGCACACGCCTGGGCATCATGGGCACACCCCTAGGCATCATGGGCACACCCCTGGGCATGATGGGCACACGCATGGGCATCATGGGCACACGCCTGGGCATGATGGGCACACCCCTGGGCATGATGGGCACACGCCTGGGCATGATGGGCACACGCCTGGGCATCATGGGCACACCCCTGGGCATGTTGGGCACGCACCTGGGCATCATGGGCAAACGCCTGGGCATGATGGGCACCCGCCTGGGCATCATGGGCACACCCCTGGGCATGATGGGCACAAGTCTGGGCATCATGGGCACACCTCTGGGCATGTTGGGCACGCACCAGGGCATCATAGGCACACGCCTGGGCATCATGGACACACGCCTGGGTATCATGGGCACACCCCTGGGCATAATGGGCACACGCATGGGCATGATGGGCACACGCTTGGGCATCATGGGCACACCCCTGGGCATGTTGGGCATGCACCTGGGCATCATGGGCACACGCCTGGGCATCATGGGCACACCCCTGGGCAAGTTGGGCACGCACCAGGGCATCATGGGCACACGTCAGGGCATGATGGGCACACGCCTGGGCATGATGGGCACACGCCTGGGCATCATGGGCACAACCCTGGGCATGATGGGCACACGCCTGGGCATGTTGGGCACACGCCTGTGCATCATGGGCACACCCCTGGGCATGTTGGGCACGCGCCTGGGCATGATAGGCACACGCCTGGGCATGATGGGCACACCCCTGGGCATGATGGGCACACCCCTGGGCATGATGGGCACACGCCTGGGCATGATGGGCACACGCCTGGGCATGATGGGCACACGCCTGAGCATGATGGGCACACGCCTGGGCATCATGGGCACACCTCTGGGCATGTTGGGCACGCACCTGGGCATCATGGGCACTTGCCTGGGCATGATGGGCACCCGCCTGGGCATCATGGGCACACCCCTGGGCATGATGGGCACACGTCTGGGCATCATGGGCACACCCCTGGGCATGTTGGGCACGCACCAGGGCATCATGGGCACACCCGTCTGAGCATCATGGGCACACCCGTCTGGGCATCATGGGCACCCGCCTGGGCATCATGGGCACCTGCCTGGGCATCATGGGCACACGCCTGGGCATGATGGGCACACGCCTGGGCATCATGGGCACACCCCTGGGCATGTTGGGCACGCACCTGGGCATTTTGGGCACACGCTTGGGCATCATGGGCACACCCATGGGCATCATGGGCACACCCCTGGGCATCATGGCCACACCCTTGGGCATGATGGGCACACGCCTGGGCATGATGGGCACACGCCTGGGCATCATGGGCACACCCCTAGGCATCATGGGCACACCCCTGGGTATGATGGGCACACGCATGGGAATCATGGGCACACGCCTGGGCATCATGGGCACACCCCTAGGCATGATGGGCACACGCCTGGGCATCATGGGCACACGCCTGGGCATCATGGGCACACCCCTAGGCATGATGGGCACACGCATGGGCATCATGGGCACACGCATGGGCATCATGGGCACACGCCTGGGCATCATGGGCACACGCATGGGCATCATGGGCACACGCCTGGGCATCATGGGCACATCCCTGGGCATGTTGGGCACGCACCAGGGCATCCTAGGCACACGCCTGGGCATCATGGACACACGCCTGGGCATCATGGGCACACCCCTGGGCATCATGGGCACACGCATGGGCATCATGGGCACACGCCTGGGCATCATGGGCACACCCCTGGGCATGTTGGGCACGCACCTGGGCATCATGGGCACACCCCTGGGCATCATGGGCACACCCCTGGGCATGATGGACACACGCCTGGGCATGATGGGCACACGTCTGGGCATCATGGGCACACCCTTGGGCATGTTGGGCACGCACCTGGGCATCATAGGCACACGCCTGGGCATGATGGGCACACGCCTGGGCATCATGGGCACACCCCTGGGCATCATGTGCACACGCCTGGGCATGATGGGCACACGCCTGCGCATCATGGGCACACCCCTGGGCATGTTGGGCACGCACCTGGGCATCATGGGCACACCCGTCTGGGCATCATGGGCACACCCGTCTGGGCATCATGGGCACCCGCCTGGGCATCATGGGCACACCCGTCTGGGCATCATGGGCACACCCGTCTGGGCATCATGGGCACCCGCCTGGGCATCATGGGCACCCGCCTGGGCATCATGGGCACCTGCCTGGGCATCATGGGCACACGCATGGGCATGATGGGCACACGCCTGGGCATCATGGGCACACCCCTGGGCATGTTGGGCACGCACCTGGGCATTATGGGCACACTCTTGGGCATCATGGGCACACCCATGGGCATCATGGGCACACCCCTGGGCATCATGGCCACACCCCTGGGCATGATGGGCACACGCCTGGGCATGATGGGCACACGCCTGGGCATCATGGGCACACCCCTAGGCATCATGGGCACACCCCTGGGTATGATGGGCACACGCATGGGCATCATGGGCACACGCCTGGGCATCATGGGCACACCCCTAGGCATGATGGGCACACGCCTGGGCATCATGGGCACACGCCTGGGCATCATGGGCACATCCCTGGGCATGTTGGGCACGCACCAGGGCATCCTAGGCACATGCCTGGGCATCATGGACACACGCCTGGGCATCATGGGCACACCCCTGGGCATCATGGGCACACGCATGGGCATCATGGGCACACGCCTGGGCATCATGGGCACACCCCTGGGCAAGTTGGGCACGCACCTGGGCATCATGGGCACACCCCTGGGCATCATGGGCACACCCCTGGGCATGATGGACACACGCCTGGGCATGATGGGCACACGTCTGGGCATCATGGGCACACCCTTGGGCATGTTGGGCACGCACCTGGGCATCATAGGCACACGCCTGGGCATGATGGGCACACGCCTGGGCATCATGGGCACACCCCTGGGCATCATGGGCACACGCCTGGGCATGATGGGCACACGCCTGCGCATCATGGGCACACCCCTGGGCATGTTGGGCATGCACCTGGGCATTATGGGCACACGCCTGGGCATCATGGGCACACCCCTGGGCATCATGGGCACACCCCTGGGCATCATGGGCACACCCCTGGGCATGATGGGCACACGCCTGGGCATGATGGGCACACGTCTGGGCATCATGGGCACACCCTTGGGCATGTTGGGCACGCACCTGGGCATCATAGGCACACGCCTGGGCATCATGGGCACACGCCTGGGCATCATGGGCACACCCTTGGGCATCATGGGCACACCCCTGGGTATGATGGGCACACGCATGGGCATCATGGGCACACGCCTGGGCATCATGGGCACACCCCTGGGCACGATGGGCACACGCCTGGGCATCATGGGCACACCCTTGGGCATCATGGGCACACCCCTGGGCATCATGGGCACGCACCTGGGCATCATGGGCACACCCCTGGGCATCATGGGCACACCCTTGGGCATGTTGGGCACGCACCTGGGCATCATAGGCACACGCCTGGGCATGATGGGCACACGCCTGGGCATCATGGGCACACCCTTGGGCATCATGGGCACACCCCTGGGTATGATGGGCACACGCATGGGCATCATGGGCACACGCCTGGGCATCATGGGCACATCCATAGGCATGATGGGCACACGCCTGGGCATCATGGGCACACGCCTGGGCATCATGGGCACACCCCTAGGCATGATGGGCACACGCATGGGCATCATGGGCACACGCATGGGCATCATGGGCACACGCCTGGGCATCATGGGCACACGCCTGGGCATCATGGGCACACGCCTGGGCATCATGGGCACATCCCTGGGCATGTTGGGCACGCACCAGGGCATCCTAGGCACACGCCTGGGCATCATGGACACACGCCTGGGCATCATGGGCACACCCCTGGGCATCATGGGCACACGCATGGGCATCATGGGCACACGCCTGGGCATCATGGGCACACCCCTGGGCATGTTGGGCACGCACCTGGGCATCATGGGCACACCCTTGGGCATCATGGGCACACCCCTGGGCATGATGGACACACGCCTGGGCATGATGGGCACACGTCTGGGCATCATGGGCACACCCTTGGGCATGTTGGGCACGCACCTGGGCATCATAGGCACACGCCTGGGCATGATGGGCACACGCCTGGGCATCATGGGCACACCCCTGGGCATCATGGGCACACGCCTGGGCATGATGGGCACACGCCTGCGCATCATGGGCACACCCCTGGGCATGTTGGGCACGCACCTGGGCATCATGGGCACACCCGTCTGGGCATCATGGGCACACCCGTCTGGGCATCATGGGCACACCCGTCTGGGCATCATGGGCACCCGCCTGGGCATCATGGGCACACCCGTCTGGGCATCATGGGCACACCCATCTGGGCATCATGGGCACCCGCCTGGGCATCATGGGCACCCGCCTGGGCATCATGGGCACCTGCCTGGGCATCATGGGCACACGCCTGGGCATGATGGGCACACGCCTGGGCATGATGGGCACACGCCTGGGCATCATGGGCAAACCCCTGGGCATGTTGGGCACGCACCTGGGCATTATGGGCACACGCTTGGGCATCATGGGCACACCCATGGGCATCATGGGCACACCCCTGGGCATCATGGCCACACCCCTGGGCATGATGGGCACACGCCTGGGCATGATGGGCACACGCCTGGGCATCATGGGCACACCCCTAGGCATCATGGGCACACCCCTGGGTATGATGGGCACACGCATGGGCATCATGGGCACACGCCTGGGCATCATGGGCACACCCCTAGGCATGATGGGCACACGCCTGGGCATCATGGGCACACGCCTGGGCATCATGGGCACATCCCTGGGCATGTTGGGCACGCACCAGGGCATCCTAGGCACATGCCTGGGCATCATGGACACACGCCTGGGCATCATGGGCACACCCCTGGGCATCTTGGGCACACGCATGGGCATCATGGGCACACGCCTGGGCATCATGGGCACACCCCTGGGCAAGTTGGGCACGCACCTGGGCATCATGGGCACACCCCTGGGCATCATGGGCACACCCCTGGGCATGATGGACACACGCCTGGGCATGATGGGCACACGTCTGGGCATCATGGGCACACCCTTGGGCATGTTGGGCACGCACCTGGGCATCATAGGCACACGCCTGGGCATGATGGGCACACGCCTGGGCATCATGGGCACACCCTTGGGCATCATGGGCACACGCCTGGGCATGATGGGCACATGCCTGGGCATCATGGGCACACCCCTGGGCATGTTGGGCACGCACCTGGGCATCATGGGCACACGCCTGGGCATCATGGGCACACCCGTGGGCATGTTGGGCACGCACCAGGGCATCATGGGCACTCGCCTGGGCATCATGGGCACACGCCTGGGCATCATGGGCATACGCCTGGGCATCATGGGCACACCCCTGGGCATGTTGGGCACGCACCAGGGCATCATGGGCACACGCCTGGGCTTCATGGGCACACCCCTGGGCATGATGGGCACACGCATGGGTATCATGGGCACATGCATGGACATCATGGGCACACCCCTGGGCATGTTGGGCACGCACCTTGGCATCATGGGCACCCGCTTGGGCATCATGGGCACACCCCTGGGCATGTTGGGCACGCACCAGGGAATCATGGGCACCCACCTGGGCATCATGGGCACACCCCTGGGCATGATGGGCACGCGCCTGGGCATCATGGGCACACCCCTGGGCATGTTGGGCACGCACCTGGGCATCATGGGCACACGCTTGGGCATCATGGGCACACGCCTGGGCATCATGGGCACACCCCTGGGCATCATGGGCACACGCCTGGGCATGATGGGCACACGCCTGGGCATCATGGGCACACCCCTAGGCATCATGGGCACACCCCTGGGCATGATGGGCACACGCATGGGCATCATGGGCACACGACTGGGCATCATGGGCACACCCCTGGGCATCCTGGGCACACGCCTGGGCATCATGGGCACACCCCTGGGCATGTTGGGCACGCAGCAGGGCATCATAGGCACACGCCTGGGCATCATGGGCACGCACCTGGGCATCATGGGCACACCCCTGGGCATCATGGGCACACGCCTGTGCATGATGGGCACACGCCTGTGCATCATGGGCGCACGCTAGGGCATCATGGGCACACGCTTGGGCATCATGGGCGCACCCCTGGGCATCATGGGCACTCCCCTAGGCATGATGGGTACACGCCTGGGCATCATGGGCACACCCCTGTGCATGTTGGGCACGCACCTGGGCATCATGGGCACATGCCTGGGCATGATGGGCACACGCCTGGGCATCATGGGCACACGCCTGGGAATGATGGGCACACACTTGGGCATCATGGGCACACCCCTAGGCATGATGGGCAGACGCCTGGGCATCATGGGCACACGCCTAGGCATCATGGGCCCACCCCTGGGCATGTTGGGCACGCCACGCCTGGGCATCATGGGCACATCCCTGGGCATGTTGGGCACGCACCAGGGCATCCTAGGCACACGCCTGGGCATCATGGACACACGCCTGGGCATCATGGGCACACCCCTGGGCATCATGGGCACACGCATGGGCATCATGGGCACACGCCTGGGCATCATGGGCACACGCCTGGGCATCATGGGCACACCCCTGGGCATGTTGGGCACGCACCTGGGCATCATGGGCACACGCCTGGGCATCATGGGCACACCCGTGGGCATGTTAAGCACGCACCAGGGCATCATGAGCACTCGCCTGGGCATCATGGGCACACGCCTGGGCATCATGGGCACACGCCTGGGCATCATGGGCACACCCCTAGGCATGTTGGGCACGCACCAGGGCATCATGGGCACACGCCTGGGCATCATGGGCACGCGCCTAGGCTTCATGGGCGCACGCCTGGGCTTCATGGGCACACCCCTGGGCATGATGGGCACACGCATGGGCATCATGGGCACATGCCTGGGCATCATGGGCACACCCCTGGGCATGTTGGGCACGCACCAGGGCATCATGGGCACACCCCTGGGCATGTTGGGCACGCACCAGGGCATCATGGGCACACCCCTGGGCATGTTGGGCATGCACCTGTGCATCATGGGCACACGCCTGGGCATCATGGGCACACCCGTGGGCATGTTGGGCACGCACCCGGGCATCATAAGCACTCGCCTGGGCATCATGGGCACACGCCTGGGCACACCCCTAGGCATGATGGGCACAGGCCTGGGCATCATGGGCACACGCCTGGGCATCATGGGCACACCCCTGGGCATGATGGGCACACGCCTGGGCATGATGGGCACACGCCTGGGCATCATGGGCACACCCTAGGCATCATGGGCACACCCCTGGGCATGATGGGCACACGAATGGGCATCATGGGCACACGCCTGGGCATCATGGGCACACCCCTGGGCATGATGGGCACACGCTTGGGCATCATGGGCACACGCCTGGGCATCATGGGCACATCCCTGGGCATGTTGGGCACGCACCAGGGCATCCTAGGCACACGCCTGGGCATCATGGACACACGCCTGGGCATCATGGGCACACCCCTGGGCATCATGGGCACACGCATGGGCATCATGGGCACACGCCTGGGCATCATGGGCACACCCCTGGGCATGTTGGGCACGCACCTGGGCATCATGGGCACACGCCTGGGCATCATGGGCACACCCGTGGGCATGTTGGGCACGCACCAGGGCATCATGGGCACTCGCCTGGGCATCATGGGCACACGCCTGGGCATCATGGGCATACGCCTGGGCATCATAGGCACACCCCTGGGCATGTTGGGCACGCACCAGGGCATCATGGGCACACGCCTGGGCTTCATGGGCACACCCCTGGGCATGATGGGCACACGCATGGGCATCATGGGCACATGCATGGGCATCATGGGCACACCCCTGGGCATGTTGGGCACGCACCTGGGCATCATGGGCACCCGCTTGGGCATCATGGGCACACCCCTGGGCATGTTGGGCACGCACCAGGGAATCATGGGCACCCACCTGGGCATCATGGGCACACCCCTGGGCATCATGGGCACACCCCTGGGCATGATGGGCACGCGCCTGTGCATCATGGGCACACCCCTGGGCATGTTGGGCACGCACCTGGGCATCATGGGCACACGCTTGGGCATCATGGGCACACGCCTGGGCATCAGGGGCACACCCCTGGGCATCATGGGCACACGCCTGGGCATGATGGGCACACGCTTGGGCATCATGGGCACACCCCTAGGCATCATGGGCACACCCCTGGGCATGATGGGCACACGCATGGGCATCATGGGCACACGACTGGGCATCATGGGCACACCCCTGGGCATCCTGGGCACACGCCTGGGCATCATGGGCACACCCCTGGGCATGTTGGGCACGCAGCAGGGCATCATAGGCACACGCCTGGGCATCATGGACACACGCCTGGGCATCATGGGCACACCCCTGGGCATCATGGGCACACCCCTGGGCATGATGGGCACACGCCTGGGCATGATGGGCACACGCCTGGGTATCATGGGCACACCCCTGGGCATGTTGGGCACGCGCCTGGGCACACGCCTGGGCATGATGGGCACACCCCTGGGCTTGATGGGCACACCCCTGGGCATGATGGGCACACGCCTGGGCATGATGGGCACACGCATGGGCATGATGGGCACACGCCTGAGCATGATGGGCACCCGCCTGGGCATCATGGGCACACCCCTGGGCATCATGGGCACACCCCTGGGCATGATGGGCACACGCCTGGGCATGATGGGCACACGCCTGGGCATGATGGGCACACGCCTGGGCATGATGGGCACACGCCTGGGCATCATGGGCACACACCTGGGCATCATGGGTACCCGCCTGGGCATCATGGGCACACCCCTGGGCATGTTGGGCACGCACCAGGGCATCATGGGCACCCGCCTGGGCATCATGGGCACCTGCCTGGGCATCATGGGCACACGCCTGGGCATGATGGGCACACGCCTGGGCATCATGGGCACACCCCTGGGCATGTTGGGCACGCACCTGGGCATTATGGGCACACGCTTGGGCATCATGGGCACACCCCTGGGCATGTTGGGCACGCACCTGGGCATTATGGGCACACGCTTGGGCATCATGGGCACACCCATGGGCATCATGGGCACACCCCTGGGCATCATGGCCACACCCCTGGGCATGATGGGCACACGCCTGGGCATGATGGGCACACGCCTAGGCATCATGGGCACACCCCTAGGCATCATGGGCACACCCCTGGGTATGATGGGCACACGCATGGGCATCATGGGCACACGCCTGGGCATCATGGGCACACCCCTAGGCATGATGGGCACACGCCTGGGCATCATGGGCACACGCCTGGGCATCATGGGCACATCCCTGGGCATGTTGGGCACGCACCAGGGCATCCTAGGCACACGCCTGGGCATCATGGACACACGCCTGGGCATCATGGGCACACCCCTGGGCATCATGGGCACACGCATGGGCATCATGGGCACACGCCTGGGCATCATGGGCACACCCCTGGGCATGTTGGGCACGCACCTGGGCATCATGGGCACACCCCTGGGCATCATGGGCACACCCCTGGGCATGATGGACACACGCCTGGGCATGATGGGCACACGTCTGGGCATCATGGGCACACCCTTGGGCATGTTGGGCACGCACCTGGGCATCATAGGCACACGCCTGGGCATGATGGGCACACGCCTGGGCATCATGGGCACACCCCTGGGCATCATGGGCACACGCCTGGGCATGATGGGCACACGCCTGCGCATCATGGGCACACCCCTGGGCATGTTGGGCACGCACCTGGGCATTATGGGCACACGCCTGGGCATCATGGGCACACCCCTGGGCATCATGGGCACACCCCTGGGCATCATGGGCACACCCCTGGGCATGATGGGCACACGCCTGGGCATGATGGGCACACGCCTGGGCATCATGGACACACCCCTAGGCATCATGGGCACACCCCTGGGTATGATGGGCACACGCATGGGCATCATGGGCACACGCCTGGGCATCATGGGCACACCCCTGGGCATGATGGGCACACGCCTGGGCATGATGGGCACACGCCTGGGCATCATGGGCACATCCCTGGGCATGTTGGGCACGCACCAGGGCATCCTAGGCACACGCCTGGGCATCATGGACACACGCCTGGGCATCATGGGCACACCCCTGGGCATCATGGGCACACGCATGGGCATCATGGGCACACGCCTGGGCATCATGGGCACACGCCTGGGCATCATGGGCACACCCCTGGGCATCATGGGCACACCCCTGGGCATCATGGGCACACCCCTGGGTACGATGGGCACACGCCTGGGCATGATGGGCACACGCCTGGGCATCATGGGCACACCCCTAGGCATCATGGGCACACCCCTGGGCATGATGGGCACGCACCTGGGCATCATGGGCACCCGCTTGGGCATCATGGGCACACCCCTGGGCATGTTGGGCACGCACCAGGGAATCATGGGCACCCGCCTGGGCATCATGGGCACACCCCTGGGCATCATGGGCACACCCCTGGGCATTATGGGCACGTGCCTGGGCATCATGGGCACACCCCTGGGCATGTTGGGCACGCACCTAGGCATCATGGGCACACGCCTGGGCATCATGGGCACACGCCTGGGCATCATGGGCACACGCCTGGGCATCATGGGCACACGCCTGGGCATCATGGGCACACCCCTGGGCATGATGGGCACACGCCTGGGCATCATGGGCACACACCTGGGCACACCCCTGGGCATGATGGGCACACGCCTGAGCACACCCCTGGGCATGATGGGCACAGGCCTTGGGCATCATGGGCACACGCCTGGGCATCATGGGCACACGCCTGGGCATCATGGGCACACCCCTGGGCATGATGGGCACACGCCTGGGCATCATGGGCACACGCCTGGGCACACCCCTGGGCATGATGGGCACACGCCTGAGCACACCCCTGGGCATGATGGGCACACCCCTGGGCATGATGGGCACATGCCTGGGCATCATGGGCACGCCTGGGCATCATGGGCATGTTGGGCACGCACCAGGGCATCCTAGGCACACGCCTGGGCATCATGGACACACGCCTGGGCATCATGGGCACACCCCTGGGCATCATGGGCACACGCATGGGCATCATGGGCACACGCCTGGGCATCATGGGCACACCCCTGGGCATGTTGGGCACGCACCTGGGCATCATGGGCACACGCCTGGGCATCATGGGCACACCCGTGGGCATGTTGGGCACGCACCAGGGCATCATGGGCACTCGCCTGGGCATCATGGGCACACGCCTGGGCATGATGGGCATACGCCTGGGCATCATGGGCACACCCCTGGGCATGTTGGGCACGCACCAGGGCATCATGGGCACACGCCTAGGCTTCATGGGCACACCCCTGGGCATGATGGGCACACGCATGGGCATCATGGGCACATGCATGGGCATCATGGGCACACCCCTGGGCATGTTGGGCACGCACCTGGGCATCATGGGCACCCGCTTGGGCATCATGGGCACACCCCTGGGCATGTTGGGCACGCACCAGGGAATCATGGGCACCCACCTGGGCATCATGGGCACACCCCTGGGCATCATGGGCACACCCCTGGGCATGATGGGCACGCGCCTGGGCATCATGGGCACACCCCTGGGCATGTTGGGCACGCACCTGGGCATCATGGGCACACGCTTGGGCATCATGGGCACACGCCTGGGCATCATGGGCACACCCCTGGGCATCATGGGCACACGCCTGGGCATGATGGGCACACGCCTGGGCATCATGGGCACACCCCTAGGCATCATGGGCACACCCCTGGGCATGATGGGCACACGCATGGGCATCATGGGCACACGACTGGGCATCATGGGCACACCCCTGGGCATCCTGGGCACACGCCTGGGCATCATGGGCACACCCCTGGGCATGTTGGGCACGCAGCAGGGCATCATAGGCACACGCCTGGGCATCATGGACACACGCCTGGGCATCATGGGCACACCCCTGGGCATCATGGGCACACCCCTGGGCATGATGGGCACACGCCTGGGCATGATGGGCACACGCCTGGGCATCATGGGCACACCCCTGGGCATGTTGGGCACGCGCCTGGGCACACGCCTGGGCATGATGGGCACACCCCTGGGCATGATGGGCACACCCCTGGGCATGATGGGCACACGCCTGGGCATGATGGGCACACGCATGGGCATGATGGGCACACGCCTGAGCATGATGGGCACCCGCCTGGGCATCATGGGCACACCCCTGGGCATCATGGGCACACCCCTGGGCATGATGGGCACACGCCTAGGCATGATGGGCACACGCCTGGGCATGATGGGCACACGCCTGGGCATCATGGGCACACACTTGGGCATCATGGGCACCCGCCTGGGCATCATGGGCACACCCCTGGGCATGTTGGGCACGCACCAGGGCATCATGGGCACCTGCCTGGGCATCATGGGCACACGCCTGGGCATGATGGGCACACGCCTGGGCATCATGGACACACCCCTAGGCATGATGGGCACGCACCTGGGCATCATGGGCACGCACCTGGGCATCATGGGCACGCACCTGGGCATGATGCGCACCCGCCTGGGCATCATGGACACACGTCTGGGCATCATGGGCACACCCCTGGGCATCATGGGCACACGCCTGGGCATTATGGGCACACCCCTGGGCATGATGGGCACACGCCTGGGCATCATGGGCACACGCCTGGGCATCATGGGCACACGCCTGGGCACACCCCTGGGCATGATGGGCACAGGCCTGGGCATCATGGGCACACCCCTGGGCATGATGGGCACACGCCTGGGCATCATGGGCACACGCCTGGGCATCATGGGCACACGCCTGGGCACACCCCTGGGCATGATGGGCACAGGCATGGGCATCATGGGCACATGCCTGGGCATGATGGGCACACCCCTGGGCATGATGGGCACACGCCTGGGCATCATGGGCACACGCCTGGGCATGATGGGCACACGCCTGAGCATGATGGGCACACGCCTGGGCATCATGGGCACACCTCTCGGCATGTTGGGCACGCACCTGGGCATCATGGGCACTTGCCTGGGCATGATGGGCACCCGCCTGGGCATCATGGGCACACCCCTGGGCATGATGGGCACACGTCTGGGCATCATGGGCACACCCCTGGGCATGTTGGGCACGCACCAGGGCATCATGGGCACACCCGTCTGGGCATCATGGGCACACCCGTCTGGGCATCATGGGCACACCCGTCTGGGCATCATGGGCACACCCGTCTGGGCATCATGGGCACCCGCCTGGGCATCATGGGCACCTGCCTGGGCATCATGGGCACACGCCTGGGCATGATGGGCACACGCCTGGGCATCATGGGCACACCCCTGGGCATGTTGGGCACGCACCTGGGCATTATGGGCACACGCTTGGGCATCATGGGCACACCCATGGGCATCATGGGCACACCCCTGGGCATCATGGCCACACCCCTGGGCATGATGGGCACACGCCTGGGCATGATGGGCACACGCCTGGGCATCATGGGCACACCCCTAGGCATATTGGGCACACCCCTGGGTATGATGGGCACACGCATGGGCATCATGGGCACACGCCTGGGCATCATGGGCACACCCCTAGGCATGATGGGCACACGCCTGGGCATCATGGGCACACGCCTGGGCATCATGGGCACACGCCTGGGCATCATGGGCACATCCCTGGGCATGTTGGGCACGCACCAGGGCATCCTAGGCACACGCCTGGGCATCATGGACACACGCCTGGGCATCATGGGCACACCCCTGGGCATCATGGGCACACGCATGGGCATCATGGGCACACGCCTGGGCATCATGGGCACACCCCTGGGCATGTTGGGCACGCACCTGGGCATCATGGGCACACCCCTGGGCATCATGGGCACACCACTGGGCATGATGGACACACGCCTGGGCATGATGGGCACACGTCTGGGCATCATGGGCACACCCTTGGGCATGTTGGGCACGCACCTGGGCATCATAGGCACACGCCTGGCATGATGGGCACACGCCTGGGCATCATGGGCACACCCCTGGGCATCATGGGCACACGCCTGGGCATGATGGGCACACACCTGCGCATCATGGGCACACCCCTGGGCATGTTGGGCACGCACCTGGGCATCATGGGCACACCCGTCTGGGCATCATGGGCACACCCGTCTGGGCATCATGGGCACCCGCCTGGGCATCATGGGCACACCCGTCTGGGCATCATGGGCACACCCGTCTGGGCATCATGGGCACCCGCCTGGGCATCATGGGCACACGCCTGGGCATCATGGGCACCTGCCTGGGCATCATGGGCACACGCCTGGGCATCATGGGCACACCCCTGGGCATGTTGGGCACTCACCTGGGCAATATGGGCACACGCTTGGGCATCATGGGCACACCCATGGGCATCATGGGCACACCCCTGGGCATCATGGCCACACCCCTGGGCATGATGGGCACACGCCTGGGCATGATGGGCACACGCCTGGGCATCATGGGCACACCCCTAGGCATCATGGGCACACCCCTGGGTATGATGGGCACACGCATGGGCATCATGGGCGCACGCCTGGGCATCATGGGCACACCCCTAGGCATGATGGGCACACGCCTGGGCATCATGGGCACACGCCTGGGCATCATGGGCACATCCCTGGGCATGTTGGGCACGCACCAGGGCATCCTAGGCACACGCCTGGGCATCATGGACACACGCCTGGGCATCATGGGCACACCCCTGGGCATCATGGGCACACGCATGGGCATCATGAGCACACGCCTGGGCATCATGGGCACACCTCTGGGCATGTTGGGCACGCACCTGGGCATCATGGGCACTTGCCTGGGCATGATGGGCACCCGCCTGGGCATCATGGGCACACCCCTGGGCATGATGGGCACACGTCTGGGCATCATGGGCACACCCCTGGGCATGTTGGGCACGCACCAGGGCATCATGGGCACACCCGTCTGGGCATCATGGGCACACCCGTCTGGGCATCATGGGCACCCGCTTGGGCATCATGGGCACCTGCCTGGGCATCATGGGCACACGCCTGGGCATGATGGGCACACGCCTGGGCATGATGGGCACACCCCTGGGCATGTTGGGCACACGCTTGGGCATCATGGGCACACCCCTGGGCATGTTGGGCACGCACCAGGGAATCATGGGCACCCACCTGGGCATCATGGGCACACCCCTGGGCATCATGGGCACACCCCTGGGCATGATGGGCACGCGCCTGGGCATCATGGGCACACCCCTGGGCATGTTGGGCAGGCACCTGGGCATCATGGGCACACGCTTGGGCATCATGGGCACACGCCTGGGCATCATGGGCACACCCCTGGGCATCATGGGCACACGCCTGGGCATGATGGGCACACGCCTGGGCATCATGGGCACACCCCTAGGCATCATGGGCACACCCCTGGGCATGATGGGCACACGCATGGGCATCATGGGCACACGACTGGGCATCATGGGCACACCCCTGGGCATCCTGGGCACAGGCCTGGGCATCATGGGCACACCCCTGGGCATGTTGGGCACGCAGCAGGGCATCATAGGCACACGCCTGGGCATCATGGACACACGCCTGGGCATCATGGGCACAACCCTGGGCATCATGGACACACGCCTGGGCATCATGGACACACGCCTGGGCATCATGGGCACACCCCTGGGCATCATGGGCACACGCCTGGGCATCATGGGCACACCCCTGGGCATGATGGGCACACGCCTGGGCATCATGGGCACACGCCTGGGCATCATGGGCACACGCCTGGGCACACCCCTGGGCATGATGGGCACAGGCCTGGGCATCATGGGCACACCCCTGGGCATGATGGGCACACGCCTGGGCATCATGGGCACACGCCTGGGCATCATGGGCACACGCCTGGGCACACCCCTGGGCATGATGGGCACAGGCCTGGGCATCATGGGCACATGCCTGGGCATCATGGGCACACCCCTAGGCATGATGGGCACACGCCTGGGCATGATGGGCACACGCCTGGGCATCATGGGCACACCCCTGGGCATGTTGGGCACGCGCCTGGGCACACGCCTGGGCATGATGGGCACACCCCTGGGCATGATGGGCACACCCCTGGGCATGATGGGCACACGCCTGGGCATGATGGGCACACGCATGGGCATGATGGGCACACGCCTGAGCAAGATGGGCACCCGCCTGGGCATCATGGGCACACCCCTGGGCATCATGGGCACACCCCTGGGCATGATGGGCACACGCCTGGGCATGATGGGCACACGCCTGGGCATGATGGGCACACGCCTGGGCATGATGGGCACACGCCTGGGCATCATGGGCACACACTTGGGCATCATGGGCACCCGCCTGGGCATCATGGGCACACCCCTGGGCATGTTGGGCATGCACCAGGGCATCATGGGCACCTGCCTGGGCATCATGGGCACACGCCTGGGCATGATGGGCACACGCCTGGGCATCATGGACACACCCCTAGGCATGATGGGCACGCACCTGGGCATCATGGGCACGCACCTGGGCATCATGGGCACGCACCTGGGCATGATGCGCACCCGCCTGGGCATCATGGACACACGTCTGGGCATCATGGGCACACCCCTGGGCATCATGGGCACACGCCTGGGCATTATGGGCACACCCCTGGGCATGATGGGCACACGCCTGGGCATCATGGGCACACGCCTGGGCATCATGGGCACACGCCTGGGCACACCCCTGGGCATGATGGGCACAGGCCTGGGCATCATGGGCACACCCCTGGGCATGATGGGCACGCGCCTGGGCATCATGGGCACACGCCTGGGCATCATGGGCACACGCCTGGGCACACCCCTGGGCATGATGGGCACAGGCATGGGCATCATGGGCACATGCCTGGGCATGATGGGCACACCCCTGGGCATGATGGGCACACGCCTGGGCATCATGGGCACACGCCTGGGCATGATGGGCACACGCCTGAGCATGATGGGCACACGCCTGGGCATCATGGGCACACCTCTCGGCATGTTGGGCACGCACCTGGGCATCATGGGCACTTGCCTGGGCATGATGGGCACCCGCCTGGGCATCATGGGCACACCCCTGGGCATGATGGGCACACGTCTGGGCATCATGGGCACACCCCTGGGCATGTTGGGCACGCACCAGGGCATCATGGGCACACCCGTCAGGGCATCATGGGCACACCCGTCTGGGCATCATGGGCACACCCGTCTGGGCATCATGGGCACACCCGTCTGGGCATCATGGGCACACCCGTCTGGGCATCATGGGCACCCGCCTGGGCATCATGGGCACCTGCCTGGGCATCATGGGCACACGCCTGGGCATGATGGGCACACGCCTGGGCATCATGGGCACACCCCTGGGCATGTTGGGCACGCACCTGGGCATTATGGGCACACGCTTGGGCATCATGGGCACACCCATGGGCATCATGGGCACACCCCTGGGCATCATGGCCACACCCCTGGGCATGATGGGCACACGCCTGGGCATGATGGGCACACGCCTGGGCATCATGGGCACACCCCTAGGCATATTGGGCACACCCCTGGGTATGATGGGCACACGCATGGGCATCATGGGCACACGCCTGGGCATCATGGGCACACCCCTAGGCATGATGGGCACACGCCTGGGCATCATGGGCACACGCCTGGGCATCATGGGCACACGCCTGGGCATCATGGGCACATCCCTGGGCATGTTGGGCACGCACCAGGGCATCCTAGGCACACGCCTGGGCATCATGGACACACGCCTGGGCATCATGGGCACACCCCTGGGCATCATGGGCACACGCATGGGCATCATGGGCACACGCCTGGGCATCATGGGCACACCCCTGGGCATGTTGGGCACGCACCTGGGCATCATGGGCACACCCCTGGGCATCATGGGCACACCACTGGGCATGATGGACACACGCCTGGGCATGATGGGCACACGTCTGGGCATCATGGGCACACCCTTGGGCATGTTGGGCACGCACCTGGGCATCATAGGCACACGCCTGGCATGATGGGCACACGCCTGGGCATCATGGGCACACCCCTGGGCATCATGGGCACACGCCTGGGCATGATGGGCACATCCCTGGGCATGTTGGGCACGCACCTGGGCATCATAGGCACACGCCTGGCATGATGGGCACACGCCTGGGCATCATGGGCACACCCCTGGGCATCATGGGCACACGCCTGGGCATGATGGGCACACACCTGCGCATCATGGGCACACCCCTGGGCATGTTGGGCACGCACCTGGGCATCATGGGCACACCCGTCTGGGCATCATGGGCACCCGCCTGGGCATCATGGGCACACCCGTCTGGGCATCATGGGCACACCCGTCTGGGCATCATGGGCACCCGCCTGGGCATCATGGGCACCCGCCTGGGCATCATGGGCACCTGCCTGGGCATCATGGGCACACGCCTGGGCATCATGGGCACACCCCTGGGCATGTTGGGCACTCACCTGGGCAATATGGGCACACGCTTGGGCATCATGGGCACACCCATGGGCATCATGGGCACACCCCTGGGCATCATGGCCACACCCCTGGGCATGATGGGCACACGCCTGGGCATGATGGGCACACGCCTGGGCATCATGGGCACACCCCTAGGCATCATGGGCACACCCCTGGGTATGATGGGCACACGCATGGGCATCATGGGCGCACGCCTGGGCATCATGGGCACACCCCTAGGCATGATGGGCACACGCCTGGGCATCATGGGCACACGCCTGGGCATCATGGGCACATCCCTGGGCATGTTGGGCACGCACCAGGGCATCCTAGGCACACGCCTGGGCATCATGGACACACGCCTGGGCATCATGGGCACACCCCTGGGCATCATGGGCACACGCATGGGCATCATGAGCACACGCCTGGGCATCATGGGCACACCTCTGGGCATGTTGGGCACGCACCTGGGCATCATGGGCACTTGCCTGGGCATGATGGGCACCCGCCTGGGCATCATGGGCACACCCCTGGGCATGATGGGCACACGTCTAGGCATCATGGGCACACCCCTGGGCATGTTGGGCACGCACCAGGGCATCATGGGCACACCCGTCTGGGCATCATGGGCACACCCCTCTGGGCATCATGGGCACCCGCTTGGGCATCATGGGCACCTGCCTGGGCATCATGGGCACACGCCTGGGCATGATGGGCACACACCTGGGCATGATGGGCACACCCCTGGGCATGTTGGGCACACGCTTGGGCATCATGGGCACACCCCTGGGCATGTTGGGCACGCACCAGGGAATCATGGGCACCCACCTGGGCATCATGGGCACACCCCTGGGCATCATGGGCACACCCCTGGGCATCATGGGCACACCCCTGGGCATGATGGGCACGCGCCTGGGCATCATGGGCACACCCCTGGGCATGTTGGGCAGGCACCTGGGCATCATGGGCACACGCTTGGGCATCATGGGCACACGCCTGGGCATCATGGGCACACCCCTGGGCATCATGGGCACACGCCTGGGCATGATGGGCACACGCCTGGGCATCATGGGCACACCCCTAGGCATCATGGGCACACCCCTGGGCATGATGGGCACACGCATGGGCATCATGGGCACACGACTGGGCATCATGGGCACACCCCTGGGCATCCTGGGCACAGGCCTGGGCATCATGGGCACACCCCTGGGCATGTTGGGCACGCAGCAGGGCATCATAGGCACACGCCTGGGCATCATGGACACACGCCTGGGCATCATGGGCACACCCCTGGGCATCATGGACACACGCCTGGGCATCATGGACACACGCCTGGGCATCATGGGCACACCCCTGGGCATCATGGGCACACGCCTGGGCATCATGGGCACACCCCTGGGCATGATGGGCACACGCCTGGGCATCATGGGCACACGCCTGGGCATCATGGGCACACGCCTGGGCACACCCCTGGGCATGATGGGCACAGGCCTGGGCATCATGGGCACACCCCTGGGCATGATGGGCACACGCCTGGGCATCATGGGCACACGCCTGGGCATCATGGGCACACGCCTGGGCACACCCCTGGGCATGATGGGCACAGGCCTGGGCATCATGGGCACATGCCTGGGCATCATGGGCACACCCCTGGGCATGTTGGGCACACACCTGGGTATCATGGGCACACGCCTGGGCATCATGGGCACACGCCTGGGCATGTTGGGCACGTACTAGGGCATCATGGGCACACGCATGGGCATCATGGGCACACGCCTTGGCATCATGGGCACACGCCTGGGCATCGTGGGCACATCCCTGGGCATGTTGGGCACACGCCTGGGCGTGATGGGCACACGCCTGGGTATAATGGGCACACCCCTGGGCATGTTGGGCACGCACCTGGGCATCATGGGCACACCCCTGGGCATCATGGGCACACGCCTGGGCATGATGGGCACACGCCTGGGCATCATGGGCGCACGCTAGGGCATCATGGGCACACGCTTGGGCATCATGGGCACACCCCTGGGCATCATGGGCACTCCCCTAGGCATGATGGGTACACGCCTGGGCATCATGGGCACACCCATGTGCATGTTGGGCACGCACCTGGGCATCATGGGCACATGCCTGGGCATGATGGTCACACGCCTGGGCATCATGGGCACACGCCTGGGAATGATGGGCACACGCTTGGGCATCATGGGCACACCCCTAGGCATGATGGGCAGACGCCTGGGCATCATGGGCACACCCCTGGGCATAATGGGCACACCCCTGGGCATGATGGGCACACGCCTGGGCATGATGGGCACACGCCTGGGCATCATGGGCACAACCCTGGGCATGATGGGCACACGCCTGGGCATGATGGGCACACGCCTGTGCATCATGGGCACACCCCTGGGCATGTTGGGCACGCGCCTGGGCATGATGGGCACACGCCTGGGCATGATGGGCACACCCCTGGGCATGATGGGCACACGCCTGGGCATGATGGGCACACGCCTGAGCATGATGGGCACACGCCTGGGCATCATGGGCACACCTCTGGGCATGTTGGGCACGCACCTGGGCATCATGGGCACTTGCCTGGGCATGATGGGCACCCGCCTGGGCATCATGGGCACACCCCTGGGCATGATGGGCACACGTCTGGGCATCATGGGCACACCCCTGGGCATGTTGGGCACGCACCAGGGCATCATGGGCACACCCGTCTGGGCATCATGGGCACACCCGTCTGGGCATCATGGGCACCCGCCTGGGCATCATGGGCACCTGCCTGGGCATCATGGGCACACGCCTGGGCATGATGGGCACACGCCTGGGCATCATGGGCACACCCCTGGGCATGTTGGGCACGCACCTGGGCATTATGGGCACACGCTTGGGCATCATGGGCACACCCATGGGCATCATGGGCACACCCCTGGGCATCATGGCCACACCCCTGGGCATGATGGGCACACGCCTGGGCATGATGGGCACACGCCTGGGCATCATGGGCACACCCCTAGGCATCATGGGCACACCCCTGGGTATGATGGGCACACGCATGGGCATCATGGGCACACGCCTGGGCATCATGGGCACACCCCTAGGCATGATGGGCACACGCCTGGGCATCATGGGCACACGCCTGGGCATCATGGGCACATCCCTGGGCATGTTGGGCACGCACCAGGGCATCCTAGGCACACGCCTGGGCATCATGGACACACGCCTGGGAATCATGGGCACACCCCTGGGCATCATGGGCACACGCATGGGCATCATGGGCACACGCCTGGGCATCATGGGCACACCCCTGGGCATGTTGGGCACGCACCTGGGCATCAAGGGCACACCCCTGGGCATCATGGGCACACCCCTGGGCATGATGGACACACCCCTAGGCATGTTGGGCACGCACCTGGGCATCATGGGCACACCCCTGGGCATGATGGGCACAAGTCTGGGCATCATGGGCACACCTCTGGGCCATGATGGGCACACGCCTGGGCATCATGGGCACACCCCTGGGCATCATGGGCACACGCCTGGGCATGATGGGCACACGCCTGCGCATCATGGGCACACCCCTGGGCATGATGGGCACGCACCTGGGCATCATGGGCACACCCCTGGGCATGATGGGCACAAGTCTGGGCATCATGGGCACACCTCTGGGCCATGATGGGCACACGCCTGGGCATCATGGGCACACCCCTGGGCATCATGGGCACACGCCTGGGCATGATGGGCACACGCCTGCGCATCATGGGCACACCCCTGGGCATGTTGGGCACACGCCTGGGCATGATGGGCACACGCCTGGGCATCATGGGCACACCCCTAGGCATCATGGGCACACCCCTGGGTATGATGGGCACACGCATGGGCATCATGGGCACACGCCTGGGCATCATGGGCACACCCCTAGGCATGATGGGCACACGCCTGGGCATCATGGGCACACGCCTGGGCATCATGGGCACATCCCTGGGCATGTTGGGCACGCACCAGGGCATCCTAGGCACACGCCTGGGCATCATGGACACACGCCTGGGCATCATGGGCACACCCCTGGGCATCATGGGCACACGCATGGGCATCATGGGCACACGCCTGGGCATCAAGGGCACACCCCTGGGCATGTTGGGCACGCACCTGGGCATCATGGGCACACCCCTGGGCATCATGGGCACACCCCTGGGCATGATGGACACACCCCTAGGCATGTTGGGCACGCACCTGGGCATCATGGGCACACCCCTGGGCATGATGGGCACAAGTCTGGGCATCATGGGCACACCTCTGGGCCATGATGGGCACACGCCTGGGCATCATGGGCACACCCCTGGGCATCATGGGCACACGCCTGGGCATGATGGGCACACCCCTGCGCATCATGGGCACACCCCTGGGCATGTTGGGCACGCACCTGGGCATTATGGGCACACGCCTGGGCATCATGGGCACACCCCTGGGCATCATGGGCACACCCCTGGGCATGATGGGCACACGCCTGGGCATGATGGGCACACGTCTGGGCATCATGGGCACACCCTTGGGCATGTTGGGCACGCACCTGGGCATCATAGGCACACGCCTGGGCATGATGGGCACACGCCTGGGCATCATGGGCACACCCCTGGGCATCATGGGCACACGCCTGGGCATGATGGACACATGCCTGGGCATCATGGGCACACCCCTGGGCATGTTGGGCACGCACCTGGGCATCGTGGGCACACGCCTGGGCATCATGGGCACACCCGTGGGCATGTTGGGCACGCACCAGGGCATCATGGGCACTCGCCTGGGCATCATGGGCACACGCCTGGGCATCATGGGCATACGCCTGGGCATCATGGGCACACCCCTGGGCATGTTGGGCACGCACCAGGGCATCATGGGCACACGCCTGGGCATCATGGGCACACCCCTGGGCATGATGGGCACACGCATGGGCATCATGGGCACATGCATGGGCATCATGGGCACACCCCTGGGCATGTTGGGCACGCACCTGGGCATCATGGGCACCCGCTTGGGCATCATGGGCACACCCCTGGGCATGTTGGGCACGCACCAGGGAATCATGGGCACCCACCTGGGCATCATGGGCACACCCCTGGGCATCATGGGCACACCCCTGGGCATGATGGGCACGCGCCTGGGCATCATGGGCACACCCCTGGGCATGTTGGGCACGCACCTGGGCATCATGGGCACACGCTTGGGCATCATGGGCACACGCCTGGGCATCATGGGCACACCCCTGGGCATCATGGGCACACGCTTGGGCATGATGGGCACACGCCTGGGCATCATGGGCACACCCCTAGGCATCATGGGCACACCCCTGGGCATGATGGGCACACGCATGGGCATCATGGGCACACGACTGGGCATCATGGGCACACCCCTGGGCATCCTGGGCACACGCCTGGGCATCATGGGCACACCCCTGGGCATGTTGGGCACGCAGCAGGGCATCATAGGCACACGCCTGGGCATCATGGACACACGCCTGGGCATCATGGGCACCCCCCTGGGCATCATGGGCACACCCCTGGGCATGATGGGCACACGCCTGGGCATGATGGGCACACGCCAGGGCATCATGGGCACACCCCTGGGCATGTTGGGCACGCGCCTGGGCACACGCCTGGGCATGATGGGCACACCCCTGGGCATGATGGGCACACCCCTGGGCATGATGGGCACACGCCTGGGCATGATGGGCACACGCATGGGCATGATGGGCACACGCCTGAGCATGATGGGCACCCGCCTGGGCATCATGGGCACACCCCTGGGCATCATGGGCACACCCCTGGGCATCATGGGCACACGCCTGGGCATGATGGGCACACGCCTGGGCATGATGGGCACACGCCTGGGCATGATGGGCACACGCCTGGGCATCATGGGCACACACCTGGGCATCATGGGCACCCGCCTGGGCATCATGGGCACACCCCTGGGCATGTTGGGCACGCACCAGGGCATCATGGGCACCTGCCTGGGCATCATGGGCACACGCCTGGGCATGATGGGCACACGCCTGGGCATCATGGACACACCCCTAGGCATGTTGGGCACGCACCTGGGCATTATGGGCACACGCCTGGGCATCATGGGCACACCCCTGGGCATCATGGGCACACCCCTGGGCATCATGGGCACACCCCTGGGCATGATGGGCACACGCCTGGGCATGATGGGCACACGCCTGGGCATCATGGGCACACCCCTAGGCATCATGGGCACACCCCTGGGCATGATGGGCACACGCATGGGCATCATGGGCACACGCCTGGGCATGATGGGCACACCCCTGGGCATGATGGGCACACGCCTGGGCATGATGGGCACACTCCTGGGCATCATGGGCACACCCCTGGGCATGTTGGGCACGCACCTGGGCATCATGGGCACACGCCTGGGCATGATGGGCACCCGCCTGGGCATCATGGGCACACCCCTGGGCATGATGGGCACAAGTCTGGGCATCATGGGCACACCTCTGGGCCATGATGGGCACACGCCTGGGCATCATGGGCACACCCCTGGGCATCATGGGCACACGCCTGGGCATGATGGGCACACGCCTGCGCATTATGGGCACACCCCTGGGCATGTTGGGCACGCACCTGGGCATTATGGGCACACGCCTGGGCATCATGAGCACACCCCTGGGCATCATGGGCACACCCCTGGGCATCATGGGCACACCCCTGGGCATGATGGGCACACGCCTGCGCATGATGGGCACACGTCTGGGCATCATGGGCACACCCTTGGGCATGTTGGGCACGCACCTGGGCATCATAGGCACACGCCTGGGCATCATGGACACACCCCTAGGCATGTTGGGCACGCACCTGGGCATTATGGGCACACGCCTGGGCATCATGGGCACACCCCTGGGCATCATGGGCACACCCCTGGGCATCATGGGCACACCCCTGGGCATGATGGGCACACGCCTGGGCATGATGGGCACACGCCTGGGCATGATGGGCACACGCCTGGGCATCATGGGCACACCCCTAGGCATCATGGGCACACCCCTGGGCATCATGGGCACACCCCTGGGCATGTTGGGCACGCAGCAGGGCATCATAGGCACACGCCTGGGCATCATGGACACACGCCTGGGCATCATGGGCACACCCCTGGGCATCATGGGCACACCCCTGGGCATGATGGGCACACGCCTGGGCATGATGGGCACACGCCTGGGTATCATGGGCACACCCCTGGGCATGTTGGGCACGCGCCTGGGCACACGCCTGGGCATGATGGGCACACCCCTGGGCATGATGGGCACACCCCTGGGCATGATGGGCACACGCCTGGGCATGATGGGCACACGCATGGGCATGATGGTCACACGCCTGAGCATGATGGGCACCCGCCTGGGCATCATGGGCACACCCCTGGGCATCATGGGCACACCCCTGGGCATGATGGACACACGCCTGGGCATGATGGGCACACGCCTGGGCATGATGGGCACACGCCTGGGCATCATGGGCACACACCTGGGCATCATGGGCACCCGCCTGGGCATCATGGGCACACCCCTGGGCATGTTGGGCACGCACCAGGGCATCATGGGCACCCGCCTGGGCATCATGGGCACCTGCCTGGGCATCATGGGCACACGCCTGGGCATGATGGGCACACGCCTGGGCATCATGGGCACACCCCTGGGCATGTTGGGCACGCACCTGGGCATTATGGGCACACGCTTGGGCATCATGGGCACACCCATGGGCATCATGGGCACACCCCTGGGCATCATGGCCACACCCCTGGGCATGATGGGCACACGCCTGGGCATGATGGGCACACGCCTAGGCATCATGGGCACACCCCTAGGCATCATGGGCACACCCCTGGGTATGATGGGCACACGCATGGGCATCATGGGCACACGCCTGGGCATCATGGGCACACCCCTAGGCATGATGGGCACACGCCTGGGCATCATGGGCACACGCCTGGGCATCATGGGCACATCCCTGGGCATGTTGGGCACGCACCAGGGCATCCTAGGCACACGCCTAGGCTTCATGGGCACACCCCTGGGCATGATGGGCACACGCATGGGCATCATGGGCACATGCATGGGCATCATGGGCACACCCCTGGGCATGTTGGGCACGCACCTGGGCATCATGGGCACCCGCTTGGGCATCATGGGCACACCCCTGGGCATGTTGGGCACGCACCAGGGAATCATGGGCACCCACCTGGGCATCATGGGCACACCCCTGGGCATCATGGCACACCCCTGGGCATGATGGTCACGCGCCTGGGCATCATGGGCACACCCCTGGGCATGTTGGGCACGCACCTGGGCATCATGGGCACACGCTTGGGCATCATGGGCACACGCCTGGGCATCATGGGCACACCCCTGGGCATCATGGGCACACGCCTGGGCATGATGGGCACACGCCTGGGCATCATGGGCACACCCCTAGGCATCATGGGCACACCCCTGGGCATGATGGGCACACGCATGGGCATCATGGGCACACGACTGGGCATCATGGGCACACCCCTGGGCATCCTGGGCACACGCCTGGGCATCATGGGCACACCCCTGGGCATGTTGGGCACGCAGCAGGGCATCATAGGCACACGCCTGGGCATCATGGACACACGCCTGGGCATCATGGGCACACCCCTGGGCATCATGGGCACACCCCTGGGCATGATGGGCACACGCCTGGGCATGATGGGCACACGCCTGGGCATCATGGGCACACCCCTGGGCATGTTGGGCACGCGCCTGGGCACACGCCTGGGCATGATGGGCACACCCCTGGGCATGATGGGCACACCCCTGGGCATGATGGGCACACGCCTGGGCATGATGGGCACACGCATGGGCATGATGGGCACACGCCTGAGCATGATGGGCACCCGCCTGGGCATCATGGGCACACCCCTGGGCATGATGGGCACACGCCTGGGCATGATGGGCACACGCCTGGGCATCATGGGCACACACTTGGGCATCATGGGCACCCGCCTGGGCATCATGGGCACACCCCTGGGCATGTTGGGCACGCACCAGGGCATCATGGGCACCTGCCTGGGCATCATGGGCACACGCCTGGGCATGATGGGCACACGCCTGGGCATCATGGACACACCCCTAGGCATGATGGGCACGCACCTGGGCATCATGGGCACGCACCTGGGCATCAAGGGCACGCACCTGGGCATGATGCGCACCCGCCTGGGCATCATGGACACACGTCTGGGCATCATGGGCACACCCCTGGGCATCATGGGCACACGCCTGGGCATCATGGGCACACCCCTGGGCATGATGGGCACACGCCTGGGCAACATGGGCACACGCCTGGGCATCATGGGCACACGCCTGGGCACACCCCTGGGCATGATGGGCACAGGCCTGGGCATCATGGGCACACCCCTGGGCATGATGGGCACACGCCTGGGCATCATGGGCACACGCCTGGGCATCATGGGCACACGCCTGGGCACACCCCTGGGCATGATGGGCACAGGCATGGGCATCATGGGCACATGCCTGGGCATGATGGGCACACCCCTGGGCATGATGGGCACACGCCTGGGCATCATGGGCACACGCCTGGGCATGATGGGCACACGCCTGAGCATGATGGGCACACGCCTGGGCATCATGGGCACACCTCTCGGCATGTTGGGCACGCACCTGGGCATCATGGGCACTTGCCTGGGCATGATGGGCACCCGCCTGGGCATCATGGGCACACCCCTGGGCATGATGGGCACACGTCTGGGCATCATGGGCACACCCCTGGGCATGTTGGGCACGCACCAGGGCATCATGGGCACACCCGTCTGGGCATCATGGGCACACCCGTCTGGGCATCATGGGCACCCGCCTGGGCATCATGGGCACCTGCCTGGGCATCATGGGCACACGCCTGGGCATGATGGGCACACGCCTGGGCATCATGGGCACACCCCTGGGCATGTTGGGCACGCACCTGGGCATTATGGGCACACGCTTGGGCATCATGGGCACACCCATGGGCATCATGGGCACACCCCTGGGCATCATGGCCACACCCCTGGGCATGATGGGCACACGCCTGGGCATGATGGGCACACGCCTGGGCATCATGGGCACACCCCTAGGCATCTTGGGCACACCCCTGGGTATGATGGGCACACGCATGGGCATCATGGGCACACGCCTGGGCATCATGGGCACACCCCTAGGCATGTTGGGCACACGCCTGGGCATCATGGGCACACGCCTGGGCATCATGGGCACACGCCTGGGCATCATGGGCACATCCCTGGGCATGTTGGGCACGCACCAGGGCATCCTAGGCACACGCCTGGGCATCATGGACACACGCCTGGGCATCATGGGCACACCCCTGGGCATCATGGGCACACGCATGGGCATCATGGGCACACGCCTGGGCATCATGGGCACACCCCTGGGCATGTTGGGCACGCACCTGGGCATCATGGGCACACCCCTGGGCATCATGGGCACACCCCTGGGCATGATGGACACACGCCTGGGCATGATGGGCACACGTCTGGGCATCATGGGCACACCCTTGGGCATGTTGGGCACGCACCTGGGCATCATAGGCACACGCCTGGGCATGATGGGCACACGCCTGGGCATCATGGGCACACCCCTGGGCATCATGGGCACACGCCTGGGCATGATGGGCACACACCTGCGCATCATGGGCACACCCCTGGGCATGTTGGGCACGCACCTGGGCATCATGGGCACACCCGTCTGGGCATCATGGGCACACCCGTCTGGGCATCATGGGCACCCGCCTGGGCATCATGGGCACACCCGTCTGGGCATCATGGGCACAACCGTCTGGGCATCATGGGCACCCGCCTGGGCATCATGGGTACCCGCCTGGGCATCATGGGCACCTGCCTGGGCATCATGGGCACACGCCTGGGCATCATGGGCACACCCCTGGGCATGTTGGGCACTCACCTGGGCAATATGGGCACACGCTTGGGCATCATGGGCACATCCATGGGCATCATGGGCACACCCCTGGGCATCATGGCCACACCCCTGGGCATGATGGGCACACGCCTGGGCATGATGGGCACACGCCTGGGCATCATGGGCACACCCCTAGGCATCATGGGCACACCCCTAGGTATGATGGGCACACGCATGGGCATCATGGGCGCACGCCTGGGCATCATGGGCACACCCCTAGGCATGATGGGCACACGCCTGGGCATCATGGGCACACGCCTAGGCATCATGGGCACATCCCTGGGCATGTTGGGCACGCACCAGGGCATCCTAGGCACACGCCTGGGCATCATGGACACACGCCTGGGCATCATGGGCACACCCCTGGGCATCATGGGCACACGCATGGGCATCATGAGCACACGCCTGGGCATCATGGGCACACCTCTGGGCATGTTGGGCACGCACCTGGGCATCATGGGCACTTGCCTGGGCATGATGGGCACCCGCCTGGGCATCATGGGCACACCCCTGGGCATGATGGGCACACGTCTGGGCATCATGGGCACACCCCTTGGCATGTTGGGCACGCACCAGGGCATCATGGGCACACCCGTCTGGGCATCATGGGCACACCCGTCTGGGCATCATGGAAACCCGCTTGGGCATCATGGGCACCTGCCTGGGCATGATGGGCACACGCCTGGGCATGATGGGCACACGCCTGGGCATGATGGGCACACCCCTGGGCATGTTGGGCACACGCTTGGGCATCATGGGCACACCCCTGGGCATGTTGGGCACGCACCAGGGAATCATGGGCACCCACCTGGGCATCATGGGCACACCCCTGGGCATCATGGGCACACCCCTGGGCATCATGGGCACACCCCTGGGCATGATGGGCACGCGCCTGGGCATCATGGGCACACCCCTGGGCATGTTGGGCAGGCACCTGGGCATCATGGGCACACGCTTGGGCATCATGGGCACACGCCTGGGCATCATGGGCACACCCCTGGGCATCATGGGCACACGCCTGGGCATGATGGGCACACGCCTGGGCATCATGGGCACACCCCTAGGCATCATGGGCACACCCCTGGGCATGATGGGCACACGCATGGGCATCATGGGCACACGACTGGGCATCATGGGCACACGCCTGGGCATCATGGGCACACGCCTGGGCATCATGGGCACACGCCTGGGCACACCCCTGGGCATGATGGGCACAGGCCTGGGCATCATGGGCACACCCCTGGGCATGATGGGCACACGCCTGGGCATCATGGGCACACGCCTGGGCATCATGGGCACACGCCTGGGCACACCCCTGGGCATGATGGGCACAGGCCTGGGCATCATGGGCACATGCCTGGGCATCATGGGCACACCCCTGGGCATGTTGGGCACACACCTGGGCATCATGGGCACACGCCTGGGCATCATGGGCACACCCCTGGGCATCATGGGCACACCCCTGGGCATGTTGGGCACGTACTAGGGCATCATGGGCACACGCATGGGCATCATGGGCACACGCCTTGGCATCATGGGCACACGCCTGGGCATCGTGGGCACATCCCTGGGCATGTTGGGCACACGCCTGGGCATGATGGGCACACGCCTGGGTATAATGGGCACACCCCTGGGCATGTTGGGCACGCACCTGGGCATCATGGGCACACCCCTGGGCATCATGGGCACACCCCTGGGCATCATGGGCACACGCCTGGGCATCATGGGCGCACGCTAGGGCATCATGGGCACACGCTTGGGCATCATGGGCACACCCCTGGGCATCATGGGCACTCCCCTAGGCATGATGGGTACACGCCTGGGCATCATGGGCACACCCATGTGCATGTTGGGCACGCACCTGGGCATCATGGGCACATGCCTGGGCATGATGGGCACACGCCTGGGCATCATGGGCACACGCCTGGGAATGATGGGCACACGCTTGGGCATCATGGGCACACCCCTAGGCATGATGGGCAGACGCCTGGGCATCATGGGCACACCCCTGGGCATAATGGGCACACCCCTGGGCATGATGGGCACACGCCTGGGCATGATGGGCACACGCCTGGGCATCATGGGCACAACCCTCGGCATGATGGGCACACGCCTGGGCATGATGGGCACACGCCTGTGCATCATGGGCACACCCCTGGGCATGTTGGGCACGCGCCTGGGCATGATGGGCACACGCCTGGGCATGATGGGCACACCCCTGGGCATGATGGGCACACGCCTGGGCATGATGGGCACACGCCTGAGCATGATGGGCACACGCCTGGGCATCATGGGCACACCTCTGGGCATGTTGGGCACGCACCTGGGCATCATGGGCACTTGCCTGGGCATGATGGGCACCCGCCTGGGCATCATGGGCACACCCCTGGGCATGATGGGCACACGTCTGGGCATCATGGGCACACCCCTGGGCATGTTGGGCACGCACCAGGGCATCATGGGCACACCCGTCTGGGCATCATGGGCACACCCGTCTGGGCATCATGGGCACCCGCCTGGGCATCATGGGCACCTGCCTGGGCATCATGGGCACACGCCTGGGCATGATGGGCACACGCCTGGGCATCATGGGCACACCCCTGGGCATGTTGGGCACGCACCTGGGCATTATGGGCACACGCTTGGGCATCATGGGCACACCCATGGGCATCATGGGCACACCCCTGGGCATCATGGCCACACCCCTGGGCATGATGGGCACACGCCTGGGCATGATGGGCACACGCCTGGGCATCATGGGCACACCCCTAGGCATCATGGGCACACCCCTGGGTATGATGGGCACACGCATGGGCATCATGGGCACACGCCTGGGCATCATGGGCACACCCCTAGGCATGATGGGCACACGCCTGGGCATCATGGGCACACGCCTGGGCATCATGGGCACATCCCTGGGCATGTTGGGCACGCACCAGGGCATCCTAGGCACACGCCTGGGCATCATGGACACACGCCTGGGCATCATGGGCACACCCCTGGGCATCATGGGCACACGCATGGGCATCATGGGCACACGCCTGGGCATCATGGGCACACCCCTGGGCATGTTGGGCACGCACCTGGGCATCAAGGGCACACCCCTGGGCATCATGGGCACACCCCTGGGCATGATGGACACACCCCTAGGCATGTTGGGCACGCACCTGGGCATCATGGGCACACCCCTGGGCATGATGGGCACAAGTCTGGGCATCATGGGCACACCTCTGGGCCATGATGGGCACACGCCTGGGCATCATGGGCACACCCCTGGGCATCATGGGTACACGCCTGGGCATGATGGGCACACGCCTGGGCATGATGGGCACACGCCTGCGCATCATGGGCACACCCCTGGGCATGATGGGCACGCACCTGGGCATCATGGGCACACCCCTGGGCATGATGGGCACAAGTCTGGGCATCATGGGCACACCTCTGGGCCATGATGGGCACACGCCTGGGCATCATGGGCACACCCCTGGGCATCATGGGCACACGCCTGGGCATGATGGGCACACGCCTGCGCATCATGGGCACACCCCTGGGCATGTTGGGCACACGCCTGGGCATGATGGGCACACGCCTGGGCATCATGGGCACACCCCTAGGCATCATGGGCACACCCCTGGGTATGATGGGCACACGCATGGGCATCATGGGCACACGCCTGGGCATCATGGGCACACCCCTAGGCATGATGGGCACACGCCTGGGCATCATGGGCACACGCCTGGGCATCATGGGCACATCCCTGGGCATGTTGGGCACGCACCAGGGCATCCTAGGCACACGCCTGGGCATCATGGACACACGCCTGGGCATCATGGGCACACCCCTGGGCATCATGGGCACACGCATGGGCATCATGGGCACACGCCTGGGCATCATGGGCACACCCCTGGGCATGTTGGGCACGCACCTGGGCATCATGGGCACACCCCTGGGCATCATGGGCACACCCCTGGGCATGATGGACACACCCCTAGGCATGTTGGGCACGCACCTGGGCATCATGGGCACACCCCTGGGCATGATGGGCACAAGTCTGGGCATCATGGGCACACCTCTGGGCCATGATGGGCACACGCCTGGGCATCATGGGCACACCCCTGGGCATCATGGGCACACGCCTGGGCATGATGGGCACACGCCTGCGCATCATGGGCACACCCCTGGGCATGTTGGGCACGCACCTGGGCATTATGGGCACACGCCTGGGCATCATGGGCACACCCCTGGGCATCATGGGCACACCCCTGGGCATCATGGGCACACCCCTTGGCATGATGGGCACACGCCTGGGCATGATGGGCACACGTCTGGGCATCATGGGCACACCCTTGGGCATGTTGGGCACGCACCTGGGCATCATAGGCACACGCCTGGGCATGATGGGCACACGCCTGGGCATCATGGGCACACCCCTGGGCATCATGGGCACACGCCTGGGCATGATGGGCACATGCCTGGGCATCATGGGCACACCCCTGGGCATGTTGGGCACGCACCTGGGCATCGTGGGCACACGCCTGGGCATCATGGGCACACCCGTGGGCATGTTGGGCACGCACCAGGGCATCATGGGCACTCGCCTGGGCATCATGGGCACACGCCTGGGCATCATGGGCATACGCCTGGGCATCATGGGCACACCCCTGGGCATGTTGGGCACGCACCAGGGCATCATGGGCACACGCCTGGGCATCATGGGCACACCCCTGGGCATGATGGGCATCATGGGCACATGCATGGGCATCATGGGCACACCCATGGGCATGTTGGGCACGCACCTGGGCATCATGGGCACCCGCTTGGGCATCATGGGCACACCCTTGGGCATGTTGGGCACGCACCAGGGAATCATGGGCACCCACCTGGGCATCATGGGCACACCCCTGGGCATCATGGGCACACCCCTGGGCATGATGGGCACGCGCCTGGGCATCATGGGCACACCCCTGGGCATGTTGGGCACGCACCTGGGCATCATGGGCACACGCTTGGGCATCATGGGCACACGCCTGGGCATCATGGGCACACCCCTGGGCATCATGGGCACACGCTTGGGCATGATGGGCACACGCCTGGGCATCATGAGCACACCCCTAGGCATCATGGGCACACCCCTGGGCATGATGGGCACACGCATGGGCATCATGGGCACACGACTGGGCATCATGGGACACCCCTGGGCATCCTGGGCACACGCCTGGGCATCATGGGCACACCCCTGGGCATGTTGGGCACGCAGCAGGGCATCATAGGCACACGCCTGGGCATCATGGACACACGCCTGGGCATTATGGGCACACCCCTGGGCATCATGGGCACACCCCTGGGCATGATGGGCACACGCCTGGGCATGATGGGCACACGCCAGGGCATCATGGGCACACCCCTGGGCATGTTGGGCACGCGCCTGGGCACACGCCTGGGCATGATGGGCACACCCCTGGGCATGATGGGCACACCCCTGGGCATGATGGGCACACGCCTGGGCATGATGGGCACACGCATGGGCATGATGGGCACACGCCTGAGCATGATGGGCACCCGCCTGGGCATCATGGGCACACCCCTGGGCATCTTGGGCACACCCCTGGGCATCATGGGCACACGCCTGGGCATGATGGGCACACGCCTGGGCATGATGGGCACACGCCTGGGCATCATGGGCACACACCTGGGCATCATGGGCACCCGCCTGGGCATCATGGGCACACCCCTGGGCATGTTGGGCACGCACCAGGGCATCATGGGCACCTGCCTGGGCATCATGGGCACACGCCTGGGCATGATGGGCACACGCCTGGGCATCATGGACACACCCCTAGGCATGTTGGGCACGCACCTGGGCATTATGGGCACACGCCTGGGCATCATGGGCACACCCCTGGGCATCATGGGCACACCCCTGGGCATCATGGGCACACCCCTGGGCATGATGGGCACACGCCTGGGCATGATGGGCACACGCCTGGGCATCATGGGCACACCCCTAGGCATCATGGGCACACCCCTGGGCATGATGGGCACACGCATGGGCATCATGGGCACACGCATGGGCATCATGGGCACACGCCTGGGCATGATGGGCACACCCCTGGGCATGATGGGCACACGCCTGGGCATGATGGGCACACTCCTGGGCATCATGGGCACACCCCTGGGCATGTTGGGCACGCACCTGGGCATCATGGGCACACGCCTGGGCATGATGGGCACCCGCCTGGGCATCATGGGCACACCCCTGGGCATGATGGGCACAAGTCTGGGCATCATGGGCACACCTCTGGGCCATGATGGGCACACGCCTGGGCATCATGGGCACACCCCTGGGCATCATGGGCACACGCCTGGGCATGATGGGCACACGCCTGCGCATTATGGGCACACCCCTGGGCATGTTGGGCACGCACCTGGGCATTATGGGCACACGCCTGGGCATCATGAGCACACCCCTGGGCATCATGGGCACACCCCTGGGCATCATGGGCACACCCCTGGGCATGATGGGCACACGCCTGGGCATGATGGGCACACGTCTGGGCATCATGGGCACACCCTTGGGCATGTTGGGCACGGACCTGGGCATCATAGGCACACGCCTGGGCATCATGGACACACCCCTAGGCATGTTGGGCACGCACCTGGGCATTATGGGCACACGCCTGGGCATCATGGGCACACCCCTGGGCATCATGGGCACACCCCTGGGCATCATGGGCACACGCCTGGGCATCATGGGCGCACGCTAGGGCATCATGGGCACACGCTTGGGCATCATGGGCACACCCCTGGGCATCATGGGCACTCCCCTAGGCATGATGGGTACACGCCTGGGCATCATGGGCACACCCATGTGCATGTTGGGCACGCACCTGGGCATCATGGGCACATGCCTGGGCATGATGGGCACACGCCTGGGCATCATGGGCACACGCCTGGGAATGATGGGCACACGCTTGGGCATCATGGGCACACCCCTAGGCATGATGGGCAGACGCCTGGGCATCATGGGCACACCCCTGGGCATAATGGGCACACCCCTGGGCATGATGGGCACACGCCTGGGCATGATGGGCACACGCCTGGGCATCATGGGCACAACCCTCGGCATGATGGGCACACGCCTGGGCATGATGGGCACACGCCTGTGCATCATGGGCACACCCCTGGGCATGTTGGGCACGCGCCTGGGCATGATGGGCACACGCCTGGGCATGATGGGCACACCCCTGGGCATGATGGGCACACGCCTGGGCATGATGGGCACACGCCTGAGCATGATGGGCACACGCCTGGGCATCATGGGCACACCTCTGGGCATGTTGGGCACGCACCTGGGCATCATGGGCACTTGCCTGGGCATGATGGGCACCCGCCTGGGCATCATGGGCACACCCCTGGGCATGATGGGCACACGTCTGGGCATCATGGGCACACCCCTGGGCATGTTGGGCACGCACCAGGGCATCATGGGCACACCCGTCTGGGCATCATGGGCACACCCGTCTGGGCATCATGGGCACCCGCCTGGGCATCATGGGCACCTGCCTGGGCATCATGGGCACACGCCTGGGCATGATGGGCACACGCCTGGGCATCATGGGCACACCCCTGGGCATGTTGGGCACGCACCTGGGCATTATGGGCACACGCTTGGGCATCATGGGCACACCCATGGGCATCATGGGCACACCCCTGGGCATCATGGCCACACCCCTGGGCATGATGGGCACACGCCTGGGCATGATGGGCACACGCCTGGGCATCATGGGCACACCCCTAGGCATCATGGGCACACCCCTGGGTATTATGGGCACACGCATGGGCATCATGGGCACACGCCTGGGCATCATGGGCACACCCCTAGGCATGATGGGCACACGCCTGGGCATCATGGGCACACGCCTGGGCATCATGGGCACATCCCTGGGCATGTTGGGCACGCACCAGGGCATCCTAGGCACACGCCTGGGCATCATGGACACACGCCTGGGCATCATGGGCACACCCCTGGGCATCATGGGCACACGCATGGGCATCATGGGCACACGCCTGGGCATCATGGGCACACCCCTGGGCATGTTGGGCACGCACCTGGGCATCAAGGGCACACCCCTGGGCATCATGGGCACACCCCTGGGCATGATGGACACACCCCTAGGCATGTTGGGCACGCACCTGGGCATCATGGGCACACCCCTGGGCATGATGGGCACAAGTCTGGGCATCATGGGCACACCTCTGGGCCATGATGGGCACACGCCTGGGCATCATGGGCACACCCCTGGGCATCATGGGTACACGCCTGGGCATGATGGGCACACGCCTGGGCATGATGGGCACACGCCTGCGCATCATGGGCACACCCCTGGGCATGATGGGCACGCACCTGGGCATCATGGGCACACCCCTGGGCATGATGGGCACAAGTCTGGGCATCATGGGCACACCTCTGGGCCATGATGGGCACACGCCTGGGCATCATGGGCACACCCCTGGGCATCATGGGCACACGCCTGGGCATGATGGGCACACGCCTGCGCATCATGGGCACACCCCTGGGCATGTTGGGCACACGCCTGGGCATGATGGGCACACGCCTGGGCATCATGGGCACACCCCTAGGCATCATGGGCACACCCCTGGGTATGATGGGCACACGCATGGGCATCATGGGCACACGCCTGGGCATCATGGGCACACCCCTAGGCATGATGGGCACACGCCTGGGCATCATGGGCACACGCCTGGGCATCATGGGCACATCCCTGGGCATGTTGGGCACGCACCAGGGCATCCTAGGCACACGCCTGGGCATCATGGACACACGCCTGGGCATCATGGGCACACCCCTGGGCATCATGGGCACACGCATGGGCATCATGGGCACACGCCTGGGCATCATGGGCACACCCCTGGGCATGTTGGGCACGCACCTGGGCATCATGGGCACACCCCTGGGCATCATGGGCACACCCCTGGGCATGATGGACACACCCCTAGGCATGTTGGGCACGCACCTGGGCATCATGGGCACACCCCTGGGCATGATGGGCACAAGTCTGGGCATCATGGGCACACCTCTGGGCCATGATGGGCACACGCCTGGGCATCATGGGCACACCCCTGGGCATCATGGGCACACGCCTGGGCATGATGGGCACACGCCTGCGCATCATGGGCACACCCCTGGGCATGTTGGGCACGCACCTGGGCATTATGGGCACACGCCTGGGCATCATGGGCACACCCCTGGGCATCATGGGCACACCCCTGGGCATCATGGGCACACCCCTTGGCATGATGGGCACACGCCTGGGCATGATGGGCACACGTCTGGGCATCATGGGCACACCCTTGGGCATGTTGGGCACGCACCTGGGCATCATAGGCACACGCCTGGGCATGATGGGCACACGCCTGGGCATCATGGGCACACCCCTGGGCATCATGGGCACACGCCTGGGCATGATGGGCACATGCCTGGGCATCATGGGCACACCCCTGGGCATGTTGGGCACGCACCTGGGCATCGTGGGCACACGCCTGGGCATCATGGGCACACCCGTGGGCATGTTGGGCACGCACCAGGGCATCATGGGCACTCGCCTGGGCATCATGGGCACACGCCTGGGCATCATGGGCATACGCCTGGGCATCATGGGCACACCCCTGGGCATGTTGGGCACGCACCAGGGCATCATGGGCACACGCCTGGGCATCATGGGCACACCCCTGGGCATGATGGGCATCATGGGCACATGCATGGGCATCATGGGCACACCCCTGGGCATGTTGGGCACGCACCTGGGCATCATGGGCACCCGCTTGGGCATCATGGGCACACCCTTGGGCATGTTGGGCACGCACCAGGGAATCATGGGCACCCACCTGGGCATCATGGGCACACCCCTGGGCATCATGGGCACACCCCTGGGCATGATGGGCACGCGCCTGGGCATCATGGGCACACCCCTGGGCATGTTGGGCACGCACCTGGGCATCATGGGCACACGCTTGGGCATCATGGGCACACGCCTGGGCATCATGGGCACACCCCTGGGCATCATGGGCACACGCTTGGGCATGATGGGCACACGCCTGGGCATCATGGGCACACCCCTAGGCATCATGGGCACACCCCTGGGCATGATGGGCACACGCATGGGCATCATGGGCACACGACTGGGCATCATGGGCACACCCCTGGGCATCCTGGGCACACGCCTGGGCATCATGGGCACACCCCTGGGCATGTTGGGCACGCAGCAGGGCATCATAGGCACACGCCTGGGCATCATGGACACACGCCTGGGCATCATGGGCACACCCCTGGGCATCATGGGCACACCCCTGGGCATGATGGGCACACGCCTGGGCATGATGGGCACACGCCAGGGCATCATGGGCACACCCCTGGGCATGTTGGGCACGCGCCTGGGCACACGCCTGGGCATGATGGGCACACCCCTGGGCATGATGGGCACACCCCTGGGCATGATGGGCACACGCCTGGGCATGATGGGCACACGCATGGGCATGATGGGCACACGCCTGAGCATGATGGGCACCCGCCTGGGCATCATGGGCACACCCCTGGGCATCATGGGCACACCCCTGGGCATCATGGGCACACGCCTGGGCATGATGGGCACACGCCTGGGCATGATGGGCACACGCCTGGGCATCATGGGCACACACCTGGGCATCATGGGCACCCGCCTGGGCATCATGGGCACACCCCTGGGCATGTTGGGCACGCACCAGGGCATCATGGGCACCTGCCTGGGCATCATGGGCACACGCCTGGGCATGATGGGCACACGCCTGGGCATCATGGACACACCCCTAGGCATGTTGGGCACGCACCTGGGCATTATGGGCACACGCCTGGGCATCATGGGCACACCCCTGGGCATCATGGGCACACCCCTGGGCATCATGGGCACACCCCTGGGCATGATGGGCACACGCCTGGGCATGATGGGCACACGCCTGGGCATCATGGGCACACCCCTAGGCATCATGGGCACACCCCTGGGCATGATGGGCACACGCATGGGCATCATGGGCACACGCATGGGCATCATGGGCACACGCCTGGGCATGATGGGCACACCCCTGGGCATGATGGGCACACGCCTGGGCATGATGGGCACACTCCTGGGCATCATGGGCACACCCCTGGGCATGTTGGGCACGCACCTGGGCATCATGGGCACACGCCTGGGCATGATGGGCACCCGCCTGGGCATCATGGGCACACCCCTGGGCATGATGGGCACAAGTCTGGGCATCATGGGCACACCTCTGGGCCATGATGGGCACACGCCTGGGCATCATGGGCACACCCCTGGGCATCATGGGCACACGCCTGGGCATGATGGGCACACGCCTGCGCATTATGGGCACACCCCTGGGCATGTTGGGCACGCACCTGGGCATTATGGGCACACGCCTGGGCATCATGAGCACACCCCTGGGCATCATGGGCACACCCCTGGGCATCATGGGCACACCCCTGGGCATGATGGGCACACGCCTGGGCATGATGGGCACACGTCTGGGCATCATGGGCACACCCTTGGGCATGTTGGGCACGCACCTGGGCATCATAGGCACACGCCTGGGCATCATGGACACACCCCTAGGCATGTTGGGCACGCACCTGGGCATTATGGGCACACGCCTGGGCATCATGGGCACACCCCTGGGCATCATGGGCACACCCCTGGGCATCATGGGCACACCCCTGGGCATGATGGGCACACGCCTGGGCATCATGGGCACACGCCTGGGCATCATGGGCACACCCCTAGGCATCATGGGCACACCCCTGGGCATGATGGGCACACGCATGGGCATCATGGGCACACGCCTGGGCATGATGGGCACACCCCTGGGCATGATGGGCACACGCCTGGGCAAGATGGGCACACGCCTGGGCATCATGGGCACACCCCTGGGCATGTTGGGCACGCACCTGGGCATCATGGGCACACGCCTGGGCATGATGGGCACCCACCTGGGCATCATGGGCACACCCCTTGGCATGATGGGCACAAGTCTGGGCATCATGGGCACACCTCTGGGCATGTTGGGCACGCACCAGGGCATCATAGGCACACGCCTGGGCATCATGGACACACGCCTGGGCATCATGGGCACACCCCTGGGCATGATGGGCACACGCATGGGCATGATGGGCACACGCTTGGGCATGATGGGCACACCCCTGGGCATGTTGGTCACGCACCTGGGCATCATGGGCACACCCCTGGGCATGTTGGGCACGTACTAGGGCATCATGGGCACACGCATGGGCATCATGGGCACACGCCTTGGCATCATGGGCACACGCCTGGGCATCGTGGGCACATCCCTGGGCATGATGGGCACACGCCTGGGCATGATGGGCACACGCCTGGGTATAATGGGCACACCCCTGGGCATGTTGGGCACGCACCTGGGCATCATGGGCACACCCCTGGGCATCATGGGCACACGCCTGGGCATGATGGGCACACGCCTGGGCATCATGGGCGCACGCTAGGGCATCATGGGCACACGCTTGGGCATCATGGGCACACCCCTGGGCATCATGGGCACTTCCCTAGGCATGATGGGTACACGCCTGGGCATCATGGGCACACCCCTGTGCATGTTGGGCACGCACCTGGGCATCATGGGCACATGCCTGGGCATGATAGGCACACGCCTGGGCATCATGGGCACACGCCTGGGAATGATGGGCACACAGTTGGGCATCATGGGCACACCCCTAGGCATGATGGGCAGACGCCTGGGCATCATGGGCACACGCCTAGGCATCATGGGCCCACCCCTGGGCATGTTGGGCACGCACCTGGGCATGATGGGCACACGCCTGGGCATCATGGGCACACCCTGGGCATGTTGGGCACGCACTAGGGCATCATGGGCACACGCATGGGCATCATGGGCACACGCCTGGGCATCATGGGCACTCGCCTGGGCATCATGGGCACTCGCCTGGGCATCATGGGCACACCCCTGGGCATGATGGGCACACGCCTGGGCATCATGGGCACACGCCTGGGCATCATGGGCACACCCCTGGGCATGTTGGGCACGCACCTGGGCATCATGGGCACACGCCTGGGCATCATGCGCACATCCTTGGGCATGTTGGGCACGCACCAGGGCATCATGGGCACACGCCTGGGCATCATGGGCACACCCCTGGGCATCATGGGCACACCCCTGGGCATGTTGGGCACGCACCTGGGCATCATGGGCACACGCCTGGGCATCATGGGCACACCCCTGGGCATGTTGGGCACGCACCAAGTCATCATGGGCACACCCCTGGGCATGTTGGGCACGCACCAGGGCATCATGGGCACACGCCTGGGCATCATGGGCACACGCCTGGGCTTCATGGGCACACCCCTGGGCATGATGGGCACACGCATGGGCATCATGGGCACACGCCTGGGCATCATGGGCACACCCCTGGGCATGTTGGGCACGCACCTGGGCATCATGGGCACCCGCCTGGGCATCATGGGCACACCCCTGGGCATGTTGGGCACGCACCAGGGCATCATGGGCACCTGCCTGGGCATCATGGGCACCCGCCTGGGCAACATGGGCACACCCCTGGGCATCATGGGCACACCCCTGGGCAAGATGGGCACACGCCTGGGCATGATGGGCACACGCCTGGGCATCATGGGCACACCCCTGGGCATGGTGGGCACGCACCTGGGCATTATGGGCACACGCCTGGGCATCAAGGGCACACCCCTGGGCATCATGGGCACACCCCTGGGCATCATGGGCACACCCCTGGGCATGATGGGCACACGCCTGGGCATGATGGGCACACGCCTGGGCATCATGGGCACACCCTAGGCATCATGGGCACACCCCTGGGCATGATGGGCACACGAATGGGCATCATGGGCACACGCCTGGGCATCATGGGCACACCCCTGGGCATGATGGGCACACGCCTGGGCATCATGGGCACACGCCTGGGCATCATGGGCACATCCCTGGGCATGTTGGGCACGCACCAGGGCATCCTAGGCACACGCCTGGGCATCATGGGCACACGCATGGGCATCATGGGCACACGCCTGGGCATCATGGGCACACCCCTGGGCATGTTGGGCACGCACCTGGGCATCATGGGCACACGCCTGGGCATCATGGGCACACCCGTGGGCATGTTGGGCACGCACCAGGGCATCATGGGCACTCGCCTGGGCATCATGGGCACACGCCTGGGCATGATGGGCATACGCCTGGGCATCATGGGCACACCCTTGGGCATGTTGGGCACGCACCAGGGCATCATGGGCACACGCCTGGGCTTCATGGGCACACCCCTGGGCATGATGGGCACACGCATGGGCATCATGGGCACATGCATGGGCATCATGGGCACACCCCTGGGTATGTTGGGCACGCACCTGGGCATCATGGGCACCCGCTTGGGAATCATGGGCACACCCCTGGGCATGTTGAGCACGCACCAGGGAATCATGGGCACCCACCTGGGCATCATGGGCACACCCCTGGGCATCATGGGCACACCCCTGGGCATGATGGGCACGCGCCTGGGCATCATGGGCACACCCCTGGGCATGTTGGGCACGCACCTGGGCATCATGGGCACACGCTTGGGCATCATGGGCACACGCCTGGGCATCATGGGCACACCCCTGGGCATCATGGGCACACGCCTGGGCATGATGGGCACACGCCTGGGCATCATGGGCACACCCCTAGGCATCATGGGCACACCCCTGGGCATGATGGGCACACGCATGGGCATCATGGGCACACGACTGGGCATCATGGGCACACCCCTGGGCATCCTGGGCACACGCCTGGGCATCATGGGCACACCCCTGGGCATCATGGGCACATCCCTGGGCATGTTGGGCACGCACCAGGGCATCCTAGGCACACGCCTGGGCATCATGGGCACACGCATGGGCATCATGGGCACACGCCTGGGCATCATGGGCACACCCCTGGGCATGTTGGGCACGCACCTGGGCATCATGGGCACACGCCTGGGCATCATGGGCACACCCTTGGGCATGTTGGGCACGCACCAGGGCATCATGGGCACTCGCCTGGGCATCATGGGCACACGCCTGGGCATGATGGGCATACGCCTGGGCATCATGGGCACACCCTTGGGCATGTTGGGCACGCACCAGGGCATCATGGGCACACGCCTGGGCTTCATGGGCACACCCCTGGGCATGATGGGCACACGCATGGGCATCATGGGCACATGCATGGGCATCATGGGCACACCCCTGGGTATGTTGGGCACGCACCTGGGCATCATGGGCACCCGCTTGGGCATCATGGGCACACCCCTGGGCATGTTGAGCACGCACCAGGGAATCATGGGCACCCACCTGGGCATCATGGGCACACCCCTGGGCATCATGGGCACACCCCTGGGCATGATGGGCACGCGCCTGGGCATCATGGGCACACCCCTGGGCATGTTGGGCACGCACCTGGGCATCATGGGCACACGCTTGGGCATCATGGGCACACGCCTGGGCATCATGGGCACACCCCTGGGCATCATGGGCACACGCCTGGGCATGATGGGCACACGCCTGGGCATCATGGGCACACCCCTAGGCATCATGGGCACACCCCTGGGCATGATGGGCACACGCATGGGCATCATGGGCACACGACTGGGCATCATGGGCACACCCCTGGGCATCCTGGGCACACGACTGGGCATCATGGGCACACCCCTGGGCATCCTGGGCACACGCCTGGGCATCATGGGCACACCCCTGGGCATGTTGAGCACGCAGCAGGGCATCATAGGCACACGCCTGGGCATCATGGACACACGCCTGGGCATCATGGGCACACCCCTGGGCATCATGGGCACACCCCTGGGCATGATGGGCACACGCCTGGGCATGATGGGCACACGCCTGGGCATGATGGGCACACCCCTGGGCATGTTGGGCACGCGCCTGGGCACACGCCTGGGCATGATGGGCACACCCCTGGGCATGATGGGCACACCCCTGGGCATGATGGGCACACGCCTGGGCATGATGGGCACACGCATGGGCATGATGGGCACACGCCTGAGCATGATGGGCACCCGCCTGGGCATCATGGGCACACCCCTGGGCATCATGGGCACACCCCTGGGCATGATGGGCACACGCCTGGGCATGATGGGCACACGCCTGGGCATGATGGGCACACGCCTGGGCATCATGGGCACACACCTGGGCATCATGGGCACCCGCCTGGGCATCATGGGCACACCCCTGGGCATGTTGGGCACGCACCAGGGCATCATGGGCACCTGCCTGGGCATCATGGGCACACGCCTGGGCATGATGGGCACACGCCTGGGCATCATGGACACACCCCTAGGCATGTTGGGCACGCACCTGGGCATCATGGGCACACCCGTCTGGGCATCATGGGCACACCCGTCTGGGCATCATGGGCACCCGCCTGGGCATCATGGGTACCTGCCTGGGCATCATGGGCACACGCCTGGGCATGATGGGCACACGCCTGGGCATCATGGGCACACCCCTGGGCATGTTGGGCACGAACCTGGGCATTATGGGCACACGCTTGGGCATCATGGGCACACCCATGGGCATCATGGGCACACCCCTGGGCATCATGGCCACACCCCTGGGCATGATGGGCACACGCCTGGGCATGATGGGCACACGCCTGGGCATCATGGGCACACCGCTAGGCATCATGGGCACACCCCTGGGTATGATGGGCACACGCCTGGGCATCATGGGCACACGCCTGGGCATCATGGGCACATCCCTGGGCATGTTGGGCACGCACTAGGGCATCCTAGGCACACGCCTGGGCATCATGGACACACGCCTGGGCATCATGGGCACACCCCTGGGCATCATGGGCACACGCATGGGCATCATGGGCACACGCCTGGGCATCATGGGCACACCCCTGGGCATGTTGGGCACGCACCTGGGCATCATGGGCACACCCCTGGGCATCATGGGCACACCCCTGGGCATGATGGACACACGCCTGGGCATGATGGGCACACGTCTGGGCATCATGGGCACACCCTTGGGCATCATGGGCACACCCCTGGGCATGTTGGGCACGCACCAGGGAATCATGGGCACCCACCTGGGCATCATGGGCACACCCCTGGGCATGATGGGCACGCGCCTGGGCATCATGGGCACACCCCTGGGCATCATGGGCACACCCCTGGGCATGTTGGGCACGCACCTGGGCATCATGGGCACACGCCTGGGCATCATGGGCACACCCGTGGGCATGTTGGGCACGCACCAGGGCATCATGGGCACTCGCCTGGGCATCATGGGCACACGCCTGGGCATCATGGGCACACCCCTGGGCATGTTGGGCACGCACCAGGGCATCATGGGCACCCGCTTGGGCATCATGGGCACACCCCTGGGCATGTTGGGCACGCACCAGGGAATCATGGGCACCCACCTGGGCATCATGGGCACACCCCTGGGCATCATGGGCACACCCCTGGGCATGATGGGCACGCGCCTGGGCATCATGGGCACACCCCTAGGCATGTTGGGCACGCACCTGGGCATCATGGGCACACGCTTGGGCATCATGGGCACACGCCTGGGCATCATGGGCACACCCCTGGGCATCATGGGCACACGCCTGGGCATGATGGGCACACGCCTGGGCATGATGGGCACACCCCTAGGCATCATGGGCACACCCCTGGGCATGATGGGCACACGCATGGGCATCATGGGCACACGACTGGGCATCATGGGCACACCCCTGGGCATCATGGGCACACGCCTGGGCATCATGGGCACACCCCTGGGCATGTTGGGCACGCAGCAGGGCATCATAGGCACACGCCTGGGCATCATGGACACACGCCTGGGCATCATGGGCACACCGCTGGGCATCATGGACACACTCCTGGGCATCATGGACACACGCATGGGCATCATGGGCACACCCGTGGGCATGTTGGGCACGCACCAGGGCATCATGGGCACTCGCCTGGGCATCATGGGCACACGCCTGGGCATCATGGGCATACGCCTGGGCATCATGGGCACACCCCTGGGCATGTTGGGCACGCACCAGGGCATCATGGGCACCCGCTTGGGCATCATGGGCACACCCCTGGGCATGTTGGGCACGCACCAGGGAATCATGGGCACCCACCTGGGCATCATGGGCACACCCCTGGGCATCATGGGCACACCCCTGGGCATTATGGGCACGCGCCTGGGCATCATGGGCACACCCCTAGGCATGTTGGGCACGCACCTGGGCATCATGGGCACACGCTTGGGCATCATGGGCACACGCCTGGGCATCATGGGCACACCCCTGGGCATCATGGGCACACGCCTGGGCATGATGGGCACACGCCTGGGCATGATGGGCACACCCCTAGGCATCATGGGCACACCCCTGGGCATGATGGGCACACGCATGGGCATCATGGGCACACGACTGGGCATCATGGGCACACCCCTGGGCATCATGGGCACACGCCTGGGCATCATGGGCACACCCCTGGGCATGTTGGGCACGCAGCAGGGCATCATAGGCACACGCCTGGGCATCATGGACACACGCCTGGGCATCATGGGCACACCCCTGGGCATCATGGACACACGCCTGGGCATCATGGACACACGCCTGGGCATCATGGGCACACCCCTGGGCATCATGGGCACACGCTTGGGCATCATGGGCACACCCCTGGGCATGATGGGCACACGCCTGGGCATCATGGGCACACGCCTGGGCATCATGGGCACACGCCTGGGCACACCCCTGGGCATGATGGGCACAGGCCTGGGCATCATGGGCACACCCCTGGGCATGATGGGCACACGCCTGGGCATCATGGGCACACGCCTGGGCATCATGGGCACACGCCTGGGCACACCCCTGGGCATGATGGGCACAGGCCTGGGCATCATGGGCACATGCCTGGGCATGATGGGCACACCCCTGGGCATGATGGGCACACGCCTGGGCATCATGGGCACACGCCTGGGCATGATGGGCACACGCCTGAGCATGATGGGCACACGCCTGGGCATCATGGGCACACCTCTGGGCATGTTAGGCACGCACCTGGGCATCATGGGCACTTGCCTTGGCATGATGGGCACCCGCATGGGCATCATGGGCACACCCCTGGGCATGATGGGCACACGTCTGGGCATCATGGGCACACCCCTGGGCATGTTGGGCACGCACCAGGGCATCATGGGCACACTCGTCTGGGCATCATGGGCACACCTGTCTGGGCATCATGGGCACCCGCCTGGGCATCATGGGCACCTGCCTGGGCATCATGGGCACACGCCTGGGCATGATGGGCACACGCCTGGGCATCATGGGCACACCCCTGGGCATGTTGGGCACGCACCTGGGCATTATGGGCACACGCTTGGGCATCATGGGCACACCCATGGGCATCATGGGCACACCCCTGGGCATCATGGCCACACCCCTGGGCATGATGGGCACACGCCTGGGCATCATGGGCACACGCCTGGGCATCATGGGCACACCCCTAGGCATCATGGGCACACCCCTGGGTATGATGGGCACACGCATGGGCATCATGGGCACACGCCTGGGCATCATGGGCACACCCCTAGGCATGATGGGCACACGCCTGGGCATCATGGGCACACGCCTGGGCATCATGGGCACATCCCTGGGCATGTTGGGCACGCACCAGGGCATCCTAGGCACACGCCTGGGCATCATGGACACACGCCTGGGCATCATGGGCACACCCCTGGGCATCATGGGCACACGCTTGGGCATCATGGGCACACGCCTGGGCATCATGGGCACACCCCTGGGCATGTTGGGCACGCACCTGGGCATCATGGGCACACCCCTGGGCATCATGGGCACACCCCTGGGCATGATGGACACACGCCTGGGCATGATGGGCACACGTCTGGGCATCATGGGCACACCCTTGGGCATGTTGGGCACGCACCTGGGCATCATAGACACACGCCTGGGCATGATGGGCACACGCCTGGGCATCATGGGCACACCCCTGGGCATCATGGGCACACGCCTGGGCATGATGGGCACACGCCTGCGCATCATGGGCACACCCCTGGGCATGTTGGGCACGCACCTGGGCATCATAGGCACACCCGTCTGGGCATCATGGGCACCCGCCTGGGCATCATGGGCACACCCGTCTGGGCATCATGGGCACACCCGTCTGGGCATCATGGGCACCCGCCTGGGCATCATGGGCACCCGCCTGGGCATCATGGGCACCTGCCTGGGCATCATGGGCACACGCCTGGGCATGATGGGCACATGCCTGGGCATCATGGGCACACCCCTGGGCATGTTGGGCACGCACCTGGGCATTATGGGCACACGCTTGGGCATCATGGGCACACCCATGGGCATCATGGGCACACCCCTGGGCATCATGGCCACACCCCTGGGAATGATGGGCACACGCCTGGGCATGATGGGCACACGCCTGGGCATCATGGGCACACCCCTAGGCATCATGGGCACACCCCTGGGTATGATGGGCACACGCATGGGCATCATGGGCACACGCCTGTGCATCATGGGCACACCCCTAGGCATGATGGGCACACGCCTGGGCATCATGGGCACACGCCTGGGCATCATGGGCACATCCCTGGGCATGTTGGGCACGCACCAGGGCATCCTAGGCACACGCCTGGGCATCATGGGCACACCCCTGGGCATCATGGGCACACGCATGGGCATCATGGGCACACGCCTGGGCATCATGGGCACACCTCTGGGCATGTTGGGCACGCACCTGGGCATCATGGGCACTTGCCTGGGCATGATGGGCACCCGCCTGGGCATCATGGGCACACCCCTGGGCATGATGGGCACACGTCTGGGCATCATGGGCACACCCTTGGGCATGTTGGGCACGCACCAGGGCATCGTGGGCACACCCGTCTGGGCATCATGGGCACACCCGTCTGGGCATCATGGGCACCCGCCTGGGCATCATGGGCACCTGCCTGGGCATCATGGGCACACGCCTGGGCATGATGGGCACACGCCTGGGCATCATGGGCACACGCCTGGGCATGTTGGGCACGCACCTGGGCATTATGGGCACACGCTTGGGCATCATGGGCACACCCATGGGCATCATGGGCACACCCCTGGGCATCATGGCCACACCCCTGGGCATCATGGGCACACGCCTGGGCATGATGGGCACACGCCAGGGCATCATGGGCACACCCCTAGGCATCATGGGCACACCCCTGGGTATGATGGGCACACGCATGGGCATCATGGGCACACGCCTGGGCATCATGGGCACACCCCTAGGCATGATGGGCACACGCCTGGGCATCATGGGCACACGCCTGGGCATCATGGGCACATCCCTGGGCATGTTGGGCACGCACCAGGGCATCCTAGGCACACGCCTGGGCATCATGGACACACGCCTGGGCATCATGGGCACACCCCTGGGCATCATGGGCACACGCATGGGCATCATGGGCACACGCCTGGGCATCATGGGCACACCCCTGGGCATGTTGGGCACGCACCTGGGCATCATGGGCACACCCCTGGGCATCATGGGCACACCCCTGGGCATGATGGACACACGCCTGGGCATGATGGGCACACGTCTGGCCATCATGGGCATACCCTTGGGCATGTTGGGCACGCACCTGGGCATCATAGGCACACGCCTGGGCATGATGGGCACACGCCTGGGCATCATGGGCACACCCCTGGGCATCATGGGCACACGCCTGGGCATGATGGGCACACGCCTGCGCATCATGGGCACACCCCTGGGCATGTTGGGCACGCACCTGGGCATTATGGGCACACGCCTGGGCATCATGGGCACTCCCCTGGGCATCATGGGCACACCCCTGGGCATCATGGGCACACCCCTGGGCATGATGGGCACACGCCTGGGCATGATGGGCACACGTCTGGGCATCATGGGCACACCCTTGGGCATGTTGGGCACGCACCTTGGCATCATAGGCACACGCCTGGGCATGATGGGCACACGCCTGGGCATCATGGGCACACCCCTGGGCATCATGGGCACACCCGTCTGGGCATCATGGGCACACCCGTCTGGGCATCATGGGCACCCGCCTGGGCATCATGGGCACCCGCCTGGGCATCATGGGCACCTGCCTAGGCATCATGGGCACACACCTGGGCATGATGGGTACACGCCTGGGCATCATGGGCACACCCCTGGGCATGTTGGGCACGCACCTGGGCATTATGGGCACACGCTTGGGCATCATGGGCACACGCTTGGGCATCATGGGCACACCCATGGGCATCATGGGCACACCCCTGGGCATCATGGTCACACCCCTGGGCATGATGGGCACACGCCTGGGCATGATGGGCACACGCCTGGGCATCATGGGCACACCCCTAGGCATCATGGGCACACCCCTGGGTATGATGGGCACACGCATGGGCATCATGGGCACACGCCTGGGCATCATGGGCACACGCCTGGGCATCATGGGCACACCCCTAGGCATGATGGGCACACGCCTGGGCATCATGGGCACACGCCTGGGCATCATGGGCACATCCCTGGGCATGTTGGGCACGCACCAGGGCATCCTAGGCACACGCCTGGGCATCATGGACACACGCCTGGGCATCATGGGCACACCCCTGGGCATCATGGGCACACGCATGGGCATCATGGGCACACGCCTGGGCATCATGGGCACACCCCTGGGCATGTTGGGCACGCACCTGGGCATCATGGGCACACCCCTGGGCATCATGGGCACACCCCTGGGCATGATGGACACACGCCTGGGCATGATGGGCACACGTCTGGGCATCATGGGCATACCCTTGGGCATGTTGGGCACGCACCTGGGCATCATAGGCACACGCCTGGGCATGATGGGCACACGCCTGGGCATCATGGGCACACCCCTGGGCATCATGGGCACACGCCTGGGCATGATGGGCACACGCCTGCGCATCATGGGCACACCCCTGGGCATGTTGGGCACGCACCTGGGCATTATGGGCACACGCCTGGGCATCATGGGCACTCCCCTGGGCATCATGGGCACACCCCTGGGCATCATGGGCACACCCCTGGGCATGATGGGCACACGCCTGGGCATGATGGGCACACGTCTGGGCATCATGGGCACACCCTTGGGCATGTTGGGCACGCACCTTGGCATCATAGGCACACGCCTGGGCATGATGGGCACACGCCTGGGCATCATGGGCACACCCCTGGGCATCATGGGCACACGCCTGGGCATGATGGGCACACGCCTGGGCATCATGGGCACACCCCTGGGCATGTTGGGCACGCACCTGGGCATCATGGGCACACGCCTGGGCATCATGGGCACACCCGTGGGCATGTTGGGCACGCACCAGGGCATCATGGGCACTCGCCTGGGCATCATGGGCACACGCCTGGGCATCATGGGCATACGCCTGGGCATCATGGGCACACCCCTGGGCATGTTGGGCACGCACCAGGGCATCATGGGCACACGCCTGGGCATCATGGGCACACCCCTGGGCATCATGGGCACACGCATGGGCATCATGGGCACATGCATGGGCATCATGGGCACACCCCTGGGCATGTTGGGCACGCACCTGGGCATCATGGGCACCCGCTTGGGCATCATGGGCACACCCCTGGGCATGTTGGGCACGCACCAGGGAATCATGGGCACCCACCTGGGCATCATGGGCACACCCCTGGGCATGATGGGCACGCGCCTGGGCATCATGGGCACACCCCTGGGCATGTTGGGCACGCACCTGGGCATCATGGGCACACGCTTGGGCATCATGGGCACACGCCTGGGCATCATGGGCACACCCCAGGGCATCATGGGCACACGCCTGGGCATGATGGGCACACGCCTGGGCATCATGGGCACACCCCTAGGCATCATGGGCACACCCCTGGGCATGATGGGCACACGCATGGGCATCATGGGCACACGACTGGGCATCATGGGCACACCCCTGGGCATCCTGGGCATCATGGGCACACCCCTGGGCATGTTGGGCACGCAGCAGGGCATCATAGGCACACGCCTGGGCATCATGGACACACGCCTGGGCATCATGGGCACACCCCTGGGCATCATGGGCACACCCCTGGGCATGATGGGCACACGCCTGGGCATGATGGGCACACGCCTGGGCATCATGGGCACACCCCTGGGCATGTTGGGCACGCGCCTGGGCACACGCCTGGGCATGATGGGCACACCCCTGGGCATGATGGGCACACCCCTGGGCATGATGGGCACACGCCTGGGCATGATGGGCACACGCATGGGCATGATGGGCACACGCCTGAGCATGATGGGCACCCGCCTGGGCATCATGGGCACACCCCTGGGCATCATGGGCACACCCCTGGGCAAGATGGGCACACGCCTGGGCATGATGGGCACACGCCTGGGCATCATGGGCACACACCTGGGCATCATGGGCACCCGCCTGGGCATCATGGGCACACCCCTGGGCATGTTGGGCACGCACCAGGGCATCATGGGCACCAGCCTGGGCATCATGGGCACACGCCTGGGCATGATGGGCACACGCCTGGGCATCATGGACACACCCCTAGGCATGTTGGGCACGCACCTGGGCATTATGGGCACACGCCTGGGCATCATGGGCACACCCCTGGGCATCATGGGCACACCCCTGGGCATCATGGGCACACCCCTGGGCATCATGGGCACACCCCTGGGCATGATGGGCACACGCCTGGGCATGATGGGCACACGCCTGGGCATCATGGGCACACCCCTAGGCATCATGGGCACACCCCCGGGCATGATGGGCACACGCATGGGCATCATGGGCACACGCCTGGGCATGATGGGCACACCCCTGGGCATGATGGGCACACGCCTGGGCATGATGGGCACACGCCTGGGCATCATGGGCACACCCCTGGGCATGTTGGGCACGCACCTGGGCATCATGGGCACACGCCTTGGCATGATGGGCAACCGCCTGGGCATCATGGGCACACCCCTGGGCATCATGGGCACAAGTCTGGGCATCATGGGCACACCTCTGGGCATGTTGGGCACGCACCAGGGCATCATGGGCACCTGCCTGGGCATCATGGGCACACGCCTGGGCATGATGGGCACACGCCTGGGCATCATGGACACACCCCTAGGCATGTTGGGCACGCACCTGGGCATTATGGGCACACGCCTGGGCATCATGGGCACACCCCTGGGCATCATGGGCACACCCCTGGGCATCATGGGCACACCCCTGGGCATGATGGGCACACGCCTGGGCATGATGGGCACACGCCTGGGCATCATGGGCACACCCCTAGGCATCATGGGCACACGCCTGGGCATGATGGGCACACCCCTGGGCATGATGGGCACACGCCTGGGCATGATGGGCACACGCCTGGGCATCATGGGCACACCCCTGGGCATGTTGGGCACGCACCAGGGCATCATAGGCACACGCCTGGGCATCATGGACACACGCCTGGGCATCATGGGCACACCCCTGGGCATGATGGGCACACGCATGGGCATGATGGGCACACGCTTGGGCATCATGGGCACACCCCTGGGCATGTTGGGCACGCACCTGGGCATCATGGGCACACGCCTGGGCATCATGGGCACACCCCTGGGCAAGTTGGGCACGCACCAGGGCATCATGGGCACACGCCAGGGCATCATGGGCACACGCCTGGGCATCATGGGCTCACCCCTGAGCATAATGGGCACACCCCTGGGCATGATGGGCACACGCCTGGGCATGATGGGCACACGCCTGGGCATCATGGGCACAACCCTGGGCATGATGGGCACACGCCTGGGCATGATGGGCACACGCCTGTGCATCATGGGCACACCCCTGGGCATGTTGGGCACGCGCCTGGGCATGATGGGCACACGCCTGGGCATGATGGGCACACCCCTGGGCATGATGGGCACACCCCTGGGCATGATGGGCACACGCCTGGGCATGATGGGCACACGCCTGGGCATGATGGGCACACGCCTGAGCATGATGGGCACACGCCTGGGCATCATGGGCACACCCCTGGGCATGATGGGCACACCCCTGGGCATGTTGGGCACGCACCTGGGCATCATGGGCACACGCCTGGGCATGATGGGCAACCGCCTGGGCATCATGGGCACACCCCTGGGCATCATGGGCACACCCCTGGGCATCATGGCCACACCCCTGGGCATGATGGGCACACGCCTGGGCATCATGGGCACACCCCTAGGCATCATGGGCACACCCCTGGGTATGATGGGCACACGCATGGGCATCATGGGCACACGCCTGGGCATCATGGGCACACCCCTAGGCATGATGGGCACACGTCTGGGCATCATGGGCACACGCCTGGGCATCATGGGCACATCCCTGGGCATGTTGGGCACGCACCAGGGCATCCTAGGCACACGCCTGGGCATCATGGACACACGCCTGGGCATCATGGGCACACCCCTGGGCATCATGGGCACACCCCTGGGCATCATGGGCACACCCCTGCGCATCATGGGCACACCCCTGGGCATGATGGACACACGCCTGGGCATGATGGGCACACGTCTGGGCATCATGGGCACACCCGTGGGCATGTTGGGCACGCACCTGGGCATCATAGGCACACGCCTGGGCATGATGGGCACATGCCTGGGCATCATGGGCACACCCCTGGGCATCATGGGCACACGCCTGGGCATGATGGGCACACGCCTGCGCATCATGGGCACACCCCTGGGCATGTTGGGCACGCACCTGGGCATTATGGGCACACGCCTGGGCATCATGGGCACACCCCTGGGCATCATGGGCACACCCCTGGGCATCATGGGCACACCCCTGGGCATCATGGTCACACCCCTGGGCATGATGGGCACACCCCTAGGCATGATGGGCACACGCCTGGGCATCATGGGCACACGCCTGGGCATCATGGGCACATCCCTGGGCATGTTGGGCACGCACCAGGGCATCCTAGGCACACGCCTGGGCATCATGGACACACGCCTGGGCATCATGGGCACACCCCTGGGCATCATGGGCACACGCATGGGCATCATGGGCACACGCCTGGGCATCATGGGCACACCCCTGCGCATCATGGGCACACCCCTGGGCATGATGGACACACGCCTGGGCATGATGGGCACACGTCTGGGCATCATGGGCACACCCGTGGGCATGTTGGGCACGCACCTGGGCATCATAGGCACACGCCTGGGCATGATGGGCACATGCCTGGGCATCATGGGCACACCCCTGGGCATCATGGGCACACGCCTGGGCATGATGGGCACACGCCTGCGCATCATGGGCACACCCCTGGGCATGTTGGGCACGCACCTGGGCATTATGGGCACACGCTTGGGCATCATGGGCACACGCTTGGGCATCATGGGCACACCCATGGGCATCATGGGCACACCCCTGGGCATCATGGTCACACCCCTGGGCATGATGGGCACACGCCTGGGCATGATGGGCACACGCCTGGGCATCATGGGCACACCCCTAGGCATCATGGGCACACCCCTGGGTATGATGGGCACACGCATGGGCATCATGGGCACACGCCTGGGCATCATGGGCACACGCCTGGGCATCATGGGCACACCCCTAGGCATGATGGGCACACGCCTGGGCATCATGGGCACACGCCTGGGCATCATGGGCACATCCCTGGGCATGTTGGGCACGCACCAGGGCATCCTAGGCACACGCCTGGGCATCATGGACACACGCCTGGGCATCATGGGCACACCCCTGGGCATCATGGGCACACGCATGGGCATCATGGGCACACGCCTGGGCATCATGGGCACACCCCTGGGCATGTTGGGCACGCACCTGGGCATCATGGGCACACCCCTGGGCATCATGGGCACACCCCTGGGCATGATGGACACACGCCTGGGCATGATGGGCACACGTCTGGGCATCATGGGCATACCCTTGGGCATGTTGGGCACGCACCTGGGCATCATAGGCACACGCCTGGGCATGATGGGCACACGCCTGGGCATCATGGGCACACCCCTGGGCATCATGGGCACACGCCTGGGCATGATGGGCACACGCCTGCGCATCATGGGCACACCCCTGGGCATGTTGGGCACGCACCTGGGCATTATGGGCACACGCCTGGGCATCATGGGCACTCCCCTAGGCATCATGGGCACACCCCTGGGCATCATGGGCACACACCTGGGCATGATGGGCACACGCCTGGGCATGATGGGCACACGTCTGGGCATCATGGGCACACCCTTGGGCATGTTGGGCACGCACCTTGGCATCATAGGCACACGCCTGGGCATGATGGGCATACGCCTGGGCATCATGGGCACACCCCTGGGCATCATGGGCACACGCCTGGGCATGATGGGCACACGCCTGGGCATCATGGGCACACCCCTGGGCATGTTGGGCACGCACCTGGGCATCATGGGCACACGCCTAGGCATCATGGGCACACCCGTGGGCATGTTGGGCACGCACCAGGGCATCATGGGCACTCGCCTGGGCATCATGGGCACACGCCTGGGCATCATGGGCATACGCCTGGGCATCATGGGCACACCCCTGGGCATGTTGGGCACGCACCAGGGCATCATGGGCACACGCCTGGGCATCATGGGCACACCCCTGGGCATCATGGGCACACGCATGGGCATCATGGGCACATGCATGGGCATCATGGGCACACCCCTGGGCATGTTGGGCACGCACCTGGGCATCATGGGCACCCGCTTGGGCATCATGGGCACACCCCTGGGCATGTTGGGCACATCCCTGGGCATGTTGGGCACGCACCAGGGCATCCTAGGCACACGCCTGGGCATCATGGACACACGCCTGGGCATCATGGGCACACCCCTGGGCATCATGGGCACACGCATGGGCATCATGGGCACACGCCTGGGCATCATGGGCACACCCCTGCGCATGTTGGGCACACCCCTGGGCATGTTGGGCACGCACCTGGGCATTATGGGCACACGCCTGGGCATCATGGGCACACCCCTGGGCATCATGGGCACACCCCTGGGCATCATGGGCACACCCCTGGGCATGATGGGCACACGCCTGGGCATGATGGGCACACGCCTGGGCATCATGGACACACCCCTAGGCATCATGGGCACACCCATGGGTATGATGGGCACACGCATGGGCATCATGGGCACACGCCTGGGCATCATGGGCACACCCCTGGCATGATGGGCATCATGGGCACACCCCTGGCATCATGGGCACACCCCTGGCATCATGGGCAAACATGCCCAGGCGCGCGCCCAACATGCCAAGGTGTGTGCCCAGCATGCCCAGGCATGTGCCCAGTGATGTAGACCGAGTGGCACAGGCATATTTGGAGCGGTTTGACAGAAAATCCGATTCCGGCGCAATTTGACAGTTTTTTGAGTTTTCGAGTTCCCGATGTCCGATTTTGGGCCATAACACCCTATTTTGAGCGGAAGGACGAAACGATCCGAAATCACGAGCTTCGCTCGTGAAGTATGGCGTTTTTGGGCCATGCGCGTACCCACCATGCCCAGGCGCGTACCCAGCATGCCCAGGCGCGTGCTCAGCATGCCCAGGTACGTGCCCGGCATGCCCAGGCGCGTGCCCAGCATGCGCAGGCGAGCGCCCAGCATGCCCAGGCGCGCGGCAGCATGCCCAGGCGGGCGCCAAACATGCCCAGGCGCGCGCCAAACATGCCCAGGCGCGCGCCCAACATGCCCAGGTGTGTGCCCAGCATGCCCAGGCGCGCGCCCAGCATGCCCAGGCATGTGCCCAGTGATGTAGACCGAGTGGCACAAGCATATTTTGAGCAGTTTGACAGGAAATCCGATTCCGGCGCAATTTGACAGTTTTTTGAGTTTTCGAGTTCCCGATGTCCGATTTTGGGCCATAACACCCTATTTTGAGCGGAACGACGAAACGATCCGAAATCACAAGCTACGCTCGTGAAGTATGGCTTTTTTGGGCCACGCGCGTACCCACCATGCCCAGGCGCGTACCCAGCATGCCCAGGCGCGTGCTCGGCATGCCCAGGCACGTGCCCAGCATGCCCAGGCGCGTGCCCAGCATGCGCAGGCGCGCGCCCAGCATGCGCAGGCGCGCGGCCAGCATACCCAGGCGCGCGCCAAACATGCCCAGTCGCGCGCCCAGCATGCCCAGGCGCGCGCCAAACATGCCCAGGCGCGCGCCCAACATGCCCAGGTGTGTGCCCAGCATGCCCAGGCGCGCGCCCAGCATGCCCAGGCATGTGCCCAGTGATGTAGACCGAGTGGCACAGGCATATTTTGAGCAGTTTGACAGGAAATCCGATTCCGGCGCAATTTGACAGTTTTTTGAGTTTTCGAGTTCCCGATGTCCGATTTTGGGCCATAACACCCTATTTTGAGCGGAACGACGAAACGATCCGAAATCACGAGCTTCGCTCGTGAAGTATGGCGTTTTTGGGCCACGCGCGTACCCACCATGCCCAGGCGCGTACCCAGCATGCCCAGGCGCGTGCTCAGCATGCCCAAGCACGTGACCAGCATGCCCAGGCGCGCGGCCAGCATGCCCAGGCGCGCGCCAAACATGCCCAGGCGCGCGCCCAGCATGCCCAGGCGCGCGCCAAACATGCCCAGGCGCGCGCCCAACATGCCAAGGTGTGTGACCAGCATGCCCAGTCGCGCGCCCAGCATGCCCAGGCATGTGCCCAGTGATGTAGACCGAGTGGCACAGGCATATTTTGAGCAGTTTGACAGGAAATCCGATTCCGGCGCAATTTGACAGTTTTTTGAGTTTTCGAGTTCCCGATGTCCGATTTTGGGCCATAATACCCTATTTTGAGCGGAACGACGAAACGATCCGAAATCACGAGCTTCGCTCGTGAAGTATGGCGTTTTTGGGCCACGCGCGTACCCACCATGCCCAGGCGCGTACCCAGCATGCCCAGGCGCGTGCTCAGCATGCCCAGGCACGTGCCCAGCATGCGCAGGCGCGCGCCCAGCATGCCCAGGCGCGCGGCCAGCATGCCCAGGCGCGCGGCCAGCATGCCCAGGCGCGCGGCCAGCATGCCCAGGCGCGCGCCAAATATGCCCAGGCGCGCGCCCAACATGCCCAGGTGTGTGCCTAGCATGCCCAGGCGCGCGCCCAGCATGCCCAGGCATGTGCCCAGTGATGTAGACCGAGTGGCAAAGGCATAATTGGAGCGGTTTGACAGGAAATCCGATTCCGGCGCAATTTGACAGTTTTTTGAGTTTTCGAGTTCCCGATGTCCGATTTTGGGCCATAACACCCTATTTTGAGCGGAACGACGAAACGATCCGAAATCACGAGCTTCGCTCGTGAAGTATGGCGTTTTTGGGCCACGCGCGTACCCACCATGCCCAGGCGCGTACCCAGCATGCCCAGGCGCGTGCTCAGCATGCCCAGGCACGTGCCCAGCATGCCCAGGCGCGTGCCCAGCATGCGCAGGCGAGCGCCCAGCATGCCCAGGCGCGCGGCCAGCATGCCCAGGCGCGCGCCAAACATGCCCAGGCGCGCGCCAAACATGCCCAGGCGCGCGCCCAACATGCCCAGGTGTGTGCCCAGCATGCCCAGGCGCGCGCCCAGCATGCCCAGGCATGTGCCCAGTGATGTAGACCGAGTGGCACAGGCATATTTTGAGCAGTTTGACAGGAAATCCGATTCCGGCGCAATTTGACAGTTTTTTGAGTTTTCGAGTTCCCGATGTCCGATTTTGGGCCATAACACCCAATTTTGAGCGGAACGACGAAACGATCCGAAACCACAAGCTTCGCTCGTGAAGTATGGCGTTTTTGGGCCACGCGCGTACCCACCATGCCCAGGCGCGTACCCAGCATGCCCAGGCGCGTGCTCAGCATGCCCAGGCACGTGCCCAGCATGCCCAGGCGCGTGCCCAGCATGCGCAGGCGCGCGCCCAGCATGCCCAGGCGCGCGGCCAGCATGCCCAGGCGCGCGTCAAACATGCCCAGGCGCGCGCCCAGCATGCCCAGGCGCGCGCCAAACATGCCCAGGCGCGCGCCCAACATGCCAAGGTGTGTGCCCAGCATGCCCAGGCGCGCGCCCAGCATGCCCAGGCATGTGCCCAGTGATGTAGACCGAGTGGCACAGGCATATTTTGAGCAGTTTGACAGGAAATCCGATTCCGGCACAATTTGACAGTTTTTTGAGTTTTCGAGTTCCCGATGTCCGATTTTGGGCCATAACACCCTATTTTGAGCGGAACGACGAAACGATCCGAAATCACAAGCTTCGCTCGTGAAGTATGGCGTTTTTGGGCCACGCGCGTACCCACCATGCCCAGGCGCGTACCCAGCATGCCCAGGCGCGTGCTCATCATGCCCAGGCACGTGCCCAGCATGCCCAGGCGCGTGCCCAGCATGCGCAGGCGCGCGCCCAGCATGCCCAGGCGCGCGGCCAGCATGCCCAGGCGCGCGCCAAACATGCCCAGGCGCGCGCCCAGCATGCCCAGGCGCGCGCCAAACATGCCCATGCGCGCGCCCAACATGCCAAGGTGTGTGCCCAGCATGCCCAGGCATGTGCCCAGTGATGTAGACCGAGTGGCACAGGCATATTTGGAGCGGTTTGACAGAAAATCCGATTCCGGCGCAATTTGACAGTTTTTTGATTTTTCGAGTTCCCGATGTCCGATTTTGGGCCATAACACCCTATTTTGAGCGGAAGGACGAAACGATCCGAAATCACGAGCTTCGCTCGTGAAGTATGGCGTTTTTGGGCCATGCGCGTACCCACCATGCCCAGGCGCGTACCCAGCATGCCCAGGCGCGTGCTCAGCATGCCCAGGTACGTGCCCAGCATGCCCAGGCGCGTGCCCAGCATGCGCAGGCGAGCGCCCAGCATGCCCAGGCGCGCGGCAGCATGCCCAGGCGGGCGCCAAACATGCCCAGGCGCGCGCCAAACATGCCCAGGCGCGCGCCCAACATGCCCAGGTGTGTGCCCAGCATGCCCAGGCGCGCTCCCAGCATGCCCAGGCATGTGCCCAGTGATGTAGACCGAGTGGCACAAGCATATTTTGAGCAGTTTGACAGGAAATCCGATTCCGGCGCAATTTGACAGTTTTTTGAGTTTTCGAGTTCCCGATGTCCGATTTTGGGCCATAACACCCTATTTTGAGCGGAAGGACGAAACGATCCGAAATCACGAGCTTCGCTCGTGAAGTATGGCGTTTTTGGGCCATGCGCGTACCCACCATGCCCAGGCGCGTACCCAGCATGCCCAGGCGCGTGCTCAGCATGCCCAGGTACGTGCCCAGCATGCCCAGGCGCGTGCCCAGCATGCGCAGGCGAGCGCCCAGCATGCCCAGGCGCGCGCCAAACATGCCCAGGCGCGCGCCCAACATGCCCAGGTGTGTGCCCAGCATGCCCAGGCGCGCGCCCAGCATGCCCAGGCATGTGCCCAGTGATGTAGACCGAGTGGCACAAGCATATTTTGAGCAGTTTGACAGGAAATCCGATTCCGGCGCAATTTGACAGTTTTTTGAGTTTTCGAGTTCCCGATGTCCGATTTTGGGCCATAACACCCTATTTTGAGCGGAACGACGAAACGATCCGAAATCACAAGCTTCGCTCGTGAAGTATGGCTTTTTTGGGCCACGCGCGTACCCACCATGCCCAGGCGCGTACCCAGCATGCCCAGGCGCGTGCTCGGCATGCCCAGGCACGTGCCCAGCATGCCCAGGCGCGTGCCCAGCATGCGCAGGCGCGCGCCCAGCATGCGCAGGCGCGCGGCCAGCATGCCCAGGCGCGCGCCAAACATGCCCAGTCGCGCACCCAGCATGCCCAGGCGCGCGCCAAACATGCCCAGGCGCGCGCCCAACATGCCCAGGTGTGTGCCCAGCATGCCCAGGCGCGCGCCCAGCATGCCCAGGCATGTGCCCAGTGATGTAGACCGAGTGGCACAGGCATATTTTGAGCAGTTTGACAGGAAATCCGATTCCGGCGCAATTTGACAGTTTTTTGAGTTTTCGAGTTCCCGATGTCCGATTTTGGGCCATAACACCCTATTTTGAGCGGAACGACGAAACGATCCGAAATCACGAGCTTCGCTCGTGAAGTATGGCGTTTTTGGGCCACGCGCGTACCCACCATGCCCAGGCGCGTACCCAGCATGCCCAGGCGCGTGCTCAGCATGCCCAAGCACGTGCCCAGCATGCCCAGGCGCATGCCCAGCATGCGCAGGCGCGCGCCCAGCATGCCCAGGCGCGCGCCAAACATGCCCAGGCGCGCGCCCAACATGCCAAGGTGTGTGACCAGCATGCCCAGTCGCGCGCCCAGCATGCCCAGGCATGTGCCCAGTGATGTAGACCGAGTGGCACAGGCATATTTTGAGCAGTTTGACAGGAAATCCGATTCCGGCACAATTTGACAGTTTTTTGAGTTTTCGAGTTCCCGATGTCCGATTTTGGGCCATAATACCCTATTTTGAGCGGAACGACGAAACGATCCGAAATCACGAGCTTTGCTCGTGAAGTATGGCGTTTTTGGGCCACGCGCGTACCCACCATGCCCAGGCGCGTACCCAGCATGCCCAGGCGCGTGCTCAGCATGCCCAGGCACGTGCCCAGCATGCGCAGGCGCGCGCCCAGCATGCCCAGGCGCGCGGCCAGCATGCCCAGGCGCGCGCCAAATATGCCCAGGCGCGCGCCCAACATGCCCAGGTGTGTGCCTAGCATGCCCAGGCGCGCGCCCAGCATGCCCAGGCATGTGCCCAGTGATGTAGACCGAGTGGCAAAGGCATAATTGGAGCGGTTTGACAGGAAATCCGATTCCGACGCAATTTGACAGTTTTTTGAGTTTTCGAGTTCCCGATGTCCGATTTTGGGCCATAACACCCTATTTTGAGCGGAACGACGAAACGATCCGAAATCACGAGCTTCGCTCGTGAAGTATGGCGTTTTTGGGCCACGCGCGTACCCACCATGCCCAGGCGCGTACCCAGCATGCCCAGGCGCGTGCTCAGCATGCCCAGGCACGTGCCCAGCATGCCCAGGCGCGTGCCCAGCATGCGCAGGCGAGCGCCCAGCATGCCCAGGCGCGCGGCCAGCATGCCCAGGCGCGCGCCAAACATGCCCAGGCGCGCGCCAAACATGCCCAGGCGCGCGCCCAACATGCCCAGGTGTGTGCCCAGCATGCCCAGGCGCGCGCCCAGCATGCCCAGGCATGTGCCCATTGATGTAGACCGAGTGGCACAGGCATATTTTGAGCAGTTTGACAGGAAATCCGATTCCGGCGCAATTTGACAGTTTTTTGAGTTTTCGAGTTCCCGATGTCCGATTTTGGGCCATAACACCCTATTTTGAGCGGAACGACGAAACGATCCGAAACCACAAGCTTCGCTCGTGAAGTATGGCGTTTTTGGGCCACGCGCGTACCCACCATGCCCAGGCGCGTACCCAGCATGCCCAGGCGCGTGCTCGGCATGCCCAGGCACGTGCCCAGCATGCCCAGGCGCGTGCCCAGCATGCGCAGGCGCGCGCCCAGCATGCCCAGGCGCGAGGCCAGCATGCCTAGGCGCGCGCCAAACATGCCCAGGCGCGCGCCCAACATGCCCAGGTGTGTGCCTAGCATGCCCAGGCGCGCGCCCAGCATGCCCAGGCATGTGCCCAGTGATGTAGACCGAGTGGCACAGGCATATTTGGAGCGGTTTGACAGGAAATCCGATTCCGGCGCAATTTGACAGTTTTTTGAGTTTTCGAGTTCCCGATGTCCGATTTTGGGCCATAACACCCTATTTTGAGCGGAACGACGAAACGATCCGAAATCACGAGCTTCGCTCGTGAAGTATGGCGTTTTTGGGCCACGCGCGTACCCACCATGCCCAGGCATGCTGGCCGCGCGCCTGGGCATGCTGGGCGCTCGCCTGTGCATGCTGGGCACGCGCCTGGGCATGCTGGGCACGTGCCTGGGCATGCTGAGCACGCGCCTGGGCATGCTGGGTACGCGCCTGGGCATGGTGGGTACGCGCGTGGCCCAAAAACGCCATACTTCACGAGCGAAGCTCGTGATTTCGGATCGTTTCGTCGTTTCGCTCAAAATAGGGTGTTATGGCCCAAAATCGGACATCGGGAACTCGAAAACTCAAAAAACTGTCAAATTGCGCCGGAATCGGATTTCCTGTCAAACCGCTCCAATTATGCCTTTGCCACTCGGTCTACATCACTGGGCACATGCCTGGGCATGCTGGGCGCGCGCCTGGGCATGCTAGGCACACACCTGGGCATGTTGGGCGTGCGCCTGGGCATATTTGGCGCGCGCCTGGGCATGCTGGCCGCGCGCCTGGGCATGCTGGGCGCGCGCCTGCGCATGCTGGGCACGTGCCTGGGCATGCTGAGCACGCGCCTGGGCATGCTGGGTACGCGCCTGGGCATGGTGGGTACGCGCGTGGCCCAAAAACGCCATACTTCACGAGCGAAGCTCGTGATTTCGGATCGTTTCGTCGTTCCGCTCAAAATAGGGTATTATGGCCCAAAATCGGACATCGGGAACTCGAAAACTCAAAAAACTGTCAAATTGCGCCGGAATCGGATTTCCTGTCAAACTGCTCAAAATATGCCTGTGCCACTCGGTCTACATCACTGGGCACATGCCTGGGCATGCTGGGCGCGCGCCTGGGCATGCTGGGCACACACCTTGGCATGTTGGGCGCGCGCCTGGGCATGTTTGGCGCGCGCCTGGGCATGCTGGGCGCGCGCCTGGGCATGTTTGGCGCGCGCCTGGGCATGCTGGCCGCGCGCCTGGGCATGCTGGGCGCGCGCCTGCGCATGCTGGGCACGCGCCTGGGCATGCTGGGCACGTGCCTGGGCATGCTGAGCACGCGCCTGGGCATGCTGGGTACGCGCCTGGGCATGGTGGGTACGCGCGTGGCCCAAAAACGCCATACTTCACGAGCGAAGCTCGTGATTTCGGATCGTTTCGTCGTTCCGCTCAAAATAGGGTGTTATGGCCCAAAATCGGACATCGGGAACTCGAAAACTCAAAAAACTGTCAAATTGCGCCGGAATCGGATTTCCTGTCAAACTGCTCAAAATATGCCTGTGCCACTCGGTCTACATCACTGGGCACATGCCTGGGCGCGCGCCTGGGCATGCTGGGCACACACCTGGGCATGTTGGGCGCGCGCCTGTGCATGTTTGGCGCGCGCCTGGGCATGCTGGGCGCGCGACTGGGCATGTTTGGCACGCGCCTGGGCATGCTGGGCGCGCGCCTGCGCATGCTGGGCGCGCGCCTGGGCATGCTGGGCACGTGCCTGGGCATGCCGAGCACGCGCCTGGGCATGCTGGGTACGCGCCTGGGCATGGTGGGTACGCGCGTGGCCCAAAAACGCCATACTTCACGAGCGAAGCTTGTGATTTCGGATCGTTTCGTCGTTCCGCTCAAAATAGGGTGTTATGGCCCAAAATCGGACATCGGGAACTCGAAAACTCAAAAAACTGTCAAATTGCGCCGAAATCGGATTTCCTGTCAAACTGCTCAAAATATGCTTGTGCCACTCGGTCTACATCACTGGGCACATGCCTGGGCATGCTGGGCGCGCGCCTGGGCATGCTGGGCACACACCTGGGCATGTTGGGCGCGCGCCCTGGGCATGTTTGGCGCGCGCCCTGGGCATGTTTGGCGCCCGCCTGGGCATGCTGCCGCGCGCCTGGGCATGCTGGGCGCTCGCCTGCGCATGCTGGGCACGCGCCTGGGCATGCTGGGCACGTACCTGGGCATGCTGAGCACGCGCCTGGGCATGCTGGGTACGCGCCTGGGCATGGTGGGTACGCGCATGGCCCAAAAAACGCCATACTTCACGAGCGTAGCTCGTGATTTCGGATCGTTTCGTCGTTCCACTCAAAATAGGGTGTTATGGCCCAAAATCGGACATCGGGAACTCGAAAACTCAAAAAACTGTCAAATTGCGCCGGAATCGGATTTCCTGTCAAACCGCTCCAAATATGCCTGTGCCACTCGGTCTACATCACTGGGCACATGCCTGGGCATGCTGGGCACACACCTTGGCATGTTGGGCGCGCGCCTGGGCATGTTTGGCGCGCGCCTGGGCATGCTGGGCGCGCGCCTGGGCATGTTTGGCGCGCGCCTGGGCATGCTGGCCGCGCGCCTGGGCATGCTGGGCGCGCGCCTGCGCATGCTGGGCACGCGCCTGGGCATGCTGGGCACGTGCCTGGGCATGCTGAGCACGCGCCTGGGCATGCTGGGTACGCGCCTGGGCATGGTGGGTACGCGCGTGGCCCAAAAACGCCATACTTCACGAGCGAAGCTTGTGATTTCGGATCGTTTCGTCGTTCCGCTCAAAATAGGGTGTTATGGCCCAAAATCGGACATCGGGAACTCGAAAACTCAAAAAACTGTCAAATTGCGCCGGAATCGGATTTCCTGTCAAACTGCTCAAAATATGCCTGTGCCACTCGGTCTACATCACTGGGCACATGCCTGGGCGCGCGCCTGGGCATGCTGGGCATACACCTGGGCATGTTGGGCGCGCGCCTGTGCATGTTTGGCGCGCGCCTGGGCATGCTGGGCGCGCGACTGGGCATGTTTGGCGCGCGCCTGGGCATGCTGGCCGCGCGCCTGCGCATGCTGGGCGCGCGCCTGCGCATGCTGGGCACGCGCCTGGGCATGCTGGGCACGTGCCTGGGCATGCCGAGCACGCGCCTGGGCATGCTGGGTACGCGCCTGGGCATGGTGGGTACGCGCGTGGCCCAAAAACGCCATACTTCACGAGCGAAGCTTGTGATTTCGGATCGTTTCGTCGTTCCGCTCAAAATAGGGTGTTATGGCCCAAAATCGGACATCGGGAACTCGAAAACTCAAAAAACTGTCAAATTGCGCCGAAATCGGATTTCCTGTCAAACTGCTCAAAATATGCTTGTGCCACTCGGTCTACATCACTGGGCACATGCCTGGGCATGCTGGGCGCGCGCCTGGGCATGCTGGGCACACACCTGGGCATGTTGGGCGCGCGCCTGGGCATGTTTGGCGCGCGCCTGGGCATGTTTGGCGCGCGCCTGGGCATGCTGCCGCGCGCCTGGGCATGCTGGGCGCTCGCCTGCGCATGCTGGGCACGCGCCTGGGCATGCTGGGCACGTACCTGGGAATGCTGAGCACGCGCCTGGGCATGCTGGGTACGCGCCTGGGCATGGTGGGTACGCGCATGGCCCAAAAACGCCATACTTCACGAGCGTAGCTCGTGATTTCGGATCGTTTCGTCGTTCCGCTCAAAATAGGGTGTTATGGCCCAAAATCGGACATCGGGAACTCGAAAACTCAAAAAACTGTCAAATTGCACCGGAATCGGATTTCCTGTCTAACCGCTCCAAATATGCCTGTGCCACTCGGTCTACATCACTGGGCACATGCCTGGGCATGCTGGGCACACACCTTGGCATGTTGGGCGCGCGCCTGGGCATGTTTGGCGCGCGCCTGGGCATGCTGGGCGCGCGCCTGGGCATGTTTGGCGCGCGCCTGGGCATGCTGGCCGCGCGCCTGGGCATGCTGGGCGCGCGCCTGGGCATGCTGGGCGCGCGCCTGCGCATGCTGGGCACGCGCCTGGGCATGCTGGGCACGTGCCTGGGCATGCTGAGCACGCGCCTGGGCATGCTGGGTACGCGCCTGGGCATGGTGGGTACGCGCGTGGCCCAAAAACGCCATACTTCACGAGCGAAGCTTGTGATTTCGGATCGTTTCGTCCTTCCGCTCAAAATAGGGTATTATGGCCCAAAATCGGACATCGGGAACTCGAAAACTCAAAAAACTGTCAAATTGCGCCGGAATCGGATTTCCTGTCAAACTGCTCAAAATATGCCTGTGCCACTCGGTCTACATCACTGGGCACATGCCTGGGCATGCTGGGCGCGCGCCTGGGCATGCTGGGCACACACCTTGGCATGTTGGGCGCGCGCCTGGGCATGTTTGGCGCGCGCCTGGGCATGCTGGGCGCGCGCCTGGGCATGTTTGGCGCGCGCCTGGGCATGCTGGCCGCGCGCGCCAAACATGCCCAGGCGCGCGCCAAACATGCCCAGGCACGCGCCTGGGCATGCTGGGCACGTGCCTGGGCATGCTGAGCACGCGCCTGGGCATGCTGGGTACGCGCCTGGGCATGGTGGGTACGCGCGTGGCCCAAAAACGCAATACTTCACGAGCGAAGCTCGTGATTTCGGATCGTTTCGTCGTTCCGCTCAAAATAGGGTGTTATGGCCCAAAATCGGACATCGGGAACTCGAAAACTCAAAAAACTGTCAAATTGCGCCGGAATCGGATTTCCTGTCAAACTGCTCAAAATATGCCTGTGCCACTCGGTCTACATCACTGGGCACATGCCTGGGCATGCTGGGCGCGCGCCTGGGCATGCTGGGCACACACCTTGGCATGTTGGGCGCGCGCCTGGGCATGTTTGGCGCGCGCCTGGGCATGTTTGGCGCGCGCCTGGGCATGCTGGGCGCGCGCCTGGGCATGTTTGGCGCGCGCCTGGGCATGCTGGCCGCGCGCGCCAAACATGCCCAGGCGCGCGCCAAACATGCCCAGGCACGCGCCTGGGCATGCTGGGCACGTGCCTGGGCATGCTGAGCACGCGCCTGGGCATGCTGGGTACGCGCCTGGGCATGGTGGGTACGCGCGTGGCCCAAAAACGCAATACTTCACGAGCGAAGCTCGTGATTTCGGATCGTTTCGTCGTTCCGCTCAAAATAGGGTGTTATGGCCCAAAATCGGACATCGGGAACTCGAAAACTCAAAAAACTGTCAAATTGCGCCGGAATCGGATTTCCTGTCAAACTGCTCAAAATATGCCTGTGCCACTCGGTCTACATCACTGGGCACATGCCTGGGCATGCTGGGGCGCGCGCCTGGGCATGGTGGGCATACACCTGGGCACGTTGGGCGCGCGCCTGGGCATGTTTGGCGCGCGCTTGGGCATGTTTGGCGCGCGCCTGGGGATGCTGGCCGCGCGCCTGGGCATGCTGGGCGCTCGCCTGCGCATGCTGGGCACGCGCCTGGGCATGCTGGGCACGTGCCTGGGCATGCTGAGCACGCGCCTGGGCATGCTGGGTACGCGCCTGGGCATGGTGGGTACGCGCGTGGCCCAAAAACGCCATACTTCACGTACCCAGCATGCCCAGGCGCGTACCCAGCATGCCCAGGCGCGTACCCAGCATGCCCAGGCGCGTGCTCAGCATGCCCAGGCGCGTGCCCAGCATGCGCAGGCGCGCGCCCAGCATGCCCAGGCGCGCGCCAAACATGCCCAGGCGCGCGCCCAACATGCCCAGGTGTGTGCCTAGCATGCCCAGGCGCGCGCCCAGCATGCCCAGGCATGTGCCCAGTGATGTAGACCGAGTGGCACAGGCATATTTGGAGCGGTTTGACAGGAAATCCGATTCCGGCGCAATTTGACAGTTTTTTGAGTTTTCGAGTTCCCGATGTCCGATTTTGGGCCATAACACCCTATTTTGAGCGGAACGACGAAACGATCCGAAATCACGAGCTTCGCTCGTGAAGTATTGCGTTTTTGGGCCACGCGCGTACCCACCATGCCCAGGCGCGTACCCAGCATGCCCAGGCGCGTGCTCAGCATGCCCAGGCACGTGCCCAGCATGCCCAGGCGCGTGCCTGGGCATGTTTGGCGCGCGCCTGGGCATGTTTGGCGCGCGCGGCCAGCATGCCCAGGCGCGCGCCAAACATGCCCAGGCGCGCGCCCAGCATGCCCAGGCGCGCGCCAAACATGCCCAGGCGCGCGCCAAACATGCCCAGGCGCGCGCCCAACATGCCAAGGTGTGTGCCCAGCATGCCCAGGCGCGCGCCCAGCATGCCCAGGCATGTGCCCAGTGATGTAGACCGAGTGGCACAGGCATATTTTGAGCAGTTTGACAGGAAATCCGATTCCGGCGCAATTTGACAGTTTTTTGAGTTTTCGAGTTCCCGATGTCCGATTTTGGGCCATAATACCCTATTTTGAGCGGAACGACGAAACGATCCGAAATCACGAGCTTCGCTCGTGAAGTATGGCGTTTTGGGGCCACGCGCGTACCCACCATGCCCAGGCGCGTACCCAGCATGCCCAGGCGCGTGCTCAGCATGCCCAGGCACGTGCCCAGCATGCGCAGGCGCGCGCCCAGCATGCCCAGGCGCGCGGCCAGCATGCCCAGGCGCGCGGCCAGCATGCCCAGGCGCGCGCCAAATATGCCCAGGCGCGCGCCCAACATGCCCAGGTGTGTGCCTAGCATGCCCAGGCGCGCGCCCAGCATGCCCAGGCATGTGCCCAGTGATGTAGACCGAGTGGCAAAGGCATATTTGGAGCGGTTTGACAGGAAATCCGATTCCGGCGCAATTTGACAGTTTTTTGAGTTTTCGAGTTCCCGATGTCCGATTTTGGGCCATAACACCCTATTTTGAGCGGAACGACGAAACGATCCGAAATGCCCAGGCGCGTACCCAGCATGCCCAGGCGCGTACCCAGCATGCCCAGGCGCGTACCCAGCATGCCCAGGCGCGTGCTCAGCATGCCCAGGCACGTGCCCAGCATGCCCAGGCGCGTGCCCAGCATGCGCAGGCGAGCGCCCAGCATGCCCAGGCGCGCGGCCAGCATGCCCAGGCGCGCGCCAAACATGCCCAAGCGCGCGCCAAACATGCCCAGGCGCGCGCCCAACATGCCCAGGTGTGTGCCCAGCATGCCCAGGCGCGCGCCCAGCATGCCCAGGCATGTGCCCAGTGATGTAGACCGAGTGGCACAGGCATATTTTGAGCAGTTTGACAGGAAATCCGATTCCGGCGCAATTTGACAGTTTTTTGAGTTTTCGAGTTCCCGATGTCCGATTTTGGGCCATAACACCCTATTTTGAGCGGAACGACGAAACGATCCGAAATCACAAGCTTCGCTCGTGAAGTATGGCGTTTTTGGGCCACGCGCGTACCCACCATGCCCAGGCGCGTACCCAGCATGCCCAGGCGCGTGCTCAGCATGCCCAGGCACGTGCCCAGCATGCCCAGGCGCGTGCCCAGCATGCGCAGGCGCGCGGCCAGCATGCCCAGGCGCGCGCCAAACATGCCCAGGCGCGCGCCCAGCATGCCCAGGCGCGCGCCAAACATGCCCAGGCGCGCGCCCAACATGCCAAGGTGTGTGCCCAGCATGCCCAGGCGCGCGCCCAGCATGCCCAGGCATGTGCCCAGTGATGTAGACCGAGTGGCACAGGCATATTTTGAGCAGTTTGACAGGAAATCCGATTCCGGCGCAATTTGACAGTTTTTTGAGTTTTCGAGTTCCCGATGTCCGATTTTGGGCCATAACACCCTATTTTGAGCGGAACGACGAAACGATCCGTAATCACGAGCTTCGCTCGTGAAGTATGGCGTTTTTGGGCCACGCGCGTACCCACCATGCCCAGGCGCGTACCCAGCATGCCCAGGCGCGTGCTCAGCATGCCCAGGCACGTGCCCAGCATGCCCAGGCGCGTGCCCAGCATGCGCAGGCGCGCGCCCAGCATGCCCAGGCGCGCGGCCAGCATGCCCAGGCGCGCGCCAAACATGCCCAGGTGCGCGCCCAGCATGCCCAGGCGCGCGCCAAACATGCCCAGGCGCGCGCCCAACATGCCAAGGTGTGTGCCCAGCATGCCCAGGCATGTGCCCAGTGATGTAGACCGAGTGGCACAGGCATATTTGGAGCGGTTTGACAGGAAATCCGATTCCGGCGCAATTTGACAGTTTTTTGAGTTTTCGAGTTCCCGATGTCCGATTTTGGGCCATAACACCCTATTTTGAGCGGAACGACGAAACGATCTGAAATCACGAGCTTCGCTCGTGAAGTATGGCGTTTTTGGGCCACGCGCGTACCCACAATGCCCAGGCGCGTACCCAGCATGCCCAGGCGCGTGCTCAGCATGCCCAGGCACGTGCCCAGCATGCCCAGGCGCGTGCCCAGCATGCGCAGGCGCGCGCCCAGCATGCCCAGGCGCGCGGCCAGCATGCCCAGGCGCGCGCCAAACATGCCCAGGCGCGCGCCCAGCATGCCCAGGCGCGCGCCAAACATGCCCAGGCGCGCGCCCAACATCCAAGGTGTGTGCCCAGCATGCCCAGGCGCGCGCCCAACATGCCCAGGCATGTGCCCAGTGATGTAGACCGAGTGGCACAGGCATATTTTGAGCAGTTTGACAGGAAATCCGATTCCGGCGCAATTTGACAGTTTTTTGAGTTTTCGAGTTCCCGATGTCCGATTTTGGGCCATAATACCCTATTTTGAGCGGAACGACGAAACGATCCGAAATCACGAGCTTCGCTCGTGAAGTATGGCGTTTTTGGGCCACGCGCGTACCCACCATGCCCAGGCGCGTACCCAGCATGCCCAGGCGCGTGCTCAGTATGCCCAGGCACGTGCCCAGCATGCGCAGGCGCGCGCCCAGCATGCCCAGGCGCGCGGCCAGCATGCCCAGGCGCGCGCCAAATATGCCCAGGCGCGCGCCCAACATGCCCAGGTGTGTGCCTAGCATGCCCAGGCGCGCGCCCAGCATGCCCAGGCATGTGCCCAGTGATGTAGACCGAGTGGCAAAGGCATAATTGGAGCGGTTTGACAGGAAATCCGATTCCGACGCAATTTGACAGTTTTTTGAGTTTTCGAGTTCCTGATGTCCGATTTTGGGCCATAACACCCTATTTTGAGCGGAACGACGAAACGATCCGAAACCACAAGCTTCGCTCGTGAAGTATGGCGTTTTTGGGCCACGCGCGTACCCACCATGCCCAGGCGCGTACCCAGCATGCCCAGGCGCGTGCTCGGCATGCCCAGGCACGTGCCCAGCATGCCCAGGCGCGTGCCCAGCATGCGCAGGCGCGCGCCCAGCATGCCCAGGCGCGAGGCCAGCATGCCTAGGCGCGCGCCAAACATGCCCAGGCGCGCGCCCAACATGCCCAGGTGTGTGCCTAGCATGCCCAGGCGCGCGCCCAGCATGCCCAGGCATGTGCCCAGTGATGTAGACCGAGTGGCACAGGCATATTTGGAGCGGTTTGACAGGAAATCCGATTCCGGCGCAATTTGACAGTTTTTTGAGTTTTCGAGTTCCCGATGTCCGATTTTGGGCCATAACACCCTATTTTGAGCGGAACGACGAAACGATCCGAAATCACGAGATTCGCTCGTGAAGTATGGCGTTTTTGGGCCACGCGCGTACCCACCATGCCCAGGCGCGTACCCAGCATGCCCAGGCGCGTGCTCAGCATGCCCAGGCACGTGCCCAGCATGCCCAGGCGAGTGCCCAGCATGCGCAGGCGAGCGCCCAGCATGCCCAGGCGCGCGGCCAGCATGCCCAGGCGTGCGCCAAACATGCCCAGGCGCGCGCCCAACATGCCCAGGCGCGCGCCCAACATGCCCAGGTGTGTGCCCAGCATGCCCAGGCGCGCGCCCAGCATGCCCAGGCATGTGCCCAGTGATGTAGACCGAGTGGCACAGGCATATTTTGAGCAGTTTGACAGGAAATCCGATTCCGGCGCAATTTGATAGTTTTTTGAGTTTTCGAGTTCTCGATGTCCGATTTTGGGCCATAACACCCTATTTTGAGCGGAACGACGAAACGATCCGAAATCACGAGCTTCGCTCGAGAAGTATGGCGTTTTTGGGCCACGCGCGTACCCACCATGCCCAGGCGCGTACCCAGCATGCCCAGGCGCGTGCTCAGCATGCCCAGGCACGTGCCCAGCATGCGCAGGCGCGCGCCCAGCATGCCCAGGTGCGCGGCCGCATGCCCAGGCGCGCGCCAAATATGCCCAGGCGCGCGCCCAACATGCCCAGGTGTGTGCCTAGCATGCCCAGGCGCGCGCCCAGCATGCCCAGGCATGTGCCCAGTGATGTAGACCGAGTGGCACAGGCATATTTGGAGCGGTTTGACAGGAAATCCGATTCCGGCGCAATTTGACAGTTTTTTGAGTTTTTGAGTTCCCGATGTCCGATTTTGGGCCATAACACCCTATTTTGAGCGGAACGACGAAACGATCCGAAATCACGAGCTTCGCTCGTGAAGTATGGCGTTTTTGGGCCACGCGCGTACCCACCATGCCCAGGCGCGTACCCAGCATGCCCAGGCGCGTGCTCAGCATGCCCAGGCACGTGCCCAGCATGCCCAGGCGCGTGCCCAGCATGCGCAGGCGAGCGCCCAGCATGCCCAGGCGCGCGCCAAAAATGCCCAGGCGCGCGCCAAACATGCCCAGGCGCGCGCCCAACATGCCCAGGTGTGTGCCCAGCATGCCCAGGCGCGCGCCCAGCATGCCCAGGCATGTGCCCAGTGATGTAGACCGAGTGGCACAGGCATATTTTGAGCAGTTTGACAGGAAATCCGATTCCGGCGCAATTTGACAGTTTTTTGAGTTTTCGAGTTCCCGATGTCCGATTTTGGGCCATAACACCCTATTTTGAGCAGAACGACGAAACGATCCGAAATCACAAGCTTCGCTCGTGAAGTATGGCGTTTTTGGGCCACGCGCGTACCCACCATGCCCAGGCGCGTACCCAGCATGCCCAGGCGCGTGCTCGGCATGCCCAGGCACGTGCCCAGCATGCCCAGGCGCGTGCCCAGCATGCGCAGGCGCGCGCCCAGCATGCCCAGGCGCGCGGCCAGCATGCCCAGGCGCGCGCCAAACATGCCCAGGCGCGCGCCCAATATGCCCAGGTGTGTGCCTAGCATGCCCAGGCGCGCGCCCAGCATGCCCAGGCATGTGCCCAGTGATGTAGACCGAGTGGCACAGGCATATTTGGAGCGGTTTGACAGGAAATCCGATTCCGGCGCAATTTGACAGTTTTTTGAGTTTTCGAGTTCCCGATGTCCAATTTTGGGCCATAACACCCTATTTTGAGCGGAACGACGAAACGATCCGAAATCACGAGCTTCGCTCGTGAAGTATTGCGTTTTTGGGCCACGCGCGTACCCACCATGCCCAGGCGCGTACCCAGCATGCCCAGGCGCGTGCTCAGCATGTCCAGGCACGTGCCCAGCATGCCCAGGCGCGTGCCCAGCATGCGCAGGCGCGCGCCCAGCATGCCCAGGCGCGCGGCCCGCATGCCCAGGCGCGCGCCAAACATGCCCAGGCGCGCGCCCAGCATGCCCAGGCGCGCGCCAAACATGCCCAGGCGCGCGCCAAACATGCCCAGGCGCGCGCCCAACATGCCAAGGTGTGTGCCCAGCATGCCCAGGCGCGCGCCCAGCATGCCCAGGCATGTGCCCAGTGATGTAGACCGAGTGGCACAGGCATATTTTGAGCAGTTTGACAGGAAATCCGATTCCGGCGCAATTTGACAGTTTTTTGAGTTTTTGAGTTCCCGATGTCCGATTTTGGGCCATAATACCCTATTTTGAGCGGAACGACGAAACGATCCGAAATCACGAGCTTCGCTCGTGAAGTATGGCGTTTTTGGGCCACGCGCGTACCCACCATGCCCAGGCGCGTACCCAGCATGCCCAGGCGCGTGCTCAGCATGCCCAGGCACGTGCCCAGCATGCGCAGGCGCGCGCCCAGCATGCCCAGGCGCGCGGCCAGCATGCCCAGGCGCGCACCAAATATGCCCAGGCGCGCGCCCAACATGCCCAGGTGTGTGCCTAGCATGCCCAGGCGCGCGCCCAGCATGCCCAGGCATGTGCCCAGTGATGTAGACCGAGTGGCAAAGGCATATTTGGAGCGGTTTGACAGGAAATCCGATTCCGGCGCAATTTGACAGTTTTTTGAGTTTTCGAGTTCCCGATGTCCGATTTTGGGCCATAACACCCTATTTTGAGCGGAACGACGAAACGATCCGAAATCACGAGCTTCGCTGGTGAAGTATGGCGTTTTTGGGCCACGCGCGTACCCACCATGCCCAGGCGCGTACCCAGCATGCCCAGGCGCGTGCTCAGCATGCCCAGGCACGTGCCCAGCATGCCCAGGCGCGTGCCCAGCATGCGCAGGCGAGCGCCCAGCATGCGCAGGCGCGCGCCAAACATGCCCAAGCGCGCGCCAAACATGCCCAGGCGCGCGCCCAACATGCCCAGGTGTGTGCCCAGCATGCCCAGGCGCGCGCCCAGCATGCCCAGGCATGTGCCCAGTGATGTAGACCGAGTGGCACAGGCATATTTTGAGCAGTTTGACAGGAAATCCGATTCCGGCGCAATTTGACAGTTTTTTGAGTTTTCGAGTTCCCGATGTCCGATTTTGGGCCATAACACCCTATTTTGAGCGGAACGACGAAACGATCCGAAATCACGAGCTTCGCTGGTGAAGTATGGCGTTTTTGGGCCACGCGCGTACCCACCATGCCCAGGCGCGTACCCAGCATGCCCATGCGCGTGCTCAGCATGCCCAGGCACGTGCCCAGCATGCCCAGGCGCGTGCCCAGCATGCGCAGGCGAGCGCCCAGCATGCGCAGGCGCGCGCCAAACATGCCCAAGCGCGCGCCAAACATGCCCAGGCGCGCGCCCAACATGCCCAGGTGTGTGCCCAGCATGCCCAGGCGCGCGCCCAGCATGCCCAGGCATGTGCCCAGTGATGTAGACCGAGTGGCACAGGCATATTTTGAGCAGTTTGACAGGAAATCCGATTCCGGCGCAATTTGACAGTTTTTTGAGTTTTCGAGTTCCCGATGTCCGATTTTGGGCCATAACACCCTATTTTGAGCGGAACGACGAAACGATCCGAAATCACTAGCTTCGCTCGTGAAGTATGGCGTTTTTGGGCCACGCGCGTACCCACCATGCCCAGGCGCGTACCCAGCATGCCCACGCGCGTGCTCAGCATGCCCAGGCACGTGCCCAGCATGCCCAGGCGCGTGCCCAGCATGCGCAGGCGCGCGCCCAGCATGCCCAGGCGCGCGGCCAGCATGCCCAGGCGCGCGCCAAACATGCCCAGGCGCGCGCCCAGCATGCCCAGGCGCGCGCCAAACATGCCCAGGCGCGCGCCCAACATGCCAAGGTGTGTGCCCAGCATGCCCAGGCATGTGCCCAGTGATGTAGACCGAGTGGCACAGGCATATTTGGAGCGGTTTGACAGGAAATCCGATTCCGGCGCAATTTGACAGTTTTTTGAGTTTTCGAGTTCCCGATGTCCGATTTTGGGCCATAACACCCTATTTTGAGCGGAACGACGAAACGATCCGAAATCACGAGCTTCGCTCGTGAAGTATGGCGTTTTTGGGCCACGCGCGTACCCACCATGCCCAGGCGCGTACCCAGCATGCCCAGGCGCGTGCTCAGCATGCCCAGGCACGTGCCCAGCATGCCCAGGCGAGTGCCCAGCTTGCGCAGGCGAGCGCCCAGCATGCCCAGGCGCGCGGCCAACATGCCCAGGCGTGCGCCAAACATGCCCAGGCGCGCGCCAAACATGCCCAGGCGCGCGCCCAACATGCCCAGGTGTGTGCCCAGCATGCCCAGGCGCGCGCCCAGCATGCCCAGGCATGTGCCCAGTGATGTAGACCGAGTGGCACAGGCATATTTTGAGCAGTTTGACAGGAAATCCGATTCCGGCGCAATTTGACAGTTTTTTGAGTTTTCGAGTTCCCGATGTCCGATTTTGGGCCATAACACCCTATTTTGAGCGGAACGACGAAACGATCCGAAATCACAAGCTTCGCTCGTGAAGTATGGCGTTTTTGGGCCACGCGCGTACCCACAATGCCCAGGCGCGTACCCAGCATGCCCAGGCGCGTGCTCAGCATGCCCAGGCACGTGCCCAGCATGCCCAGGCGCGTGCCCAGCATGCGCAGGCGCGCGCCCAGCATGCCCAGGCGCGCGCCCAGCATGCCCAGGCGCGCGGCCAGCATGCCCAGGCGCGCGCCAAACATGCCCAGGCGCGCGCCCAGCATGCCCAGGCGCGCGCCAAACATGCCCAGGCGCGCGCCCAACATGCCAAGGTGTGTGCCCAGCATGCCCAGGCATGTGCCCAGTGATGTAGACCGAGTGGCACAGGCATATTTGGAGCGGTTTGACAGGAAATCCGATTCCGGCGCAATTTGACAGTTTTTTGAGTTTTCGAGTTCCCGATGTCCGATTTTGGGCCATAACACCCTATTTTGAGCGGAACGACGAAACGATCCGAAACCACAAGCTTCGCTCGTGAAGTATGGCGTTTTTGGGCCACGCGCGTACCCACCATGGCCAGGGGCGTACACAGCATGCCCAGGCGCGTGCTCGGCATGCCCAGGCACGTGCCCAGCATGCCCAGGCGCGTGCCCAGCATGCGCAGGCGCGCGCCCAGCATGCCCAGGCGCGAGGCCAGCATGCCTAGGCGCGCGCCAAACATGCCCAGGCGCGCGCCCAACATGCCCAGGTGTGTGCCTAGCATGCCCAGGCGCGCGCCCAGCATGCCCAGGCATGTGCCCAGTGATGTAGACCGAGTGGCACAGGCATATTTGGAGCGGTTTGACAGGAAATCCGATTCCGGCGCAATTTGACAGTTTTTTGAGTTTTCGAGTTCCCGATGTCCGATTTTGGGCCATAACACCCTATTTTGAGCGGAACGACGAAACGATCCGAAATCACGAGCTTCGCTCATGAAGTATGGCGTTTTTGGGCCACGCGCGTACCCACCATGCCCAGGCGCGTACCCAGCATTCCCAGGCGCGTGCTCAGCATGCCCAGGCACGTGCCCAGCATGCCCAGGCGAGTGCCCAGCATGCGCAGGCGAGCGCCCAGCATGCCCAGGCGCGCGGCCAACATGCCCAGGCATGCGCCAAACATGCCCAGGCGCGCGCCCAACATGCCCAGGTGTGTGCCCAGCATGCCCAGGCGCGCGCCCAGCATGCCCAGGCATGTGCCCAGTGATGTAGACCGAGTGGCACAGGCATATTTTGAGCAGTTTGACAGGAAATCCGATTCCGGCGCAATTTGACAGTTTTTTGAGTTTTCGAGTTCCCGATGTCCGATTTTGGGCCATAACACCCTATTTTGAGCGGAACGACGAAACGATCCAAAATCACAAGCTTTGCTCGTGAAGTATGGCGTTTTTGGGCCACGCGCGTACCCACCATGCCCAGGCGCGTACCCAGCATGCCCAGGCGCGTGCTCGGCATGCCCAGGCACGTGCCCAGCATGCCCAGGCGCGTGCCCAGCATGCGCAGGCGCGCGCCCAGCATACCCAGGCGCGCGGCCAGCATGCCCAGGCGCGCGCCAAACATGCCCAGGCGCGCGCCCAGCATGCCCAGGCATGTTCCCAGTGATGTAGACCGAGTGGCACAGGCATATTTGGAGCGGTTTGACAGGAAATCCGATTCCGGCGCAATTTGACAGTTTTTTGAGTTTTCGAGTTCCCGATGTCCGATTTTGGGCCATAACACCCTATTTTGAGCGGAATGACGAAACGATCCGAAATCACGAGCTTCGCTCGTGAAGTATGGCATTTTTGGGCCACGCGCGTATCCACCATGCCCAGGCGCGTACCCAGCATGCCCAGGCGCGTGCTCAGCATGCCCAGGCACGTGCCCAGCATGCCCAGGCGCGTTCCCATCATGCGCAGGCGCGCGCCCAGCATGCCCAGGCGCGCGGCCAGCATGCCCAGGCGCGCGCCAAACATGCCCAGGCGCGCGCCAAACATGCCCAGGCGCGCGCCCAACATGCCCAGGTGTGTGCCCAGCATGCCCAGGCGCGCGCCCAGCATGCCCAGGCATGTGCCCAGTGATGTAGACCGAGTGGCACAGGCATATTTGGAGCGGTTTGACAGGAAATCCGATTCCGGCGCAATTTGACAGTTTTTTGAGTTTTCGAGTTCCCGATGTCCGATTTTGGGCCATAACACCCTATTTTGAGCGGAATGACGAAACGATCCGAAATCACGAGCTTCGCTCGTGAAGTATGGCATTTTTGGGCCACGCGCGTATCCACCATGCCCAGGCGCGTACCCAGCATGTCCAGGCGCGTGCTCAGCATGCCCAGGCACGTGCCCAGCATGCCCAGGCACGTGCCCAGCATGCCCAGGCGCGTTCCCAACATGCGCAGGCGCGCGCCCAGCATGCCCAGGCGCGCGGCCAGCATGCCCAGGCGTGCGCCAAACATGCCCAGGCGCGCGCCCAGCATGCCCAGGGGCGCGCCAAACATGCCCAGGCGAGCGCCCAACATGCCCAGGTGTGTGCCCAGCATGCCCAGGCGCGCGCCCAGCATGCCTAGGCATGTGCCCAGTGATATAGACCGAGTGGCACAGGCATATTTTGAGCAGTTTGACAGGAAATCCGATTCCGGCGCAATTTGACAGTCTTTTGAGTTTTCGAGTTCCCGATGTCCGATTTTGGGCCATAACACCCTATTTTGAGCGGAACGACGAAACGATCCGAAATCACGAGCTTCGCTCATGAAGTATGGCGTTTTTGGGCCACGCGCGTACCCACCATGCCCAGGCGCGTACCCAGCATGCCCAGGCGCGTGCTCGGCATGCCCAGGCACGTGCCCAGCATGCCCAGGCACGTGCCCAGCATGCCCAGGCGCGTTCCCAGCATGCGCAGGCGCGCGCCCAGCATGCCCAGGCGCGCGGCCAGCATGCCCAGGCGTGCGCCAAACATGCCCAGGCGCGCGCCCAGCATGCCCAGGCGCGCGCCAAACATGCCCAGGCGCGCGCCCAACATGCCCAGGTGTGTGCCCAGCATGCCCAGGCGCGCGCCCAGCATGCCTAGGCATGTGCCCAGTGATATAGACCGAGTGGCACAGGCATATTTTGAGCAGTTTGACAGGAAATCCGATTCCGGCGTAATTTGACAGTCTTTTGAGTTTTCGAGTTCCCGATGTCCGATTTTGGGCCATAACACCCTATTTTGAGCGGAACGACGAAACGATCCGAAATCACGAGCTTCGCTCATGAAGTATGGCGTTTTTGGGCCACGCGCGTACCCACCATGCCCAGGCGCGTACCCAGCATGCCCAGGCGCGTGCTCGGCATGCCCAGGCACGTGCCCAGCATGCCCAGGCGCGTGCCCAGCATGCGCAGGCGCGCGCCCAGCATGCCCAGGCGCGCTGCCAGCATGCCCAGGCGCGCGCCAAACATGCCCAGGCGCGCGCCCAGCATGCCCAGGCGCGCGCCAAACATGCCCAGGCGCGCGCCCAACATGCCCAGGTGTGTGCCCAGCATGCCCAGGCGCGCGCCCAGCATGCCCAGGCATGTGCCCATTGATGTAGACCGAGTGGCACAGGCATATTTTGAGCAGTTTGACAGGAAATCCGATTCCAGCGCAATTTGACAGTTTTTTGAGTTTTCGAGTTCCCGATGTCCGATTTTGGGCCATAACACCCTATTTTGAGCAGAACGACGAAACGATCCGAAATCACGAGCTTCGCTCGTGAAGTATGGCGTTTTTGGGCCACGCGCGTACCCACCATGCCCAGGCGCGTACCCAGCATGCCCAGGCGCGTGCTCGGCATGCCCAGGCACGTGCCCAGCATGCCCAGGCGCGTGCCCAGCATTCGCAGGCGCGCGCCCAGCATGCCCAGGCGCGCGGCCAGCATGCCCAGGCGCGCGCCAAACATGCCCAGGCGCGCGCCCAACATGCCCAGGTGTGTGCCTAGCATGCCCAGGCGCGCGCCCAGCATGCCCAGGCATGTGCCCAGTGATGTAGACCGAGTGGCACAGGCATATTTGGAGCGGTTTGACAGGAAATCCGATTCCGGCGCAATTTGACAGTTTTTTGAGTTTTCGAGTTCCCGATGTCCGATTTTGGGCCATAACACCCTATTTTGAGCGGAACGATGAAACGATCCGAAATCACGAGCTTCGCTCGTGAAGTATGGCGTTTTTGGGCCACGCGCGTACCCACCATGCCCAGGCGCGTACCCAGCATGCCCAGGCGCGTGTTCAGCATGCCCAGGCACGTGCCCAGCATGCCCAGGCGCATGCCCAGCATGCGCAGGCGCGCGCCCAGCATGCCCAGGCCCGCGGCCAGCATGCCCAGGCGCGCGCCAAACATGCCCAGGCGCGCGCCCAGCATGCCCAGGCGCGTACCCAGCATGCGCAGGCGGGCGCCCAGCATGCCCAGGCGCGCGCCAAACATGCCCAGGCGCGCGCCCAACATGCCCAGGTGTGTGCCTAGCATGCCCAGGCGCGCGCCCAGCATGCCCAGGCATGTGCCCAGTGATGTAGACCGAGTGGCACAGGCATATTTGGAGCGGTTTGACAGGAAATCCGATTCCGGTGCAATTTGACAGTTTTTTGAGTTTTCGAGTTCCCGATGTCCGGTGTGCCCATGATGCCTTGGTGCGTGCCCAACATGCCCAGGGGTGTGCCCATGATGCCCAGGCGTGTGCCCATGATGCCCAGGTGCGTGCCCAACATGCCCAGGGGTGTGCCCATGATGCCCAAGGGTGTGCCCATGATGCCCAGGCGTGTGCCCATGATGCCCAGGTGCGTGCCCAACATGCCCAGGGGTGTGCCCATGATGCCCATGCGTGTGCCCATGATGCCCAGGGGTGTGCCCATGATGCCCAGGCGTGTGTCCATGATGCCCAGGCGTGTGCCTAGGATGCCCTGGTGCGTGCCCAACATGCCCAGGGATGTGCCCATGATGCCCAGGCGTGTGCCCATGATGCCCAGGCGTGTGCCCATGATGCCCAGGCGTGTGCCCATGATGCCCAGGCGTGTGCCCATGATGCCCATTCGTGTGCCCATCATGCCCAGGGGTGTGCCCATGATGCCTAGGGTGTGCCCATGATGCCCAGGCGTGTGCCCATCATGCCCAGGCGTGTGCCCATCATGCCCAGGGGTGTGCCCATGATGCCCAGGGGTGTGCCCATGATGCCCAGGGGTGTGCCCTTGATGCCCAGGCGTGTGCCCATAATGCCCAAGTGCGTGCCCAACATGCCCAGGGGTGTGCCCATGATGCCCAGGCGTGTGCCCATCATGCCCAGGCGTGTGCCCATCTTGCCCAGGGGTGTGCCCATGATGCCCAGGGGTGTGCCCATGATGCCCAGGCGGGTGCCCATGATGCCCAGGCAGGTGCCCATGATGCCCTGGTGCGTGCCCAACATGCCCAGGGGTGTGCCCATGATGCCCAGGCGGGTGCCCATGATGCCCAGGTGCGTGCCCAACATGCCCAGGGGTGTGCCCATGATGCCCAGGTGTGTGCCCATGATGCCCATGCGTGTGCCCATCATGCCCAAGGGTGTGCCCATGAAGCCCAGGCGTGTGCCCATGATGCCCAGGTGTGTGCCCATGATGCCCTGGTGCGTGCCCAACATGCCCAGGGGTGTGCCCATGATGCCTTGGTGCGTGCCCAACATGCCCAGGGGTGTGCCCATGATGCCCAGGCGTGTGCCCATGATGCCCAGGTGCGTGCCCAACATGCCCAGGGGTGTGCCCATGATGCCCATGCGTGTGCCCATGATGTCCAGGGGTGTGCCCATGATGCCCAGGCGTGTGTCCATGATGCCCAGGCGTGTGCCTAGGATGCCCTGGTGCGTGCCCAACATGCCCAGGGATGTGCCCATGATGCCCAGGCGTGTGCCCATGATGCCCAGGCGTGTGCCCATCATGCCCAGGGGTGTGCCCATGATGCCCAGGCGTGTGCCCATGATGCCCATTCGTGTGCCCATCATGCCCAGGGGTGTGCCCATGATGCCTAGGGTGTGCCCATGATGCCCAGGCGTGTGCCCATCATGCCCAGGCGTGTGCCCATCATGCCCAGGGGTGTGCCCATGATGCCCAGGGGTGTGCCCATGATGCCCAGGGGTGTGCCCTTGATGCCCAGGCGTGTGCCCATAATGCCCAAGTGCGTGCCCAACATGCCCAGGGGTGTGCCCATGATGCCCAGGCGTGTGCCCATCATGCCCAGGCGTGTGCCCATCTTGCCCAGGGGTGTGCCCATGATGCCCAGGGGTGTGCCCATGATGCCCAGGCGGGTGCCCATGATGCCCAGGCAGGTGCCCATGATGCCCTGGTGCGTGCCCAACATGCCCAGGGGTGTGCCCATGATGCCCAGGCGGGTGCCCATGATGCCCAGGTGCGTGCCCAACATGCCCAGGGGTGTTCCCATGATGCCCAGGTGTGTGCCCATGATGCCCATGCGTGTGCCCATCATGCCCAGGGGTGTGCCCATGAAGCCCAGGCGTGTGCCCATGATGCCCAGGTGTGTGCCCATGATGCCCTGGTGCGTGCCCAACATGCCCAGGGGTGTGCCCATGATGCCTTGGTGCGTGCCCAACATGCCCAGGGGTGTGCGCATGATGCCCAGGCGTGTGCCCATGATGCCCAGGTGCGTGCCCAACATGCCCAGGGGTGTGCCCATGATGCCTAGGGGTGTGCCCATGATGCCCAGGCGTGTGCCCATGATGCCCTAGTGCGTGCCCAACATGCCCAAGGATGTGCGCATGATGCCCAGGCGTGTGCCCATGATGCCCAGGTGCGTGCCCAACATGCCCAGGGGTGTGCCCATGATGCCCAGGCGTGTGCCCATGATGCCCAGGCGTGTGCCCATCATGCCCAGGGGTGTGCCCATGATGCCCAGGCGAGTGCCCATGATGCCCAGGCGTGTGCCCATGATGCCCATGCGTGTGCCCATGATGCCCTAGTGCGTGCCCAACATGCCCAGGGTGTGCCCATGATGCCCAGGCGTGTGGCCATGATGCCCAGGTGCGTGCCCAACATGCCCAGGGGTGGGCCCATGATGCCTAGGCGTGTGCCCATGATGCCCAGGCGTCTGCCCATCATGCCTAGGGGTGTGCCCATGATGCCCAAGTGTGTGCCCATCATTCCCAGGCGTGTGCCCATGATGCCCAGGCGTGTGCCCATCATGCCCAGGCATGTGCCCATGATGCCTAGGTGCGTGCCCAACATGCACAGGGGTGTGCCCATGATGCCCAGGCGTGTACCCATCATGCCTAGGGGAGTGCCCATGATGCCCAGGGGTGTGCCCATGATGCCCAAGCGTGTGCCCATGATGCCCTAGCGTGCGCCCATGATGCCCAGGCGTGTGCCCATCATGCCCAGGCGTGTGCCCATGATGCCGAGGGGTGTGCCCATGATGCCCAGGTGCGTGCCCAACATGCCCAGGGGTGTGCCCATTATACCCAGGCGTGTGCCCATCATGCCCAGGCGTGTGCCCATCATGCCCAGGGATGTGCCCACGATGCCCAGGCGTGTGCCCATGATGCCAAGGCGTGTGCCCATGATGCCCATGCGTGTGCCCATGATGCCCTAGTACGTGCCCAACATGCCCAGGGGTGTGCCCATGATGCCCAGGCGTGTGCCCATGATGCCCAGGTGTGTGCCCAACATGCCCAGGGGTGTGCCCATGATGCCCAGGCATGTGCCCATGATGCCCAGGCCTGTGCCCATCATGCCCAGGGGTGTGCCCAGGCGTGTGCCCATGATGCCCAGGCGTGTGCCCATGATGCCCAGGCGTGTGCCCATGATGCCCAGGGGTGTGCCCATGATGCCCAGGCGTGTGTCCATGATGCCCAGGCGTGTGCCTAGGAAGCCCTGGTGCGTGCCCAACATGCCCAGGGATGTGCCCATGATGCCCAGGCGTGTGCCCATGATGCCCAGGCGTGTGCCCATCATGCCCAGGGGTGTGCCCATGATGCCCAGGCGTGTGCCCATGATGCCCATTCGTGTGCCCATCATGCCCAGGGGTGTGCCCATGATGCCTAGGGTGTGCCCATGATGCCCAGGCGTGTGCCCATCATGCCCAGGCGTGTGCCCATCATGCCCAGGGGTGTGCCCATGATGCCCAGGGGTGTGCCCATGATGCCCAGGGGTGTGCCCTTGATGCCCAGGCGTGTGCCCATAATGCCCAACTGCGTGCCCAACATGCCCAGGGGTGTGCCCATGATGCCCAGGCGTGTGCCCATCATGCCCAGGCGTGTGCCCATCTTGCCCAGGGGTGTGCCCATGATGCCCAGGGGTGTGCCCATGATGCCCAGGCGGGTGCCCATGATGCCCAGGCAGGTGCCCATGATGCCCTGGTGCGTGCCCAACATGCCCAGGGGTGTGCCCATGATGCCCAGGCGGGTGCCCATGATGCCCAGGTGCGTGCCCAACATGCCCAGGGGTGTGCCCATGATGCCCAGGTGTGTGCCCATGATGCCCATGCGTGTGCCCATCATGCCCAGGGGTGTGCCCATGAAGCCCAGGCGTGTGCCCATGATGCCCAGGTGTGTGCCCATGATGCCCTGGTGCGTGCCCAACATGCCCAGGGGTGTGCCCATGATGCCTTGGTGCGTGCCCAACATGCCCAGGGGTGTGCCCATGATGCCCAGGCGTGTGCCCATGATGCCCAGGTGCGTGCCCAACATGCCCAGGGGTGTGCCCATGATGCCCAGGGGTGTGCCCATGATGCCCAGGCGTGTGCCCATGATGCCCTAGTGCGTGCCCAACATGCCCAAGGATGTGCGCATGATGCCCAGGCGTGTGCCCATGATGCCCAGGTGCGTGCCCAACATGCCCAGGGGTGTGCCCATGATGCCCAGGCGTGTGCCCATGATGCCCAGGCGTGTGCCCATCATGCCCAGGGGTGTGCCCATGATGCCCAGGCGAGTGCCCATGATGCCCAGGCGTGTGCCCATGATGCCCATGCGTGTGCCCATGATGCCCTAGTGCGTGCCCAACATGCCCAGGGTGTGCCCATGATGCCCAGGCGTGTGGCCATGATGCCCAGGTGCGTGCCCAACATGCCCAGGGGTGGGCCCATGATGCCTAGGCGTGTGCCCATGATGCCCAGGCGTCTGCCCATCATGCCTAGGGGTGTGCCCATGATGCCCAAGTGTGTGCCCATCATTCCCAGGCGTGTGCCCATGATGCCCAGGCGTGTGCCCATCATGCCCAGGCATGTGCCCATGATGCCCAGGTGCGTGCCCAACATGCACAGGGGTGTGCCCATGATGCCCAGGCGTGTACCCATCATGCCTAGGGGAGTGCCCATGATGCCCAGGGGTGTGCCCAGTATGCCCAAGCGTGTGCCCATGATGCCCTAGCGTGCGCCCATGATGCCCAGGCGTGTGCCCATCATGCCCAGGCGTGTGCCCATGATGCCCAGGGGTGTGCCCATGATGCCCAGGTGCGTGCCCAACATGCCCAGGGGTGTGCCCATTATACCCAGGCGTGTGCCCATCATGCCCAGGCGTGTGCCCATCATGCCCAGGGATGTGCCCACGATGCCCAGGCGTGTGCCCATGATGCCAAGGCGTGTGCCCATGATGCCCATGCGTGTGCCCATGATGCCCTAGTACGTGCCAACCATGCCCAGGGGTGTGCCCATGATGCCCAGGCGTGTGCCCATGATGCCCAGGTGTGTGCCCAACATGCCCAGGGGTGTGCCCATGATGCCCAGGCATGTGCCCATGATGCCCAGGCCTGTGCCCATCATGCCCAGGGGTGTGCCCAGGCGTGTGCCCATGATGCCCAGGCGTGTGCCCATGATGCCCAGGCGTGTGCCCATGATGCCCAGGCGTGTGCCCATCATGCCCAGGGGTGTGCCCATGATGCCCAGGCGTGTGCCCATGATGCCCAGGCGTGTGCCCATGATGCCCAGGCGTGTGCCCATGATGCCCAGGTGCGTGCCCAACATGCCCAGGGGTGTGCCCATGATGCCCAGGCGCGTGCCCATCATGCCCAGGGGTGTGCCCATGATGCCCAGGGGTGTGCCCATGATGCCCAGGCGGGTGCCCATGATTCCCTGGTGCGTGCCCAACATGCCCAGGGGTGTGCCCATGATGCCCAAGCGGGTGCCCATGATGCCCAGGTGCGTGCCCATCATGCCCAGGTGTGTGCCCATGATGCCTAGGGGTGTGCCCATGATGCCCAGGCGTGTGCCCATCATGCCCAGGCGTGTGCCCATCATACCCAGGGGTGTGCCCATGATGCCCAGGGGTGTGCCCATGATGCCCAGGCGTGTGCCCATGATGCCCAGGCGTGTGCCCATGATGCCCATGCGTGTGCCCATGATGCCCAGGGGTGTGCCCATGATGCCCAGGCGTGTGTCCATGATGCCCAGGCGTGTGCCTAGGATGCCCTGGTGCGTGCCCAACATGCCCAGGGATGTGCCCATGATGCCCAGGCGTGTGCCCATCATGCCCAGGCGTGTGCCCATCATGCCCAGGGGTGTGCCCATGATGCCCAGGCGTGTGCCCATGATGCCCATGCGTGTGCCCATCATACCCAGGGGTGTGCCCATGATGCCTAGGGGTGTGTCCATGATGCCCAGGCGTGTGCCCATCATGCCCAGGCGTGTGCCCATCATGCCCAGGGGTGTGCCCATGATGCCCAGGGGTGTGCCCATGATGCCCAGGGGTGTGCCCATGATGCCCAGGCATGTGCCCATAATGCCCAGGTGCGTGCCCAACATGCCCAGGGGTGTGCCCATGATGCGCAGGCGTGTGCCCATCATGCCCAGGCAGGTGCCCATGATGCCCTGGTGCGTGCCCAACATGCCCAGGGGTGTACCCATGATGCCCAGGGGTGTACCCATGATGCCCAGGCGGGTGCCCATGATGCCCAGGTGTGTGCCCATGATGCCCAGGCGTGTGCCCATCATGCCCAGGCGTGTGCCCATCATGCCCAGGCGTGTGCCCATCATGCCCAGGGGTGTGCCCATGATGCCCAGGGGTGTGCCCATGATGCCCAGGCGGGTGCCCATCATGCTCAGGCGTGTGCCCATCATGCCCATGCGTGTGCCCATCATCCCCAGGCGTGTGCCCATCATGCCCAGGGGTGTGCCCATCATGCCCAGGGGTGTGCCCATCATGCCCAGGCGTGTGCCCAGGCGCGTGCCCAACATGCCCAGGGGTGTGCCCATGATGCCCAGGCGTGTGCCCATCATGCCCAGGCGTGTGCCCATCATGCCCAGGGGTGTGCCCATGATGCCCAGGGGTGTGCCCATGATGCCCAGGCGTGTGTCCATGATGCCCAGGCGTGTGCCTATGATGCCCTGCTGCGTGCCCAACATGCCCAGGGGTGTGCCCATGATGCCCAGGCGTGTGCCCAGGATGCCCAGGGGTGTGCCCGTGATGCCCAGTCGTGTGCCCATGATGCCCATGCGTGTGCCCATCATGCCCAGGGGTGTGCCCATGATGCCTAGGGGTGAGCCCATGATGCCCAGGCGTGTGCCCATCATGCCCATGCGTGTGCCCATGATGCCCAGGGGTGTGCCCATGATGCCCGGGCGTGTGCCCATGATGCCCAAGCGTGTGCCCATGATGCCCAGGTGCGTGCCCAACATGCCCAGGGGTGTGCCCATGATGCCCAGGCGCGTGCCCATCATGCCCAGGGGTGTGCCCATGATGCCCAGGGGTGTGCCCATGATGCCCAGGTGGGTGCCCATGATTCCCTGGTGCGTGCCCAACATGCCCAGGGGTGTGCCCATGATGCCCAAGCGGGTGCCCATGATGCCCAGGTGCGTGCCCAACATGCCCAGGGGTGTGCCCATGATGCCCATGCATGTGCCCATGATGCCCATGCGTGTGCCCATCATGCCCAGGGGTGTGCCCATGAAGCCCAGGCGTGTGCCCATGATGCCCTGGTGCGTGCCCAACATGCCCAGGGGTGTGCCCATAATGCCCAGGCGTATGCCCATGATGCCCAGGCGTGTGCCCATGATGCCCAGGCGAGTGCCCATGATGCCCTGGTGCGTGCCCAACATGCCCACGGGTGTGCCCATGATGCCCAGGCGTGTGCCCATGATGCCCAGGTGCGTGCCCAACATGCCCAGGGGTGTGCCCATGATGCCCAGGCGTGTGCCCATGATGCCCATGCGTGTGCCCATGATGCCCAGGGGTGTGCCCATGATGCCCAGGCGTGTGTCCATGATGCCCAGGCGTGTGCCTAGGATGCCCTGGTGCGTGCCCAACATGCCCAGGGATGTGCCCATGATGCCCAGGCGTGTGCCCATCATGCCCAGGGGTGTGCCCATGATGCCCAGGCGTGTGCCCATGATGCCCATTCATGTGCCCATCATGCCCAGGGGTGTGCCCATGATGCCTAGGGTGTGCCCATGATGCCCAGGCGTGTGCCCATCATGCCCAGGCGTGTGCCCATCATGCCCAGGGGTGTGCCCATGATGCCCAGGCGTGTGCCCATGATGCCCAGGCCTGTGCCCATCATGCCTAGGGGTGTGCCCAGGCGTGTGCCCATGATGCCCAGGCGAGTGCTTATGATGCCCTGGTGCGTGCCCAACATGCCCACGGGTGTGCCCATGATGCCCAGGCGTGTGCCCATGATGCACAGGTGCATGCCCAACATGCCCAGGGGTGTGCCCATGATGCCCTGGTGCGTGCCCAACATGCCCAGGTGCGTGCCCAACATGCCCAGGGGTGTGCCCATGATGCCCAGGCATGTGCCCATGATGCCCATGCGTGTGCCCATCATGCCCAGGGGTGTGCCCATGAAGCCCAGGCGTGTGCCCATGAAGCCCAGGCGTGTGCCCATGATGCCCAGGCGTGTGCCCATGATGCCCTGGTGCGTGCCCAACATGCCCAGGGGTGTGCCCATGATGCCCAGGCGTGTGCCCATGATGCCCAGGCGTGTGCCCATGATGCCCAGGCGAGTGCTCATGATCCCCTGGTGCGTGCTTAACATGCCCACGGGTGTGCCCATGATGCCCAGGCGTGTGCCCATGATGCCCAGGTGCGTGCCCAACATGCCCAGGGGTGTGCCCATGATGCCCAGGCGTGTGCCCATGATGCCCAGGCGTGTGCCCATGATGCCCATGCGTGTGCCCATGATGCCCAGGGGTGTGCCCATGATGTCCAGGCGTGTGTCCATGATGCCCAGGCGTGTGCCTAGGATGCCCTGGTGCGTGCCCAACATGCCCAGGGATGTACCCATGATGCCCAGGCGTGTGCCCATCATGCCCAGGCGTGTGCCCATCATGCCCAGGGGTGTGCCCATGATGCCCAGGCGTGTGCCCATGATGCCCATGCGTGTGCCCATCATACCCAGGGGTGTGCCCATGATGCCTAGGGGTGTGTCCATGATGCCCAGGCGTGTGCCCATCATGCCCAGGCGTGTGCCCATCATGCCCAGGGGTATGCCCATGATGCCCAGGGGTGTGCCCATGATGCCTAGGGGTGTGCCCATGATGCCCAGGCGTGTGCCCATAATGCCCAGGTGCGTGCCCAACATGCCCAGGGGTGTGCCCATGATGCCCAGGCGTGTGCCCATGATGCCCATGCGTGTGCCCATCATGCCCAGGGGTGTGCCCATGAAGCCCAGGCGTGTGCCCATGATGCCCAGGCGTATGCCCATGATGCCCTGGTGCGTGCCCAACATGCCCGGGGGTGTGCCCATGATGCCCAGGCGTGTGCCCATGATGCCCAGGCGTGTGCCCATGATGCCCAGGGGTGTGCCCATGATGCCCATGCGTGTGCCCATCATGCCCAGGCGCGTGCCCAACATGCCCAGGTGGGTGCCCAACATGCCCAGGGGTGTGCCCATGATGCGCAGGCGTGTGCCCATCATGCCCAGGCGTGTGCCCATGATGCCCAGGGGTGTGCCCATGATGCCCAGGCGTGTGCCCATCATGCCCAGGCGTGTGCCTATGATGCCCAGGTGCGTGCCCAACATGCCCAAGGGTGTGCCCATGATGCCCAGACGTGTGCCCATCATGCCCAGGCGTGTGTCCATCATGCCCAGGGGTGTGCCCATGATGCCCAAGGGTGTGCCCATGATGCCCAGGTGCGTGCCCAACATGCCCAGGGGTGTGCCCATGATGCCCAGGCGTGTGCCCATAATGCCCAGGTGCGTGCCCAACATGCCCAGGGATGTGCCCATGATGCCCAGGCGTGTGCCCATGATGCCCAGGCGTGTGCCCATCATGCCCAGGGGTGTGCCCATGATGCCCAGGCGTGTGCCCATGATGCCCATTCGTGTGCCCATCATGCCCAGGGGTGTGCCCATGATGCCTAGGGTGTGCCCATGATGCCCAGGCGTGTGCCCATGATGCCCAGGCGTGTGCCCATCATGCCCAGGGGTGTGCCCATGATGCCCAGGGGTGTGCCCATGATGCCCAGGGGTGTGCCCTTGATGCCCAGGCGTGTGCCCATAATGCCCAGGTGCGTGCCCAACATGCCCAGGGGTGTGCCCATGATGCCCAGGCGTGTGCCCATCATGCCCAGGCGTGTGCCCATCTTGCCCAGGGGTGTGCCCATGATGCCCAGGGGTGTGCCCATGATGCCCAGGTGGGTGCCCATGATGCCCAGGCAGGTGCCCATGATGCCCTGGTGCGTCCCCAACATGCCTAGGGGTGTGCCCATGATGCCCAGGCGGGTGCCCATGATGCCCAGGTGCGTGCCCAACATGCCCAGGGGTGTGCCCATGATGCCCAGGCGTGTGCCCATGATGCCCATGCGTGTGCCCATCATGCCCAGGGGTGTGCCCATGAAGCCCAGGCGTGTGCCCATGATGCCCAGGCGTGTGCCCATGATGCCCTGGTGCGTGCCCAACATGCCCAGGGGTGTGCCCATGATGCCTTGGTGCGTGCCCAACATGCCCAGGGGTGTGCCCATGATGCCCAGGCGTGTGCCCATGATGCCCTGGTGCGTGCCCAACATGCCCAAGGATGTGCGCATGATGCCTAGGCGTGTGCCCATGATGCCCAGGTGCGTGCCCAACATGCCCAGGGGTGTGCCCATGATGCCCAGGCGTGTGCCCATGATGCCCAGGCGTGTGCCCATCATGCCCAGGGGTGTGCCCATGATGCCCAGGCGAGTGCCCATGATGCCCAGGCGTGTGCCCATGATGCCCATGCGTGTGCCCATGATGCCCTAGTGCGTGCCCAACATGCCCAGGGTGTGCCCATGATGCCCAGGCGTGTGCCCATCATGCCCAGGTGCGTGCCCAACATGCCCAGGGGTGGGCTCATGATGCCTAGGCGTGTGCCCATGATGCCCATGCGTCTGCCCATCATGCCTAGGGGTGTGCCCATGATGCCCAAGTGTGTGCCCATCATTCCCAGGCGTGTGCCCATGATGCCCAGGCGTGTGCCCATCATGCCCAGGCATGTGCCCATGATGCCCAGGTGCGTGACCAACATGCACAGGGGTGTGCCCATGATGCCCAGACGTGTACCCATCATGCCTAGGGGAGTGCCCATGATGCCCAGGGGTGTGCCCATGATGCCCAAGCGTGTGCCCATGATGCCCTAGCGTGCGCCCATGATGCCCAGGCGTGTGCCCATCATGCCCAGGCGTGTGCCATTGATGCCCAGGGGTGTGCCCATGATGCCCAGGTGCGTGCCCAACATGCCCAGGGGTGTGCCCATTATACCCAGGCATGTGCCCATCATGCCCAGGCGTGTGCCCATCATGCCCAGGGATGTGCCCACGATGCCCAGGCGTGTGCCCATGATGCCAAGGCGTGTGCCCATGATGCCCATGCGTGTGCCCATGATGCCCTAGTACGTGCCCAACATGCCCAGGGGTGTGCCCATGATGCCCAGGCGTGTGCCCATGATGCCCAGGTGTGTGCCCAACATGCCCAGGGGTGTGCCCATGATGCCCAGGCATGTGCCCATGATGCCCAGGCCTGTGCCCATCATGCCCAGGGGTGTGCCCAGGCGTGTGCCCATGATGCCCAGGCGTGTGCCCATGATGCCCAGGCGTGTGCCCATCATGCCCAGGGGTGTGCCCATGATGCCCAGGCCTGTGCCCATCATGCCCAGGGGTGTGCCCAGACGTGTGCCCATGATGCCCAGGCGTGTGCCCATGATGCCCAGGCGTGTGCCCATCATGCCCAGGGGTGTGCCCATGATGCCCAGGCGTGTGCCCATGATGCCCAGGGGTGTGCCCATGATGCCCAGGGGTGTGCCCATGATGCCCAGGCGTGTGTCCATGATGCCCAGGCGTGTGCCTAGGATGCCCTGGTGCGTGCCCAACATGCCCAGGGATGTGCCCATGATGCCCAGGCGGCCCATGATGCCCAGGGGTGTGCCCATGATGCCCAGGCGTGTGCCCATAATGCCCAGGTGCGTGCCCAACATGCCTAGGGGTGTGTCCATGATGCCCAGGCGTGTGCCCATCATGCCCAGGCGTGTGCCCATGATGCCCAGGCAGGTGCCCATGATGCCCTGGTGCGTGCCCAACATGCCCAGGGGTGTGCCCATGATGCCCAGGCGGGTGCCCATGATGCCCAGGTGTGTGCCCATGATGCCCAGGCGTTTGCCCATCATGCCCAGGCGTGTGCCCATCATGCCCAGGCGTGTGCCCATCATGCCCAGGCGTGTGCCCATCATGCCCAGGGGAGTGCCCATGATGCCCAGGCGGGTGCCCATCATGCTCAGGCGTGTGCCCATCATGCCCATGCGTGTGCCCATCATGCCCAGGCGTGTGCCCATCAGGCCCAGGGGTGTGCCCATCATGCTCAGGGGTGTGCCCATCATGCCCAGGCGTGTGCCCAGGCGCGTGCCCAACATGCCAAGGGGTGTGCCCATGATGCCCAGGCGTGTGCCCATCATGCCCAGGCGTGTGCCCATCATGCCCAGGGGTGTGCCCATGATGCCCAGGGGTGTGCCCATGATGCCCAGGCGTGTGTCCATGATGCCCAGGCGTGTGCCTATGATGCCCTGCTGCGTTCCCAACATGCCCAGGGGTGTGCCCATGATGCCCAGGCGTGTGCCCAGGATGCCCAGGGGTGTGCCCATGATGCCCAGTCGTGTGCCCATGATGCCCATGCGTGTGCCCATCATGCCCAGGGGTGTGCCCATGATGCCTAGGGGTGTGCCCATGATGCCCAGGCGTGTGCCCATGATGCCCAGGCGTGTGCCCATGATGCCCAGGGGTGTGCCCATGATGCCCAGGCGTGTGCCGATGATGCCCAAGCGTGTGCCCATGATGCCCAGGTGCGTGCCCAACATGCCCAGGGGTGTGCCCATGATGCCCAGGCGCGTGCCCATCATGCCCAGGGGTGTGCCCATGATGCCCAGGGGTGTGCCCATGATGCCCAGGTGGGTGCCCATGATTCCCTGGTGCGTGCCCAACATGCCCAGGGGTGTGCCCATGATGCCCAAGCGGGTGCCCATGATGCCCAGGTGCGTGCCCAACATGCCCAGGGGTGTGCCCATGATGCCCATGCATGTGCCCATGATGCCCATGCGTGTGCCCATCATGCCCAGGGGTGTGCCCATGATGCCCAGGCGTGTGCCCATGATGCCCAGGTGCGTGCCCAACATGCCCAGGGGTGTGCCCATGATGCCCAGGCGTATGCCCATGATGCCCAGGCGTGTGCCCATGGTGCCCAGGCGAGTGCCCATGATGCCCTGGTGCGTGCCCAACATGCCCACGGGTGTGCCCATGATGCCCAGGCGTGTGCCCATGATGCCCAGGTGCGTGCCCAACATGCCCAGGGGTGTGCCCATGATGCCCAGGCATGTGCCCATCATGCCCAGGCGTGTGCCCATGATGCCCAGGGGTGTGCCCATGATGCCCAGGGGTGTGCCCATGATGCCCAGGGGTGTGCCCATGATGCCCAGGCGTGTGCCCATAATGCCCAGGTGCGTGCCCAACATGCCCAGGGGTGTGCCCATGATGCGCAGGCGTGTGCCCATCATGCCCAGGCGTGTGCCCATGATGCCCAGGGGTGTGCCCATGATGCCCATGCGTGTGCCCATCATGCCCAGGGGTGTGCCCATGATGCCTAGGGGTGTGCCCATGATGCCCAGGCGTGTGCCCATGATGCCCAGGCGTGTGCCCATGATGCCCAGGGGTGTGCCCATGATGCCCAGGCGTGTGCCGATGATGCCCAAGCGTGTGCCCATGATGCCCAGGTGCGTGCCCAACATGCCCAGGGGTGTGCCCATGATGCCCAGGCGCGTGCCCATCATGCCCAGGGGTGTGCCCATGATGCCCAGGGGTGTGCCCATGATGCCCAGGTGGGTGCCCATGATTCCCTGGTGCGTGCCCAACATGCCCAGGGGTGTGCCCATGATGCCCAAGCGGGTGCCCATGATGCCCAGGTGCGTGCCCAACATGCCCAGGGGTGTGCCCATGATGCCCATGCATGTGCCCATGATGCCCATGCGTGTGCCCATCATGCCCAGGGGTGTGCCCATGATGCCCAGGCGTGTGCCCATGATGCCCAGGTGCGTGCCCAACATGCCCAGGGGTGTGCCCATGATGCCCAGGCGTATGCCCATGATGCCCAGGCGTGTGCCCATGGTGCCCAGGCGAGTGCCCATGATGCCCTGGTGCGTGCCCAACATGCCCACGGGTGTGCCCATGATGCCCAGGCGTGTGCCCATGATGCCCAGGTGCGTGCCCAACATGCCCAGGGGTGTGCCCATGATGCCCAGGCATGTGCCCATCATGCCCAGGCGTGTGCCCATGATGCCCAGGGGTGTGCCCATGATGCCCAGGGGTGTGCCCATGATGCCCAGGGGTGTGCCCATGATGCCCAGGCGTGTGCCCATAATGCCCAGGTGCGTGCCCAACATGCCCAGGGGTGTGCCCATGATGCGCAGGCGTGTGCCCATCATGCCCAGGCGTGTGCCCATGATGCCCAGGGGTGTGCCCATGATGCCCAGGCGTGTGCCCATCATGCCCAGGCGTGTGCCTATGATGCCCAGGTGCGTGCCCAACATGCCCAAAGGTGTGCCCATGATGCCCAGGCGTGTGTCCATCATGCCCAGGGGTGTGCCCATGATGCCCAGGGGTGTGCCCATGATGCCCAGGTGCGTGCCCAACATGCCCAGGGTGTGCCCATGATGCCCAGGCGTGTGCCCATGATGCCCATGCGTGTGCCCATGATGCCCAGGGGTGTGCCCATGATGCCCAGGCGTGTGTCCATGATGCCCAGGCGTGTGCCTAGGATGCCCTGGTGCGTGCCCAACATGCCCAGGGATGTGCCCATGATGCCCAAGCGTGTGCCCATGATGCCCAGGCGTGTGCCCATCATGCCTAGGGGTGTGCCCATGATGCCCAGGCGTGTGCCCATGATGCCCATGCGTGTGCCCATCATACCCAGGGGTGTGCCCATGATGCCTAGGGGTGTGCCCATGATGCCCAGGCGTGTGCCCATCATGCCCAGGCGTGTGCCCATCATGCCCAGGGGTGTGGCCATGATGCCCAGGGGTGTGCCCATGATGCCCAAGCGTGTGCCCATAATGCCCAGGTGCGTGCCCAACATGCCCAGGGGTGTGCCCATGATGCCCAGGCGTGTGCCCATCATGCCCAGGCGTGTGCCCATGATGCCCAGGCAGGTGCCCATGATGCCCAGGCGGGTGCCCATGATGCCCAGGCGGGTGCCCATGATGCCCAGACGGGTGTGCCCATGATGCCCAGACGGGTGTGCCCATGATGCCCAGGCGGGTGCCCATGATGCCCAGACGGGTGTGCCCATGATGCCCAGACGGGTGTGCCCATGATGCCCAGGTGCGTGCCCAACATGCCCAGGGGTGTGCCCATGATGCGCAGGCGTGTGCCCATCATGCCCAGGCGTGTGCCCATGATGCCCAGGGGTGTGCCCATGATGCCCAGGCGTGTGCCCATCATGCCCAGGCGTGTGCCTATGATGCCCAGGTGCGTGCCCAACATGCCCAAGGGTGTGCCCATGATGCCCAGACGTGTGCCCATCATGCCCTGGCGTGTGTCCATCATGCCCAGGGGTGTGCCCATGATGCCCAGGGGTGTGCCCATGATGCCCAGGTGCGTGCCCAACATGCCCAGGGGTGTGCCCATGATGCCCAGGCGTGTGCCCATGATGCCCATGCGTGTGCCCATGATGCCCAGGGGTGTGCCCATGATGCCCAGGCGTGTGTCCATGATGCCCAGGCGTGTGCCTAGGATGCCCTGGTGCGTGCCCAACATGCCCAGGGATGTGCCCATGATGCCCAGGCGTGTGCCCATGATGCCCAGGCGTGTGCCCATCATGCCTAGGGGTGTGCCCATGATGCCCAGGCGTGTGCCCATGATGCCCATGCGTGTGCCCATCATACCCAGGGGTGTGCCCATGACGCCCAGGGGTGTGCCCATGATGCCCAGGCGTGTGCCCATCAAGCCCAGGCGTGTGCCCATGATGCCCAGGCAGGTGCCCATGATGCCCAGGCGGGTGCCCATGATGCCCAGACGGGTGTGCCCATGATGCCCAGACGGGTGTGCCCATGATGCCCTGGTGCGTGCCCAACATGCCCAGGGGTGTGCCCATGATGCCCAGACGTGTGCCCATCATGCCCAGGGGTGTGCCCATGAAGCCCAGGCGGGTGCCCATCATGCCCAGGCAAGTGCCCATGATGCCCAGGTGCGTGCCCAACATGCCCAGAGGTGTGCCCATGATGCCCAGGCGTGTGCCCATCATGCTCAGGCGTGTGCCCATCATGCCCAGGCCTGTGCCCATCATGCCCAGGCGTGTGCCCATCATGCCCAGGGGTGTGCCCAACATGCCCAGGGGTGTGCCCATGATGCCCAGGCGTGTGCCCATAATGCCCAGGTGCGTGCCCAACATGCCCAGGGATGTGCCCATGATGCCCAGGCGTGTGCCCATGATGCCCAGGCGTGTGCCCATCATGCCCAGGGGTGTGCCCATGATGCCCAGGCGTGTGCCCATGATGCCCATTCGTGTGCCCATCATGCCCAGGGGTGTGCCCATGATGCCTAGGGTGTGCCCATGATGCCCAGGCGTGTGCCCATCATGCCCAGGCGTGTGCCCATCATGCCCAGGGGTGTGCCCATCATGCCCAGGCGTGTGCCCATCATGCCTAGGGGTGTGCCCATTATGCCCAGGGGTGTGCCCATGATGCCCAGGCGTGTGTCCATGATTCCCAGGCGTGTGCCTATGATGCCCTGCTGCGTGCCCAACATGCCCAGGGGTGTGCCCATGATGCCCAGGCGTGTGCCCAGGATGCCCAGGGGTGTGCCCATGATGCCCAGGCATGTGCCCATGATGCCCAGGCCTGTGCCCATCATGCCCAGGGGTGTGCCCAGGCGTGTGCCCATGATGCCCAGGCGTGTGCCCATGATGCCCAGGCGTGTGCCCATCATGCCCAGGGGTGTGCCCATGATGCCCAGGCGTGTGCCCATGATGCCCAGGCGTGTGCCCATGATGCCCAGGCGTGTGCCCATGATGCCCAGGCGTGTGCCCATGATGCCCTGGTGCGTGCCCAACATGCCCAGGGGTGTGCCCATGATGCCCAGGCGTATGCCCATGATGCCCAGGCGTGTGCCCATGATGCCCAGGCGAGTGCCCATGATGCCCTGGTGCGTGCCCAACATGCCCACGGGTGTGCCCATGATGCCCAGGCGTGTGCCCATGATGCCCAGGTGCGTGCCCAACATGCCCAGGGGTGTGCCCATGATGCCCAGGCGTGTGCCCATGATGCCCATGCGTGTGCCCATGATGCCTAGGGGTGTGCCCATGATGCCCAGGCGTGTGTCCATGATGCCTAGGCGTGTGCCTAGGATGCCCTGGTGCGTGCCCAACATGCCCAGGCATGTGCCCATGATGCCCAGGCGTGTGCCCATGATGCCCAGGCGTGTGCCCATCATGCCCAGGGGTGTGCCCATGATGCCCAGGCGTGTGCCCATGATGCCCATTTGTGTGCCCATCATGCCCAGGGGTGTGCCCATGATGCCTAGGGTGTGCCCATGATGCCCAGGCGTGTGCCCATCATGCCCAGGCGTGTGCCCATCATGCCCAGGGGTGTGCCCATGATGCCCAGGGGTGTGCCCATGATGCCCAGGGGTGTGCCCTTGATGCCCAGGCGTGTGCCCATAATGCCCAGGTGCGTGCCCAACATGCCCAGGGGTGTGCCCATCATGCCCAGGTGCGTGCCCAACATGCCCAGGCGTGTGCCCATCATGCCCAGGCGTGTGCCCATCTTGCCCAGGGGTGTGCCCATGATGCCCAGGGGTGTGCCCATGATGCCCAGGCGGGTGCCCATGATGCCCAGGCAGGTGCCCATGATGCCCTGGTGCGTGCCCAACATGCCCAGGGGTGTGCCCATGATGCCCAGGCGGGTGCCCATGATGCCCAGGTGCGTGCCCAACATGCCCAGGGGTGTGCCCATGATGCCCAGGCGTGTGCCCATGATGCCCATGCGTGTGCCCATCATGCCCAGGGGTGTGCCCATGAAGCCCAGGCGTGTGCCCATGATGCCCAGGCGTGTGCCCATGATGCCCTGGTGCGTGCCCAACATGCCCAGGGGTGTGCCCATGATGCCTTGGTGCGTGCCCAACATGCCCAGGGGGTGTGCCCATGATGCCCAGGCGTGTGCCCATGATGCCCAGGTGCGTGCCCAACATGCCCAGGGGTGTGCCCATGATGCCCAGGGGTGTGCCCATGATGCCCAGGCGTGTGCCCATGATGCCCTGGTGCGTGCCCAACATGCCCAAGGATGTGCGCATGATGCCCAGGCGTGTGCCCATGATGCCCAGGCGTGTGCCCATGATGCCCATGCGTGTGCCCATCATGCCCAGGGGTGTGCCCATGAAGCCCAGGCGTGTGCCCATGATGCCCAGGCGTGTGCCCATGATGCCCTGGTGCGTGCCCAACATGCCCAGGGGTGTGCCCATGATGCCTTGGTGCGTGCCCAACATGCCCAGGGGTGTGCCCATGATGCCCAGGCGTGTGCCCATGATGCCCAGGTGCGTGCCCAACATGCCCAGGGGTGTGCCCATGATGCCCAAGGGTGTGCCCATGATGCCCAGGCGTGTGCCCATGATGCCCAGGTGCGTGCCCAACATGCCCAGGGGTGTGCCCATGATGCCCATGCGTGTGCCCATGATGCCCAGGGGTGTGCCCATGATGCCCAGGCGTGTGTCCATGATGCCCAGGCGTGTGCCAAGGATGCCCTGGTGCGTGCCCAACATGCCCAGGGATGTGCCCATGATGCCCAGGCGTGTGCCCATCATGCCCAGGCGTGTGCCCATCATGCCCAGGGGTGTGCCCATGATGCCCAGGCGTGTGCCCATGATGCCCATTCGTGTGCCCATCATGCCCAGGGGTGTGCCCATGATGCCTAGGGTGTGCCCATGATGCCCAGGCGTGTGCCCATCATGCCCAGGCGTGTGCCCATCATGCCCAGGGGTGTGCCCATGATGCCCAGGGGTTTGCCCATGATGCCCAGGGGTGTGCCCTTGATGCCCAGGCGTGTGCCCATATTGCCCAGGTGCGTGCCCAACATGCCCAGGGGTGTGCCCATGATGCCCAGGCGTGTGCCCATCATGCCCAGGCGTGTGCCCATCTTGCCCAGGGGTGTGCCCATGATGCCCAGGGGTGTGCCCATGATGCCCAGGCGGGTGCCCATGATGCCCTGGCAGGTGCCCATGATGCCCTGGTGCGTGCCCAACAGGCCCAGGGGTGTGCCCATGATGCCCAGGCGGGTGCCCATGATGCCTAGGTGCGTGCCCAACATGCCCAGGGGTGTGCCCATGATGCCCAGGCGTGTGCCCATGATGCCCATGCGTGTGCCCATCATGCCCAGGGGTGTGCCCATGAAGCCCAGGCGTGTGCCCATGATGCCCAGGCGTGTGCCCATGATGCCCTGGTGCGTGCCCAACATGCCCAGGGGTGTGCCCATGATGCCTTGGTGCGTGCCCAACATGCCAAGGGGTGTGCCCATGATGCCCAGGCGTGTGCCCATGATGCCCAGGTGCGTGCCCAACATGCCCAGGGGTGTGCCCATGATGCCCAGGGGTGTCCCCATGATGCCCAGGCGTGTGCCCATGATGCCCTGGTGCGTGCCAAACATGCCCAAGGATGTGCGCATGATGCCCAGGCGTGTGCCCATGATGCCCAGGTGCGTGCCCAACATGCCCAGGGGTGTGCCCATGATGCCCAGGCGTGTGCCCATGATGCCCAGGCGTGTGCCCATCATGCCCAGGGGTGTGCCCATGATGCCCAGGCGAGTGCCCATGATGCCCAGGCGTGTGCCCATGATGCCCATGCGTGTGCCCATGATGCCCTAGTGCGTGCCCAACATGCCCAGGGTGTGCCCATGATGCCCAGGCGTGTGGCCATGATGCCCAGGTGCGTGCCCAGCATGCCCAGGGGTGGGCCCATGATGCCTAGGCGTGTGCCCATGATGCCCAGGCGTCTGCCCATCATGCCTAGGGGTGTGCCCATGATGCCCAAGTGTGTGCCCATCATTCCCAGGCGTGTGCCCATGATGCCCAGGCGTGTGCCCATGATGCCCAGGTGCGTGCCCAACATGCACAGGGGTGTGCCCATGATGCCCAGGCGTGTACCCATCATGCCTAGGGGAGTGCCCATGATGCCCAGGGGTGTGCCCATGATGCCCAAGCGTGTGCCCATGATGCCCTAGCGTGCGCCCATGATGCCCAGGCGTGTGCCCATCATGCCCAGGCGTGTGCCCATGATGCCCAGGGGTGTGCCCATGATGCCCAGGTGCGTGCCCAACATGCCCAGGGGTGTGCCCATTATACCCAGGCGTGTGCCCATCATGCCCAGGCGTGTGCCCATCATGCCCAGGGATGTGCCCACGATGACTAGGCGTGTGCCCATGATGCCAAGGCGTGTGCCCATGATGCCCATGCGTGTGCCCATGATGCCCTAGTACGTGCCCAACATGCCCAGGGGTGTGCCCATGATGCCCAGGCGTGTGCCCATGATGCCCAGGTGTGTGCCCAACATGCCCAGGGGTGTGCCCATGATGCCCAGGCATGTGCCCATGATGCCCAGGCGTGTGCCCATCATGCCCAGGGGTGTGCCCAGGCGTGTGCCCATGATGCCCAGGCGTGTGCCCATGATGCCCAGGCGTGTGCCCATCATGCCCAGGGGTGTGCCCATGATGCCCAGGCGTGTGCCCATGATGCCCAGGCGTGTGCCCATGATGCCCAGGCGTGTGCCCATGATGCCCAGGCGTGTGCCCATGATGCCCAGGTGCGTGCCCAACATGCCCAGGGGTGTGCCCATGATGCCCAGGCGCGTGCCCATCATGCCCAGGGGTGTGCCCATGATGCCCAGGGGTGTGCCCATGATGCCCAGGCGGGTGCCCATGATTCCCTGGTGCGTGCCCAACATGCCCAGGGGTGTGCCCATGATGCCCAAGCGGGTGCCCATGATGCCCAGGTGCGTGCCCATCATGCCCAGGGGTGTGCCCATGATGCCTAGGGGTGTGCCCATGATGCCCAGGCGTGTGCCCATCATGCCCAGGCGTGTGCCCATCATACCCAGGGGTGTGCCCATGATGCCCAGGGGTGTGCCCATGATGCCCAGGGGTGTGCCCATGATGCCCAGGCGTGTGCCCATGATGCCCAGGCGTGTGCCCATGATGCCCATGCGTGTGCCCATGATGCCCAGGGGTGTGCCCATGACGCCCAGGCGTGTGTCCATGATGCCCAGGCGTGTGCCTAGGATGCCCTGGTGCGTGCCCAACATGCCCAGGGATGTGCCCATGATGCCCAGGCGTGTGCCCATCATGCCCAGGCGTGTGCCCATCATGCCCTGGGGTGTGCCCATGATGCCCAGGCGTGTGCCCATGATGCCCATGCGTGTGCCCATCATTCCCAGGGGTGTGCCCATGATGCCTAGGGGTGTGTCCATGATGCCCAGGCGTGTGCCCATCATGCCCAGGCGTGTGCCCATCATGCCCAGGGGTGTGCCCATGATGCCCAGGGGTGTGCCCATGATGCCCAGGGGTGTGCCCATGATGCCCAGGCGTGTGCCCATAATGCCCAGGTGCGTGCCCAACATGCCCAGGGGTGTGCCCATGATGCGCAGGCGTGTGCCCATCATGCCCAGGCGTGTGCCCATGATGCCCAGGGGTGTGCCCATGATGCCCAGGCGTGTGCCCATCATGCCCAGGCGTGTGCCTATGATGCCCAGGTGCGTGCCCAACATGCCCAAGGGTGTGCCCATGATGCCCAGACGTGTGCCCATCATGCCCAGGCGTGTGTCCATCATGCCCAGGGGTGTGCCCATGATGCCCAGGGGTGTGCCCATGATGCCCAGGTGCGTGCCCAACATGCCCAGGGGTGTGCCCATGATGCCCAGGGGTGTGCCCATGATGCCCATGTGTGTGCCCATGATGCCCAGGGGTGTGCCCATGATGCCCAGGCGTGTGTCCATGATGCCCAGGCGTGTGCCTAGGATGCCCTGGTGCGTGCCCAACATGCCCAGGGATGTGCCCATGATGCCCAGGCGTGTGCCCATGATGCCCAGGCGTGTGCCCATCATGCCTAGGGGTGTGCCCATGATGCCCAGGCGTGTGCCCATGATGCCCATGCGTGTGCCCATCATACCTAGGGGTGTGCCCATGATGCCTAGGGGTGTGCCCATGATGCCCAGGCGTGTGCCCATCATGCCCAGGCGTGTGCCCATCATGCCCAGGGGTGTGGCCATGATGCCCAGGGGTGTGCCCATGATGCCCATGGGTGTGCCCATGATGCCCAAGCGTGTGCCCATAATGCCCAGGTGCGTGCCCAACATGCCCAGGGGTGTGCCCATGATGCCCAGGCGTGTGCCCATCATGCCCAGGCGTGTGCCCATGATGCCCAGGCAGGTGCCCATGATGCCCAGGCGGGTGCCCATGATGCCCAGACGGGTGTGCCCATGATGCCCAGACGGGTGTGCCCATGATGCCCTGGTGCGTGCCCAACATGCCCAGGGGTGTGCCCATGATGCCCAGACGTGTGCCCATCATGCCCAGGGGTGTGCCCATGATGCCCAGGCGGGTGCCCATCATGCCCAGGCAAGTTCCCATGATGCCCAGGTGCGTGCCCAACATGCCCAGAGGTGTGCCCATGATGCCCAGGCGTGTGCCCATCATGCTTAGGCGTGTGCCCATCATGCCCAGGCGTGTGCCCATCATGCCCAGGCGTGTGCCCATCATGCCCAGGGGTGTGCCCATCATGCCCAGGGGTGTGCCCATCATGCCCAGGCGTGTTCCCATCATGCCCAGGCGCGTGCCCAACATGCCCAGGGGTGTGCCCATGATGCACAGGCGTGTGCCCATCATGCCCAGGCGTGTGCCCATCATGCCCAGGGGTGTGCCCATCATGCCCAGGGGTGTGCCCATGATGCCCAGGCGTGTGTCCATGATGCCCAGGCGTGTGCCTATGATGCCCTGGTGCGTGCCCAACATGCCCAGAGGTGTGCCCATGATGCCCAGACTTGTGCCCATCATGCCCAGGGGTGTGCCCATGATGCCCAGGCGGGTGCCCATCATGCCCAGGGGTGTGCCTATGATGCCCAGGCGCGTGCCCATCATGCCCAGGCGTGTGCCCATGATGCCCAGGGGTGTGCCCATGATGCCCAGGCGTGTGCCCATCATGCTTAGGCGTGTGCCCATCATGCCCAGGGGTGTGCCCATGATGCCTAGGGGTGTGCCCATGATGCCCAGGCGTGTGCCCATGATGCCCAGGCGGGTGCCCATCATGCCCAGGCAAGTGCCCATGATGCCCAGGTGCGTGCCCAACATGCCCAGAGGTGTGCCCATAATGCCCAGGCGAGTGCCCATCATGCTTAGGCGTGTGCCCATCATGCCCAGGCGTGTGCCCATCATGCCCAGGCGTGTGCCCATCATGCCCAGGGGTGTGCCCATCATGCCCGGGGGTGTGCCCATAATGCCCAGGCGAGTGCCCATGATGCCCTGGTGCGTGCCCAACATGCCCACGGGTGTGCCCATGATGCCCAGGCGTGTGCCCATGATGCCCATGCGTGTGCCCATCATGCCCAGGGGTGTGCCCATGAAGCCCAGGCGTGTGCACATGATGCCCAGGCGTATGCCCATGATGCCCTGGTGCGTGCCCAACATGCCCGGGGGTGTGCCCATGATGCCCAGGCGTGTGCCCATGATGCCCAGGCGTGTGCCCATGATGCCCAGGGGTGTGCCCATGATGCCCATGCGTGTGCCCATCATGCCCAGGCGCGTGCCCAACATGCCCAGGTGGGTGCCCAACATGCCCAGGGGTGTGCCCATGATGCGCAGGCGTGTGCCCATCATGCCCAGGCGTGTACCCATGATGCCCAGGGGTGTGCCCATGATGCCCAGGGGTGTGCCCATGATGCCCAGGCGTGTGCCCATCATGCCCAGGCGTGTGCCTATGATGCCCAGGTGCGTGCCCAACATGCCCAAGGGTGTGCCCATGATGCCCAGACGTGTGCCCATCATGCCCAGGCGTGTGTCCATCATGCCCAGGGGTGTGCCCATGATGCCCAGGGGTGTGCCCATGATGCCCAGGTGCGTGCCTAACATGCCCAGGGGTGTGCCCATGATGCCTAGGGGTGTGCCCATGATGCCCAGGCGTGTGCCCATCATGCCCAGGCGTGTGCCCATCATGCCCAGGCAAGTGCCCATGATGCCCAGGTGCGTGCCCAACATGCCCAGAGGTGTGCCCATGATGCCCAGGCGTGTGCCCATCATGCTTAGGCGTGTGCCCATCATGCCCAGGGGTGTGCCCATGATGCCTAGGGGTGTGCCCATGATGCCCAGGCGTGTGCCCATGATGCCCAGGCGGGTGCCCATCATGCCCAGGCAAGTGCCCATGATGCCCAGGTGCGTGCCCAACATGCCCAGAGGTGTGCCCATGATGCCCAGGCGTGTGCCCATCATGCTTAGGCGTGTGCCCATCATGCCCAGGCGTGTGCCCATCATGCCCAGGCGTGTGCCCATCATGCCCAGGGGTGTGCCCATCATGCCCAGGGGTGTGCCCATCATGCCCAGGCGTGTGCCCATCATGCCCAGGCGCGTGCCCAACATGCCCAGGGGTGTGCCCATGATGCACAGGCGTGTGACCATCATGCCCAGGCGTGTGCCCATCATGCCCAGGGTTGTGCCCATGATGCCCAGGCGTGTGCCCATCATGCCCAGGCGTGTGCCCATCATGCCCAGGGGTGTGCCCATTATGCCCAGGGGTGTGCCCATGATGCCCAGGCGTGTGCCCATGATGCCCTGGCGTGTGCCCATGATGCCCTGGTGCGTGCCCAACTTGCCCAGGGGTGTGCCCATGATGCCCAGGCGTCTGCCCATGATGCCCAGGTGCGTGCCCAACATGCCCAGGGGTGTGCCCATGATGCCCAAGCGTGTGCCCATCATGCCCATGCGTGTGCCCATCATGCCCAGGGGTGTGCCCATGATGCCCAGGCGTGTGTCCATGATGCCCAGGCGTGTGCCTATGATGCCCTGGTGCGTGCCCAACATGCCCAGAGGTGTGCCCATGATGCCCAGACTTGTGCCCATCATGCCCAGGGGTGTGCCCATGATGCCCAGGCGGGTGCGCATCATGCCCAGGCGTGTGCCCATGATGCCCAGGTGCGTGACCAACATGCCCAGGGGTGTGCCCATGATGCCCAGGCGTGTGCCCATCATGCCCAGGCGTGTGCCCATCATGCCCAGGGGTGTGCCCATCATGCCCAGGCGTGTGCCCATGATGCCCATGCGTGTACCCATCATGCCCAGGGGTGTGCCCATGATGCCTAGGGGTGTGCCCATGATGCCCAGGCGTGTGCCCATCATGCCCAGGCGTGTGCCCATCATGCCCAGGGGTGTGCCCATGATGCCCAGGGGTGTGCCCATGATGCCCAGGGGTGTGCCCATGATGCCCAGGCGTGTGCCCATAATGCCCAGGTGCGTGCCCAACATGCCTAGGGGTGTGTCCATGATGCCCAGGCGTGTGCCCATGATGCCCAGGCAGGTGCCCATGATGCCCTGGTGCGTGCCCAACATGCCCAGGGGTGTGCCCATGATGCCCAGGCGGGTGCCCATGATGCCCAGGTGTGTGCCCATGATGCCCAGGCGTGTGCCCATCATGCCCAGGCGTGTGCCCATCATGCCCAGGCGTGTGCCCATCATGCCCAGGGGTGTGCCCATGATGCCCAGGGGTGTGCCCATGATGCCCAGGCGGGTGCCCATCATGCTCAGGCGTGTGCCCATCATGCCCATGCGTGTGCCCATCATGCCCAGGCGTGTGCCCATCATGCCCAGGGGTGTGCCCATCATGCCCAGGGGTGTGCCCATCATGCCCAGGCGTGTGCCCAGGCGCGTGCCCAACATGCCCAGGGGTGTGCCCATGATGCCCAGGCGTGTGCCCATCATGCCCAGGCGTGTGCCCATCATGCCTAGGCGTGTGCCCATCATGCCCAGGGGTGTGCCCATGATGCCCAGGGGTGTGCCCATGATGCCCAGGCGTGTGTCCATGATGCCCAGGAGTGTGCCTATGATGCCCTGCTGCGTGCCCAACATGCCCAGGGGTGTGCCCATGATGCCCAGGCGTGTGCCCAGGATGCCCAGGGGTGTGCCCATGATGCCCAGTCGTGTGCCCATGATGCCCATGCGTGTGCCCATCATGCCCAGGGGTGTGCCCATGATGCCTAGGGGTGTGCCCATGATGCCCAGGCGTGTGCCCATCATGCCCAGGCGTGTGCCCATGATTCCCAGGGGTGTGCCCATGATGCCCAGGCGTGTGCCCATGATGCCCAAGCGTGTGCCCATGATGCCCAGGTGCGTGCCCAACATGCCCAGGGGTGTGCCCATGATGCCCAGGCGCGTGCCCATCATGCCCAGGGGTGTGCCCATGATGCCCAGGGGTGTGCCCATGATGCCCAGGTGGGTGCCCATGATTCCCTGGTGCGTGCCCAACATGCCCAGGGGTGTGCCCATGATGCCCAAGCGGGTGCCCATGATGCCCAGGTGCGTGCCCAACATGCACAGGGGTGTGCCCATGATGCCCATGCATGTGCCCATGATGCCCATGCGTGTGCCCATCATGCCCAGGGGTGTGCCCATGAAGCCCAGGCGTGTGCCCATGATGCCCTGGTGCGTGCCCAACATGCCCAGGGGTGTGCCAATGATGCCCAGGCGTATGCCCATGATGCCCAGGCGTGTGCCCATGATGCCCAGGCGAGTGCCCATGATGCCCTGGTGCGTGCCCAACATGCCCACGGGTGTGCCCATGATGCCCAGGCGTGTGCCCATGATGCCCAGGTGCGTGCCCAACATGCCCAGGGGTGTGACCATGATGCCCAGGCGTGTGCCCATGATGCCCATGCGTGTGCCCATGATGCCCAGGGGTGTGCCCATGATGCCCAGGCGTGTGTCCATGATGCCCTGGCGTGTGCCTAGGATGCCCTGGTGCGTGCCCAACATGCCCAGGGATGTGCCCATGATGCCCAGGCGTGTGCCCATGATGCCCAGGCGTGTGCCCATCATGCCCAGGGGTGTGCCCATGATGCCCAGGCGTGTGCCCATGATGCCCATTCGTGTGCCCATCATGCCCAGGGGTGTGCCCATGATGCCTAGGGTGTGCCCATGATGCCCAGGCGTGTGCCCATCATGCCCAGGCGTGTGCCCATCATGCCCAGGGGTGTGCCCATGATGCCCAGGCGTGTGCCCATGATGCCCAGGCGAGTGCTTATGATGCCCTGGTGCGTGCCCAACATGCCCACGGGTGTGCCCATGATGCCCAGGCGTGTGCCCATGATGCACAGGTGCATGCCCAACATGCCCAGGGGTGTGCCCATGATGCCCTGGTGCGTGCCCAACATGCCCAGGTGCGTGCCCAACATGCCCAGGGGTGTGCCCATGATGCCCAGGCATGTGCCCAGGATGCCCATGCGTGTGCCCATCATGCCCAGGGGTGTGCCCATGAAGCCCAGGCGTGTGCCCATGAAGCCCAGGCGTGTGCCCATGATGCCCAGGCGTGTGCCCATGATGCCCTGGTGCGTGCCCAACATGCCCAGGGGTGTGCCCATGATGCCCAGGCGTGTGCCCATGATGCCCAGGCGTGTGCCCATGATGCCCAGGCGAGTGCTCATGATGCCCTGGTGCGTGCTTAACATGCCCACGGGTGTGCCCATGATGCCCAGGCGTGTGCCCATGATGCCCAGGTGCGTGCCCAACATGCCCAGGGGTGTGCCCATGATGCCCGGGCGTGTGCCCATGATGCCCAGGCGTGTGCCCATGATGCCCATGCGTGTGCCCATGATGCCCAGGGGTGTGCCCATGATGCCCAGGCGTGTGTCCATGATGCCCAGGCGTGTGCCTAGGATGCCCTGGTGCGTGCCCAACATGCCCAGGGATGTGCCCATGATGCCCAGGCGTGTGCCCATCATGCCCAGGCGTGTGCCCATCATGCCCAGGGGTGTGCCCATGATGCCCAGGCGTGTGCCCATGATGCCCATGCGTGTGCCCATCATACCCAGGGGTGTGCCCATGATGCCTAGGGGTGTGTCCATGATGCCCAGGCGTGTGCCCATCATGCCCAGGCGTGTGCCCATCATGCCCAGGGGTGTGCCCATGATGCCCAGGGGTGTGCCCATGATGCCCAGGGGTGTGCCCATGATGCCCAGGCGTGTGCCCATAATGCCCAGGTGCGTGCCCAACATGCCCAGGGGTGTGCCCATGATGCCCAGGCGTGTGCCCATGATGCCCATGCGTGTGCCCATCATGCCCAGGGGTGTGCCCATGAAGCCCAGGCGTGTGCCCATGATGCCCAGGCGTATGCCCATGATGCCCTGGTGCGTGCCCAACATGCCCGGGGGTGTGCCCATGATGCCCAGGCGTGTGCCCATGATGCCCAGGCGTGTGCCCATGATGCCCAGGGGTGTGCCCATGATGCCCATGCGTGTGCCCATCATGCCCAGGCGCGTGCCCAACATGCCCAGGTGGGTGCCCAACATGCCCAGGGGTGTGCCCATGATGCGCAGGCGTGTGCCCATCATGCCCTGGCGTGTGCCCATGATGCCCAGGGGTGTGCCCATGATGCCCAGGCGTGTGCCCATGATGCCCAGGCGTGTGCCTATGATGCCCAGGTGCGTGCCCAACATGCCCAAGGGTGTGCCCATGATGCCCAGACGTGTGCCCATCATGCCCAGGCGTGTGTCCATCATGCCCAGGGGTGTGCCCATGATGCCCAGGTCTGTGCCCATGATGCCCAGGTGCGTGCCCAACATGCCCAGGGGTGTGCCCATGATGCCCAGGCGTGTGCCCATGATGCCCATGCGTGTGCCCATGATGCCCAGGGGTGTGCCCATGATGCCCAGGCGTGTGTCCATGATGCCCAGGCGTGTGCCTAGGATGCCCTGGTGCGTGCCCAACATGCCCAGGGATGTGCCCATGATGCCCAGGCGTGTGCCCATGATGCCCAGGCGTGTGCCCATCATGCCTAGGGGTGTGCCCATGATGCCCAGGCGTGTGCCCATGATGCCCATGCGTGTGCCCATCATACCCAGGGGTGTGCCCATGATGCCTAGTGGTGTGCCCATGATGCCCTGGCGTGTGCCCATCATGCCCAGGCGTGTGCCCATCATGCCCAGGGGTGTGGCCATGATGCCCAGGGGTGTGCCCATGATGCCCATGGGTGTGCCCATGATGCCCAAGCGTGTGCCCATAATGCCCAGGTGCGTGCCCAACATGCCCAGGGGTGTGCCCATGATGCCCAGGCGTGTGCCCATCATGCCCAGGCGTGTGCCCATGATGCCCAGGCAGGTGCCCATGATGCCCAGGCGGGTGCCCATGATGCCCAGACGGGTGTGCCCATGATGCCCAGACGGGTGTGCCCATGATGCCCTGGTGCGTGCCCAACATGCCCAGGGGTGTGCCCATGATGCCCAGACGTGTGCCCATCATGCCCAGGGGTGTGCCCATGATGCCCAGGCGTGTGCCCATGATGCCCAGGGGTGTGCCCATGATGCCCAGGGGTGCGCCCATCATGCCCAGGCGTGTGCTTAGGATGCCCAAGGGTGTGCCCATGATGCCCAGTCGTGTGCCCATGATGCCCATGCATGTGCCCATCATGCCCAGGGGTGTGCCCATGATGCCTAGGGGTGTGCCCATGATGCCCAGGCGTGTGCCCATCATGCCCAGGCGTGTGCCCATGATGCCCAGGGGTGTGCCCATGATGCCCAGGCGTGTGCCCATGATGCCCAAGCGTGTGCCCATGATGCCCAGGTGCGTGCCCAACATACCCAGGGGTGTGCCCATGATGCCCAGGCGCGTGCCCATCATGCCCAGGGGTGTGCCCATGATGCCCAGGGGTGTGCCCATGATGCCCAGGTGGGCCCATCATGCCCAGGCGTGTGCTTAGGATGCCCAAGGGTGTGCCCATGATGCCCAGTCGTGTGCCCATGATGCCCATGCATGTGCCCATCATGCCCAGGGGTGTGCCCATGATGCCCAGGCGTGTGCCCATCATGCCCAGGCGTGTGCCCATGATGCCCAGGGGTGTGCCCATGATGCCCAGGCGTGTGCCCATGATGCCCAAGCGTGTGCCCATGATGCCCAGGTGCGTGCCCAACATACCCAGGGGTGTGCCCATGATGCCCAGGCGCGTGCCCATCATGCCCAGGGGTGTGCCCATGATGCCCAGGGGTGTGCCCATGATGCCCAGGTGGGTGCCCATGATTCCCTGGTGCGTGCCCAACATGCCCAGGGGTGTGCCCATGATGCCCAAGCGGGTGCCCATGATGCCCAGGTGCGTGCCCAACATGCCCAGGGGTGTGCCCATGATGCCCATGCATGTGCCCATGATGCCCATGCGTGTGCCCATCATGCCCAGGGGTGTGCCCATGAAGCCCAGGCGTGTGCCCATGATGCCCTGGTGCGTGCCCAACATGCCCAGGGGTGTGCCCATGATGCCCAGGCGTATGCCCATGATGCCCAGGCGTGTGCCCATGATGCCCAGGCGAGTGCCCATGATGCCCTGGTGCGTGCCCAACATGCCCACGGGTGTGCCCATGATGCCCAAGCGTGTGCCCATGATGCCCAGGTGCGTGCCCAACATGCCTAGGGGTGTGCCCATGATGCCCAGGCGTGTGCCCATGATGCCCATGCGTGTGCCCATGATGCCCAACGGTGTGCCCATGATGCCCAGGCGTGTGTCCATGATGCCCAGGCGTGTGCCTAGGATGCCCTGGTGCGTGCCCAACATGCCCAGGGATGTGCCCATGATGCCCAGGCGTGTGCCCATGATGCCCAGGCGTGTGCCCATCATGCCCAGGGGTGTGCCCATGATGCCCAGGCGTGTGCCCATGATGCCCATTCGTGTGCCCATCATGCCCAGGGGTGTGCCCATGATGCCTAGGGTGTGCCCATGATGCCCAGGCGTGTGCCCATCATGCCCAGGCGTGTGCCCATCATGCCCAGGCGTGTGCCCATCATGCCCAGGGGTGTGCCCATGATGCCCAGGCGTGTGCCCATGATGCCCAGGCCTGTGCCCATCATGCCTAGGGGTGTGCCCAGGCGTGTGCCCATGATGCCCAGGCGAGTGCTTATGATGCCCTGGTGCGTGCCCAACATGCCCACGGGTGTGCCCATGATGCCCAGGCGTGTGCCCATGATGCACAGGTGCATGCCCAACATGCCCAGGGGTGTGCCCATGATGCCCTGGTGCGTGCCCAACATGCCCAGGTGCGTGCCCAACATGCCCAGGGGTGTGCCCATGATGCCCAGGCATGTGCCCATGATGCCCATGCGTGTGCCCATGATGCCCATGCGTGTGCCCATGATGCCCAGGCATGTGCCCAACATGCCCAGGGGTGTGCCCATGATGCCCAGGTGCGTGCCCAACATGCCCAGGCGTGTGCCCATGATGCCCAGGCGTGTGCCCATGATGCCCTGGTGCGTGCCCAACATGCCCAGGGGTGTGCCCATGATGCCCAGGCGTGTGCCCATGATGCCCAGGCGTGTGCCCATGATGCCCAGGCGAGTGCTCATGATGCCCTGGTGCGTGCTTAACATGCCCACGGGTGTGCCCATGATGCCCAGGCGTGTGCCCATGATGCTTAGGTGCGTGCCCAACATGCCCAGGGGTGTGCCCATGATACCCAGGCGTGTGCCCATGATGCCCATGCGTGTGCCCATGATGCCCAGGCGAGTGCTCATGATGCCCTGGTGCGTGCTTAACATGCCCACGGGTGTGCCCATGATGCCCAGGCGTGTGCCCATGATGCCCAGGTGCGTGCCCAACATGCCCAGGGGTGTGCCCATGATGCCCAGGCGTGTGCCCATGATGCCCAGGCGTGTGCCCATGATGCCCATGCGTGTGCCCATGATGCCCAGGGGTGTGCCCATGATGCCCAGGCGTGTGTCCATGATGCCCAGGCGTGTGCCTAGGATGCCCTGGTGCGTGCCCAACATGCCCAGGGATGTGCCCATGATGCCCAGGCGTGTGCCCATCATGCCCAGGCGTGTGCCCATCATGCCTAGGGGTGTGCCCATGATGCCCAGGCGTGTGCCCATGATGCCCATGCGTGTGCCCATCATACACAGGGGTGTGCCCATGATGCCTAGGGGTGTGTCCATGATGCCCAGGCGTGTGCCCATCATGCCCAGGCGTGTGCCCATCATGCCCAGGGGTGTGCCCATGATGCCCAGGGGTGTGCCCATGATGCCCAGGGGTGTGCCCATGATGCCCAGGCGTGTGCCCATAATGCCCAGGTGCGTGCCCAACATGCCCAGGGGTGTGCCCATGATGCCCAGGCGTGTGCCCATGATGCCCATGCGTGTGCCCATCATGCCCAGGGGTGTGCCCATGAAGCCCAGGCGTGTGCACATGATGCCCAGGCGTATGCCCATGATGCCCTGGTGCGTGCCCAACATGCCCGGGGGTGTGCCCATGATGCCCAGGCGTGTGCCCATGATGCCCAGGCGTGTGCCCATGATGCCCAGGGGTGTGCCCATGATGCCCATGCGTGTGCCCATCATGCCCAGGCGCGTGCCCAACATGCCCAGGTGGGTGCCCAACATGCCCAGGGGTGTGCCCATGATGCGCAGGCGTGTGCCCATCATGCCCAGGCGTGTACCCATGATGCCCAGGGGTGTGCCCATGATGCCCAGGGGTGTGCCCATGATGCCCAGGCGTGTGCCCATCATGCCCAGGCGTGTGCCTATGATGCCCAGGTGCGTGCCCAACATGCCCAAGGGTGTGCCCATGATGCCCAGACGTGTGCCCATCATGCCCAGGCGTGTGTCCATCATGCCCAGGGGTGTGCCCATGATGCCCAGGGGTGTGCCCATGATGCCCAGGTGCGTGCCTAACGTGCCCAGGGGTGTGCCCATGATGCCCAGGCGTGTGCCCATAATGCCCAGGTGCGTGCCCAACATGCCCAGGGATGTGCCCATGATGCCCAGGCGTGTGCCCATGATGCCCAGGCGTGTGCCCATCATGCCCAGGGGTGTGCCCATGATGCCCAGGCGTGTGCCCATGATGCCCATTCGTGTGCCCATCATGCCCAGGGGTGTGCCCATGATGCCTAGGGTGTGCCCATGATGCCCAGGCGTGTGCCCATCATGCCCAGGCGTGTGCCCATCATGCCCAGGGGTGTGCCCATGATGCCCAGGGGTGTGCCCATGATGCCCAGGGGTGTGCCCTTGATGCCCAGGCGTGTGCCCATAATGCCCAGGTGCGTGCCCAATATGCCCAGGGGTGTGCCCATGATGCCCAGGCGTGTGCCCATCATGCCCAGGCGTGTGCCCATCTTGCCCAGGGGTGTGCCCATGATTCCCAGGGGTGTGCCCATGATGCCCAGGCGGGTGCCCATGATGCCCAGGCAGGTGCCCATGATGCCCTGGTGCGTGCCCAACATGCCCAGGGGTGTGCCCATGATGCCCAGGCGGGTGCCCATGATGCCCAGGTGCGTGCCCAACATGCCCAGGGGTGTGCCCATGATGCCCAGGCGTGTGCCCATGATGCCCATGCGTGTGCCCATCATGCCCAGGGGTGTGTCCATGAAGCCCAGGCGTGTGCCCATGATGCCCAGGCGTGTGCCCATGATGCCCTGGTGCGTTCCCAACATGCCCAGGGGTGTGCCCATGATGCCTTGGTGCGTGCCCAACATGCCCAGGGGTGTGCCCATGATGCCCAGGCGTGTGCCCATGATGCCCAGGTGCGTGCCCAACATTCCCAGGGGTGTGCCCATGATGCCCAGGGGTGTGCCCATGATGCCCAGGCGTGTGCCCATGATGCCCTGGTGCGTGCCCAACATGCCCAAGGATGTGCGCATGATGCCCAGGCGTGTGCCCATGATGCCCAGGTGCGTGCCCAACATGCCCAGGGGTGTGCCCATGTTGCCCAGGCGTGTGCCCATGATGCCCAGGCGTGTGCCCATCATGCCCAGGGGTGTGCCCAGACGGGTGTGCCCAGGCGAGTGCCCATGATGCCCAGGCGTGTGCCCATTATGCCCATGCGTGTGCCCATGATGCCCTAGTGCGTGCCCAACATGCCCAGGGTGTGCCCATGATGCCCAGGCGTGTGCCCATCATGCCCAGGTGCGTGCCCAACATGCCCAGGGGTGGGCCCATGATGCCTAGGCGTGTGCCCATGATGCCCAGGCGTCTGCCCATCATGCCTAGGGGTGTGCCCATGATGCCCAAGTGTGTGCCCATCATTCCCAGGCGTGTGCCCATGATGCCCAGGCGTGTGCCCATCATGCCCAGGCATGTGCCCATGATGCCCAGGTGCGTGCCCAACATGCACAGGGGTGTGCCCATGATGCCCAGGCGTGTACCCATCATGCCTAGGGGAGTGCCCATGATGCCCAGGGGTGTGCCCATGATGCCCAAGCGTGTGCCCATGATGCCCTAGCGTGCGCCCATGATGCCCAGGCGTGTGCCCATCATGCCCAGGCGTGTGCCCATGATGCCCAGGGGTGTGCCCATGATGCCCAGGTGCGTGCCCAACATGCCCAGGGGTGTGCCCATTATACCCAGGCGTGTGCCCATCATGCCCAGGCGTGTGCCCATCATGCCCAGGGATGTGCCCACGATGCCCAGGCGTGTGCCCATGATGCCAAGGCGTGTGCCCATGATGCCCATGCGTGTGCCCATGATGCCCTAGTACGTGCCCAACATGCCCAAGGGTGTGCCCATGATGCCCAGGCGTGTGCCCATGATGCCCAGGTGTGTGCCCAACATGCCCAGGGGTGTGCCCATGATGCCCAGGCATGTGCCCATGATGCCCAGGCCTGTGCCCATCATGCCCAGGGGTGTGCCCAGGCGTGTGCCCATGATGCCCAGGCGTGTGCCCATGATGCCCAGGCGTGTGCCCATCATGCCTAGGGGTGTGCCCATGATGCCCAGGCCTGTGCCCATCATGCCCAGGGGTGTGCCCAGGCGTGTGCCCATGATGCCCAGGCGTGTGCCCATGATGCCCAGGCGTGTGCCCATCATGCCCAGGGGTGTGCCCATGATGCCCAGGCGTGTGCCCATGATGCCCAGGGGTGTGCCCATGATGCCCAGGCGTGTGTCCATGATGCCCAGGCGTGTGCCTAGGATGCCCTGGTGCGTGCCCAACATGCCCAGGGATGTGCCCATGATGCCCAGGCGTGTGCCCATCATGCCCAGGCGTGTGCCCATGATGCCTAGGGGTGTGCCCATGATGCCCAGGCGTGTGCCCATCATGCCCAGGCGTGTGCCCATCATGCCCAGGGGTGTGGCCATGATGCCCAGGGGTGTGCCCATGATGCCCATGGGTGTGCCCATGATGCCCATGGGTGTGCCCATGATGCCCAAGCGTGTGCCCATAATGCCCAGGTGCGTGCCCAACATGCCCAGGGGTGTGCCCATGATTCCCAGGCGTGTGCCCATCATGCCCAGGCGTGTGCCCATGATGCCCAGGCAGGTGCCCAGGATGCCCAGGCGGGTGCCCATGATGCCCAGGCGGGTGCCCATGATGCCTAGACGGGTGTGCCCATGATGCCCAGACGGGTGTGCCCATGATGCCCAGGCGGGTGCCCATGATGCCCAGACGGGTGTGCCCATGATGCCCAGACGGGTGTGCCCATGATGCCCACACGGGTGTGCCCATGATGCCCAGGTGCGTGCCCAACATGCCCAGGGGTGTGCCCATGATGCGCAGGCGTGTGCCCATCATGCCCAGGCGTGTGCCCATGATGCCCAGGGGTGTGCCCATGATGCCCAGGCGTGTGCCCATCATGCCCAGGCGTGTGCCTATGATGCCCAGGTGCGTGCCTAACATGCCCAAGGGTGTGCCCATGATGCCCAGACGTGTGCCCATCATGCCCAGGCGTGTGTCCATCATGCCCAGGGGTGTGCCCATGATGCCCAGGGGTGTGCCCATGATGCCCAGGTGCGTGCCCAACATGCCCAGGGGTGTGCCCATGATGCCCAGGCGTGTGCCCATGATGCCCATGCGTGTGCCCATGATGCCCAGGGGTGTGCCCATGATGCCCAGGCGTGTGTCCATGATGCCCAGGCGTGTGCCAAGGATGCCCTGGTGCGTGCCCAACATGCCCAGGGATGTGCCCATGATGCCCAGGCGTGTGCCCATGATGCCCAGGCGTGTGCCCATCATGCCAAGGGGTGTGCCCATGATGCCCAGGCGTGTGCCCAAGATGCCCATGCGTGTGCCCATCATACCCAGGGGTGTGCCCATGATGCCTAGCGGTGTGCCCATGATGCCCAGGCGTGTGCCCATCATGCCCAGGCGTGTGCCCATCATGCCCAGGGGTGTGGCCATGATGCCCAGGGGTGTGCCCATGATGCCCATGGGTGTGCACATGATGCCCAAGCGTGTGCCCATAATGCCCAGGTGCGTGCCCAACATGCCCAGGGGTGTGCCCATGATGCCCAGGCGTGTGCCCATCATGCCCAGGCGTGTGCCCATGATGCCCAGGCAGGTGCCCATGATGCCCAGGCGGGTGCCCATGATGCCCAGACGGGTGTGCCCATGATGCCCAGACGGGTGTGCCCATGATGCCCTGGTGCGTGCCCAACATGCCCAGGGGTGTGCCCATGATGCCCAGACGTGTGCCCATCATGCCCAGGGGTGTGCCCATGATGCCTAGGCGGGTGCCCATCATGCCCAGGCAAGTGCCCATGATGCCCAGGTGCGTGCCCAACATGCCCAGAGGTGTGCCCATGATGCCCAGGCGTGTGCCCATCATGCTCAGGCGTGTGCCCATCATGCCCAGGCGTGTGCCCATCATGCCCAGGGGTGTGCCCATCATGCCCAGGGGTGTGCCCATCATGCCCAGGCGTGTGCCCATCATGCCTAGGCGCGTGCCCAACATGCCCAGGGGTGTGCCCATGATGCACAGGCGTGTGCCCATCATGCCCAGGCGTGTGCCCATCATGCCCAGGGTTGTGCCCATGATGCCCAGGCGTGTGCCCATCATGCCCAGGCGTGTGCTCATCATGCCCAGGGGTGTGCCCATTATGCCCAGGGGTGTGCCCATGATGCCCAGGCGTGTGCCCATGATGCCCTGGCGTGTGCCCATGATGCCCTGGTGCGTGCCCAACTTGCCCAGGGTTGTGCCCATGATGCCCAGGCGTGTGCCCATGATGCCCAGGTGCGTGCCCAACATGCCCAGGGGTGTGCCCATGATGCCCAAGCGTGTGCCCATCATGCCCATGCGTGTGCCCATCATGCCCAGGGGTGTGCCCATGATGCCCAGGCGTGTGTCCATGATGCCCAGGCGTGTGCCTATGATGCCCTGGTGCGTGCCCAACATGCCCAGAGGTGTGCCCATGATGCCCAGACTTGTGCCCATCATGCCCAGGGGTGTGCCCATGATGCCCAGGCGGGTGCCCATCATGCCCAGGCGTGTGCCCATGATGCCCAGGTGCGTGCCCAACATGCCCAGGGGTGTGCCCATGATGCCCAGGCGTGTGCCCATCATGCCCAGGCGTGTGCCCATCATGCCCTGGGGTGTGCCCATCATGCCCAGGCGTGTGCCCATGATGCCCATGCGTGTGCCCATCATGCCCAGGGGTGTGCCCATGATGCCTAGGGGTGTGCCCATGATGCCCAGGCGTGTGCCCATCATGCCCAGGCGTGTGCCCATCATGCCCAGGGGTGTGCCCATGATGCCCAGGGGTGTGCCCATGATGCCCAGGGGTGTGCCCATGATGCCCAGGCGTGTGCCCATAATGCCCAGGTGCGTGCCCAACATGCCCAGGGGTGTGCCCATGATGCCCAGACGTGTGCCCATCATGCCTAGGGGTGTGCCCATGATGCCCAGGCGGGTGCCCATCATGCCCAGGCAAGTGCCCATGATGCCCAGGTGCGTGCCCAACATGCCCAGAGGTGTGCCCATGATGCCCAGGCGTGTGCCCATCATGCTCAGGCGTGTGCCCATCATGCCCAGGCGTGTGCCCATCATGCCCAGGCGTGTGCCCATCATGCCCAGGGGTGTGCCCATCATTCCCAGGGGTGTGCCCATCATGCCCAGACGTGTGCCCATCATGCCCAGGCGCGTGCCCAACATGCCCAGGGGTGTGCCCATGATGCACAGGCGTGTGCCCATCATGCCCAGGCGTGTGCCCATCATGCCCAGGGTTGTGCCCATGATGCCCAGGCGTGTGCCCATCATGCCCAGGCGTGTGCCCATCATGCCCAGGGGTGTGCCCATTATGCCCAGGGGTGTGCCCAAGATGCCCAGGCGCGTGCCCATGATGCCCTGGCATGTGCCCATGATGCCCTGGTGCGTGCCCAACTTGCCCAGGGGTGTGCCCATGATGCCCAGGTGTGTGCCCATGATGCCCAGGTGCGTGCCCAACATGCCCAGGGGTGTGCCCATGATGCCCAAGCGTGTGCCCATCATGCCCATGCGTGTGCCCATCATGCCCAGGGGTGTGCCCATGATGCCCAGGCGTGTGTCCATGATGCCCAGGCGTGTGCCTATGATGCCCTGGTGCGTGCCCAACATGCCCAGAGGTGTGCCCATGATGCCCAGACTTGTGCCCATCATGCCCAGGGGTGTGCCCATGATGCCCAGGCGGGTGCCCATCATGCCCAGGCGTGTGCCCATGATGCCCAGGTGCGTGCCCAACATGCCCAGGGGTGTGCCCATGATGCCCAGGCGTGTGCCCATCATGCCCAGGCGTGTGCCCATCATGCCCAGGGGTGTGCCCATCATGCCCAGGCGTGTGCCCATGATGCCCATGCGTGTGCCCATCATGCCCAGGGGTGTGCCCATGATGCCTAGGGGTGTGCCCATGATGCCCAGGCGTGTGCCCATCATGCCCAGGGGTGTGCCCATCATGCCCAGGGGTGTGCCCATGATGCCCAGGGGTGTGCCCATGATGCCCAGGGGTGTGCCCATGATGCCCAGGCGTGTGCCCATAATGCCCAGGTGCGTGCCCAACATGCCTAGGGGTGTGTCCATGATGCCCAGGCGTGTGCCCATCATGCCCAGGCGTGTGCCCATGATGCCCAGGCAGGTGCCCATGATGCCCTGGTGCGTGCCCAACATGCCCAGGGGTGTGCCCATGATGCCCAGGCGGGTGCCCATGATGCCCAGGTGTGTGCCAGTGATGCCCAGGCGTGTGCCCATCATGCCCAGGCGTGTGCCCATCATGCCCAGGCGTGTGCCCATCATGCCCAGGGGTGTGCCCATGATGCCCAGGGGTGTGCCCATGATGCCCAGGCGGGTGCCCATCATGCTCAGGCGTGTGCCCATCATGCCCATGCGTGTGCCCATCATGCCCAGGCGTGTGCCCAACATGCCCAGGGGTGTGCCCATCATGCCCAGGGGTGTGCCCATCATGCCCAGGCGTGTGCCCAGGCGCGTGCCCAACATGCCCAGGGGTGTGCCCATGATGCCCAGGCGTGTGCCCATCATGCCCAGGCGTGTGCCCATCATGCCCAGGGGTGTGCCCATGATGCCCAGGGGTGGGCCCATGATGCCCAGGCGTGTGTCCATGATGCCCAGGCGTGTGCCTATGATGCCCTGCTGCGTGCCCAACATGCCCAGGGGTGTGCCCATGATGCCCAGGCGTGTGCCCATGATGCCCAGGGGTGTGCCCATGATGCCCAGTCGTGTGCCCATGATGCCCATGCGTGTGCCCATCATGCCCAGGGGTGTGCCCATGATGCCTAGGGGTGTGCCCATGATGCCCAGGCGTGTGCCCATCATGCCCAGGCGTGTGCCCATGATGCCCAGGGGTGTGCCCATGATGCCCAGGCGTGTGCCCATGACGCCCAAGCGTGTGCCCATGATGCCCAGGTGCGTGCCCAACATGCCCAGGGGTGTGCCCATGATGCCCAGGCGCGTGCCCATCATGCCCAGGGGTGTGCCCATGATGCCCAGGGGTGTGCCCATGATGCCCAGGTGGGTGCCCATGATTCCCTGGTGCGTGCCCAACATGCCCAGGGGTGTGCCCATGATGCCCAAGTGGGTGCCCATGATGCCCAGGTGCGTGCCCAACATGCCCAGGGGTGTGCCCATGATGCCCATGCATGTGCCCATGATGCCCATGCGTGTGCCCATCATGCCCAGGGATGTGCCCATGAAGCCCAGGCGTGTGCCCATGATGCCCTGGTGCGTGCCCAACATGCCCAGAGGTGTGCCCATGATGCCCAGGCGTATGCCCATGATGCCCAGGCGTGTGCCCATGATGCCCTGGTGCGTGCCCAACATGCCCACGGGTGTGCCCATGATGCCCAGGCGTGTGCCCATGATGCCCAGGTGCGTGCCCAACATGCCCAGGGGTGTGCCCATGATGCCCAGGCGTGTGCCCATGATGCCCATGCGTGTGCCCATGATGCCCAGGGGTGTGCCCATGATGCCCAGGCGTGTGTCCATGATGCCCAGGCGTGTGCCTAGGATGCCCATGATGCCCAAGCGTGCGCCCATGATGCCCAGGTGCGTGCCCAACATGCCCAGGGGTGTGCCCATGATGCCCAGGCGGGTGCCCATCATGCCCAGGGGTGTGCCCATGATGCCCAGGGGTGTGCCCATGATGCCCAGGTGGGTGCCCATGATTCCCTGGTGCGTGCCCAACATGCCCAGGGGTGTGCCCATGATGCCCAAGCGGGTGCCCATGATGCCTAGGTGCGTGCCCAACATGCCCAGGGGTGTGCCCATGATGCCCATGCATGTGCCCATGATGCCCATGCGTGTGCCCATCATGCCCAGGGGTGTGCCCATGAAGCCCAGGCGTATGCCTATGATGCCCATGCGTGTGCCCATGATGCCCAGGGGTGTGCCCATGATGCCCAGGCGTGTGTCCATGATGCCCAGGCGTGTGCCTAAGATGCCCTGGTGCGTGCCCAACATGCCTAGGGATGTGCCCATGATGCCCAGGCGTGTGCCCATGATGCCCAGGCGTGTGCCCATCATGCCCAGGGGTGTGCCCATGATGCCCAGGCGTGTGCCCATGATGCCCATTCGTGTGCCCATGATGCCCAGGGGTGTGCCCATGATGCCTAGGGTGTGCCCATGATGCCCAGGCGTGTGCCCATCATGCCCAGGCGTGTGCCCATCATGCCCAGGGGTGTGCCCATGATGCCCAGGGGTGTGCCCTTGATGCCCAGGCGTGTGCCCATAATGCCCAGGTGCGTGCCCAACATGCCCAGGGGTGTGCCCATGATGCCCAGGCGTGTGCCCATCATGCCCAGGCGTGTGCCCATCTTGCCCAGGGGTGTGCCCATGATGCCCAGGGGTGTGCCCATGATGCCCAGGCGGGTGCCCATGATGCCCAGGCGGGTGCCCATGATGCCCAGGTGCGTGCCCAACATGCCCAGGGGTGTGCCCATGATGCCCAGGCGTGTGCCCATGATGCCCATGTGTGTGCCCATCATGCCCAGGGGTGTGCCCATGAAGCCCAGGCGTGTGCCCATGATGCCCAGGCGTGTGCCCATGATGCCCTGGTGCGTGCCCAACATGCCCAGGGGTGTGCCCATGATGCCCAGGCGTGTGCCCATGATGCCCAGGTGCGTGCCCAACATGCCCAGGGGTGTGCCCATGATGCCCAGGGGTGTGCCCATGATGCCCAGGCGTGTGCCCATGATGCCCTGGTGCGTGCCCAACATGCCCAAGGATGTGCGCATGATGCCCAGGCGTGTGCCCATGATGCCCAGGTGCGTGCCCAACATGCCCAGGGGTGTGCCCATGATGCCCAGGCGTGTGCCCATGATGCCCAGGCGTGTGGCCATCATGCCCAGGGGTGTGCCCATGATGCCCAGGCGAGTGCCCATGATGCCCAGGCGTGTGCCCATGATGCCCATGCGTGTGCCCATGATGCCCTAGTGCGTGCCCAACATGCCCAGGGTGTGCCCATGATGCCCAGGCGTGTGCCCATCATGCCCAGGTGCGTGCCCAACATGCCCAGGGGTGGGCCCATGATGCCTAGGCGTGTGCCCATGATGCCCAGGCGTCTGCCCATCATGCCTAGGGGTGTGCCCATGATGCCCAAGTGTGTGCCGATCATTCCCAGGCGTGTGCCCATGATGCCCAGGCGTGTGCCCATCATGCCCAGGCATGTGCCCATGATGCCCAGGTGCGTGCCCAACATGCACAGGGGTGTGCCCATGATGCCCAGGCGTGTACCCATCATGCCTAGGGGAGTGCCCATGATGCCCAGGGGTGTGCCCATGATGCCCAAGCGTGTGCCCATGATGCCCTAGCGTGCGCCCATGATGCCCAGGCGTGTGCCCATCATGCCCAGGCGTGTGCCCATGATGCCCAGGGGTGTGCCCATGATGCCCAGGTGCGTGCCCAACATGCCCAGGGGTGTGCCCATTATACCCAGGCGTGTGCCCATCATGCCCAGGCGTGTGCCCATCATGCCCAGGGATGTGCCCACGATGCCCAGGCGTGTGCCCATGATGCCAAGGCGTGTGCCCATGATGCCCATGCGTGTGCCCATGATGCCCTAGTACGTGCCCAACATGCCCAGGGGTGTGCCTATGATGCCCAGGCGTGTGCCCATGATGCCCAGGTGTGTGCCCAACATGCCCAGGGGTGTGCCCATGATGCCCAGGCATGTGCCCATGATGCCCAGGCCTGTGCCCATCATGCCCAGGGGTGTGCCCAGGCGTGTGCCCATGATGCCCAGGCGTGTGCCCATGATGCCCAGGCGTGTGCCCATCATGCCCAGGGGTGTGCCCATGATGCCCAGGCCTGTGCCCATCATGCCCAGGGGTGTGCCCAGGGGTGTGCCCATGATGCCCAGGCGTGTGCCCATGATGCCCAGGCGTGTGCCCATCATGCCCAGGGGTGTGTCCATGATGCCCAGGCGTGTGCCCATGATGCCCAGGGGTGTGCCCATGATGCCCAGGCGTGTGTCCATGATGCCCAGGCGTGTGCTTAGGATGCCCTGGTGCGTGCCCAACATGCCCAGGGATGTGCCCATGATGCCCAGGCGTGTGCCCATCATGCCCAGGCGTGTGCCCATCATGCCCAGGGGTGTGCCCATGATGCCCAGGCGTGTGCCCATGATGCCCATGCGTGTGCCCATCATACCCAGGGGTGTGCCCATGATGCCTAGAGGTGTGTCCATGATGCCCAGGCGTGTGCCCATCATGCCCAGGCGTGTGCCCATCATGCCCAGGGGTGTGCCCATGATGCCCAGGGGTGTGCCCATGATGCCCAGGGGTGTGCCCATGATGCCCAGGCGTGTGCCCATAATGCCCAGGTGCGTGCCCAACATGCCCAGGGGTGTGCCCATGATGCGCAGGCGTGTGCCCATCATGCCCAGGCGTGTGCCCATGATGCCCAGGGGAGTGCCCATGATGCCCAGGCGTGTGCCCATCATGCCCAGGCGTGTGTCCATCATGCCCAGGGGTGTGCCCATGATGCCCAGGGGTGTGCCCATGATGCCCAGGTGCGTGCCCAACATGCCCAGGGGTGTGCCCATGATGCCCAGGCGTGTGCCCATGATGCCCATGCGTGTGCCCATGATGCCCAGGGGTGTGCCCATGATGCCCAGGCGTGTGTCCATGATGCCCAGGCGTGTGCCTAGGATGCCCTGGTGCGTGCCCAATATGCCCAGGGATGTGCCCATGATGCCCAGGCGTGTGCCCATGATGCCCAGGCGTGTGCCCATCATGCCTAGGGGTATGCCCATGATGCCCAGGCGTGTGCCCATGATGCCCATACGTGTGCCCATCATACCCAGGGGTGTGCCCATGATGCCTAGGGGTGTGCCCATGATGCCCAGGCGTGTGCCCATCATGCCCAGGCGTGTGCCCATCATGCCCAGGGGTGTGGCCATGATGCCCAGGGGTGTGCCCATGATTCCCATGGGTGTGCCCATGATGCCCAAGCGTGTGCCCATAATGCCCAGGTGCGTGCCCAACATGCCCAGGGGTGTGCCCATGATGCCCAGGCGTGTGCCCATCATGCCCAGGCGTGTGCCCATGATGCCCAGGCAGGTGCCCATGATGCCCAGGCGGGTGCCCATGATGCCCAGACGGGTGTGCCCATGATGCCCAGACGGGAGTGCCCATGATGCCCAGGTGCGTGCCCAACATGCCTAGGGGTGTGTCCATGATGCCCAGGCGTGTGCCCATCATGCCCTGGCGTGTGCCCATGATGCCCAGGCAGGTGCCCATGATGCCCTGGTGCGTGCCCAACATGCCCAGGGGTGTGCCCATGATGCCCAGGCGGGTGCCCATGATGCCCAGGTGTGTGCCCATGATGCCCAGGCGTGTGCCCATCATGCCCAGGCGTGTGCCCATCATGCCCAGGCGTGTGCCCATCATGCCCAGGGGTGTGCCCATGATGCCCAGGGGTGTGCCCATGATGCCCAGGCGGGTGCCCATCATGCTCAGGCGTGTGCCCATCATGCCCATGCGTGTGCCCATCATGCCCAGGCGTGTGCCCATCATGCCCAGGGGTGTGCCCATCATGCCCAGGGGTGTGCCCATCATGCCCAGGCGTGTGCCCAGGCGCGTGCCCAACATGCACAGGGGTGTGCCCATGATGCCCAGGCGTGTGCCCATCATGCCCAGGCGTGTGCCCATCATGCCCAGGGGTGTGCCCATGATGCCCAGGGGTGTGCCCATGATGCCCAGGCGTGTGTCCATGATGCCCAGGCGTGTGCCTATGATGCCCTGCTGCGTGCCCAACATGCCCAGGGGTGTGCCCATGATGCCCAGGCGTGTGCCCAGGATGCCCAGGGGTGTGCCCATGATGCCCAGTCGTGTGCCCATGATGCCCATGCGTGTGCCCATCATGCCCAGGGGTGTGCCCATGATGCCTAGGGGTGTGCCCATGATGCCCAGGCGTGTGCCCATGATGCCCAGGCGTGTGCCCATGATGCCCAGGGGTGTGCCCATGATGCCTAGGCGTGTGCCCATGATGCCCAAGCGTGTGCCCATGATGCCCAGGTGCGTGCCCAACATGCCCAGGGGTGTGCCCATGATGCCCAGGCGCGTGCCCATGATGCCCAGGGGTGTGCCCATGATGCCCAGGGGTGTGCCCATGATGCCCAGGTGGGTGCCCATGATTCCCTGGTGCGTGCCCAACATGCCCAGCGGTGTGCCCATGATGCCCAAGCGGGTGCCCATGATGCCCAGGTGCGTGCCCAACATGCCCAGGGGTGTGCCCATGATGCCCATGCATGTGCCCATGATGCCCATGCGTGTGCCCATCATGCCCAGGGGTGTGCCCATGAAGCCCAGGCGTGTGCCCATGATGCCCTGGTGCGTGCCCAACATGCCCAGGGGTGTGCCCATGATGCCCAGGCGTATGCCCATCATGCCCAGGCGTGTGCCCATGATGCCCAGGCGAGTGCCCATGATGCCCTGGTGCGTGCCCAACATGCCCATGGGTGTGCCCATGATGCCCAGGCGTGTGCCCATGATGCCCAGGTGCGTGCCCAACATGCCCAGGGGTGTGCCCATGATGCCCAGGCGTGTGCCCATGATGCCCATGCGTGTGCCCATGATGCCCAGGGGTGTGCCCATGATGCCCAGGCGTGTGTCCATGATGCCCAGGCGTGTGCCTAGGATGCCCTGGTGCGTGCCCAACATGCCCAGGGATGTGCCCATGATGCCCAGGCGTGTGCCCATGATGCCCAGGCGTGTGCCCATCATGCCCAGGGGTGTGCCCATGATGCCCAGGCGTGTGCCCATCATGCCCAGGGGTGTGCCCATGATGCCTAGGGTGTGCCCATGATGCCCAGGCGTGTGCCCATCATGCCCAGGCGTGTGCCCATCATGCCCAGGGGTGTGCCCATCATGCCCAGGGGTGTGCCCATGATGCCCAGGGGTGTGCCCTTGATGCCCAGGCGTGTGCCCATAATGCCCAGGTGCGTGCCCAACATGCCCAGGGGTGTGCCCATGATGCCCAGGCGCGTGCCCATCATGCCCAGGCGTGTGCCCATCTTGCCCAGGGGTGTGCCCATGATGCCCAGGGGTGTGCCCATGATGCCCAGGCGGGTGCCCATGATGCCCAGGCAGGTGCCCATGATGCCCTGGTGCGTGCCCAACATGCCCAGGGGTGTGCCCATGATGCCCAGGCGGGTGCCCATGATGCCCAGGTGCGTGCCCAACATGCCTAGGGGTGTGCCCATGATGCCCAGGCGTGTGCCCATGATGCCCATGCGTGTGCCCATCATGCCCAGGGGTGTGCCCATGAAGCCCAGGCGTGTGCCCATGATGCCCAGGCGTGTGCCCATGATGCCCTGGTGCGTGCCCAACATGCCCAGGGGTGTGCCCATGATGCCTTGGTGCGTGCCCAACATGCCCAGGGGTGTGCCCATGATGCCCAGGCGTGTGCCCATGATGCCCAGGTGCGTGCCCAACATGCCCAGGGGTGTGCCCATGATGCCCAGGGGTGTGCCCATGATGCCCAGGCGTGTGCCCATGATGCCCTGGTGCGTGCCCAACATGCCCAAGGATGTGCGCATGATGCCCAGGCGTGTGCCCATGATGCCCAGGTGCGTGCCCAACATGCCCAGGGGTGTGCCCATGATGCCCAGGGGTGTGCCCATGATGCCCAGGCGTGTGCCCATCATGCCCAGGGGTGTGCCCATGATGCCCAGGCGAGTGCCCATGATGCCCAGGCGTGTGCCCATGATGCCCATGCGTGTGCCCATGATGCCCTAGTGCGTGCCCAACATGCCCAGGGTGTGCCCATGATGCCCAGGCGTGTGCCCATCATGCCCAGGTGCGCCCATGATGCCCAGGGGTGTGCCCATGATGCCCAAGCGTGTGCCCATGATGCCCTAGCGTGCGCCCATGATGCCCAGGCGTGTGCCCATCATGCCCAGGCGTGTGCCCATGATGCCCAGGGGTGTGCCCATGATGCCCAGGTGCGTGCACAACATGCCCAGGGGTGTGCCCATTATACCCAGGCGTGTGCCCATCATGCCCAGGCGTGTGCCCATCATGCCCAGGGATGTGCCCACGATGCCCAGGCGTGTGCCCATGATGCCAAGGCGTGTGCCCATGATGCCCATGCGTGTGCCCATGATGCCCTAGTACGTGCCCAACATGCCCAGGGGTGTGCCCATGATGCCCAGGCGTGTGCCCATGATGCCCAGGTGTGTGCCCAACATGCCCAGGGGTGTGCCCATGATGCCCAGGCATGTGCCCATGATGCCCAGGCCTGTGCCCATCATGCCCAGGGGTGTGCCCAGGCGTGTGCCCATGATGCCCAGGCGTGTGCCCATGATGCCCATGCGTGTGCCCATCATGCCCAGGGGTGTGCCCATGATGCCCAGGCCTGTGCCCATCATGCCCAGGGGTGTGCCCAGGCGTGTGCCCATGATGCCCAGGCGTGTGCCCATGATGCCCAGGCGTGTGCCCATCATGCCCAGGGGTGTGCCCATGATGCCCAGGTGTGTGCCCATGATGCCCAGGGGTGTGCCCATGATGCCCAGGCGTGTGTCCATGATGCCCAGGCGGGTGCCTAGGATGCCCTGGTGCGTGCCCAACATGCCCAGGGATGTGCCCATGATGCCCAGGCGTGTGCCCATCATGCCCAGGCGTGTGCCCATCATGCCCAGGGGTGTGCCCATGATGCCCAGGCGTGTGCCCATGATGCCCATGCGTGTGCCCATCATACCCAGGGGTGTGCCCATGATGCCTAGGGGTGTGTCCATGATGCCCAGGCGTGTGCCCATCATGCCCAGGCGTGTGCCCATCATGCCCAGGGGTGTGCCCATGATGCCCAGGGGTGTGCCCATGATGCCCAGGCGTGTGCCCATAATGCCCAGGTGCGTGCCCAACATGCCCAGGGGTGTGCCCATGATGCGCAGGCGTGTGCCCATCATGCCCAGGCGTGTGCCCATGATGCCCAGGGGAGTGCCCATGATGCCCAGGCGTGTGCCCATCATGCCCAGGCGTGTGCCTATGATGCCCAGGTGCGTGCCCAACATGCCCAAGGGTGTGCCCATGATGCCCAGACGTGTGCCCATCATGCCCAGGCGTGTGTTCATCATGCCCAGGGGTGTGCCCATGATGCCCAGGGGTGTGCCCATGATGCCCAGGTGCGTGCCCAACATGCCCAGGGGTGTGCCCATGATGCCCAGGCGTGTGCCCCATGATGCCCATGCGTGTGCACATGATGCCCAGGGGTGTGCCCATGATGCCCAGGCGTGTGTCCATGATGCCCAGGCGTGTGCCTAGGATGCCCTGGTGCGTGCCCAACATGCCCAGGGATGTGCCCATGATGCCCAGGCGTGTGCCCATGATGCCCAGGCGTGTGCCCATCATGCCTAGGGGTGTGCCCATGATGCCCAGGCGTGTGCCCATGATGCCCATGCGTGTGCCCATCATACCCAGGGGTGTGCCCATGATGCCTAGGGGTGTGCCCATGATGCCCAGGCGTGTGCCCATCATGCCCAGGCGTGTGCCCATCATGCCCAGGGGTGTGGCCATGATGCCCAGGGGTGTGCCCATGATGCCCATGGGTGTGCCCATGATGCCCAAGCGTGTGCCCATAATGCCCAGGTGCGTGCCCAACATGCCCAGGGGTGTGCCCATGATGCCCAGGCGTGTGCCCATCATGCCCAGGCGTGTGCCCATGATGCCCAGGCAGGTGCCCATGATGCCCAGGCGGGTGCCCATGATGCCCAGACGGGTGTGCCCATGATGCCCAGACAGGTGTGCCCATGATGCCCAGGTGCGTGCCCAACATGCCTAGGGGTGTGTCCATGATGCCCAGGCGTGTGCCCATCATGCCCAGGCGTGTGCCCATGATGCCCAGGCAGGTGCCCATGATGCCCTGGTGCGTGCCCAACATGCCCAGGGGTGTGCCCAAGATGCCCAGGCGGGTGCCCATGATGCCCAGGTGTGTGCCCATGATGCCCAGGCGTGTGCCCATCATGCCCAGGCGTGTGCCCATCATGCCCAGGCGTGTGCCCATCATGCCCAGGGGTGTGCCCATGATGCCCAGGGGTGTGCCCATGATGCCCAGGCGGGTGCCCATCATGCTCAGGCGTGTGCCCATCATGCCCATGCGTGTGCCCATCATGCCCAGGCGTGTGCCCATCATGCCCAGGGGTGTGCCCATCATGCCCAGGCGTGTGCCCAGGCGCGTGCCCAACATGCCCAGGGGTGTGCCCACGATGCCCAGGCGTGTGCCCATCATGCCCAGGCGTGTGCCCATCATGCCCAGGGGTGTGCCCATGATGCCCAGGGGTGTGCCCATGATGCCCAGGCGTGTGTCCATGATGCCCAGGCGTGTGCCTATGATGCCCTGCTGCGTGCCCAACATGCCCAGGGGTGTGCCCATGATGCCCAGGCGTGTGCCCAGGATGCCCAGGGGTGTGCCCATGATGCCCAGTCGTGTGCCCATGATGCCCATGCGTGTGCCCATCATGCCCAGGGGTGTGCCCATGATGCCTAGGGGTGTGCCCATGATGCCCAGGCATGTGCCCATGATGCCCAGGCCTGTGCCCATGATGCCCAGGGGTGTGCCCAGGCGTGTGCCCATGATGCCCAGGCGTGTGCCCATGATGCCCAGGCGTGTGCCCATCATGCCCAGGGGTGTGCCCAGGCGTGTGCCCATGATGCCCAGGCGTGTGCCCATGATGCCCAGGCGTGTGCCCATCATGCCCAGGGGTGTGCCCATGATGCCCAGGCGTGTGCCCATGATGCCCAGGGGTGTGCCCATGATGCCCAGGCGTGTGTCCATGATGCCCAGGCGTGTGCCTAGGATGCCCTGGTGCGTGCCCAACATGCCCAGGGATGTGCCCATGATGCCCAGGCGTGTGCCCATCATGCCCAGGCGTGTGCCCATCATGCCCAGGGGTGTGCCCATGATGCCCAGGCGTGTGCCCATGATGCCCATGCGTGTGCCCATCATACCCAGGGGTGTGCCCATGATGCCTAGGGGTGTGTCCATGATGCCCAGGCGTGTGCCCATCATGCCCAGGCGTGTGCCCATCATGCCCAGGGGTGTGCCCATGATGCCCAGGGGTGTGCCCATGATGCCCAGGGGTGTGCCCATGATGCCCAGGCGTGTGCCCATAATGCCCAGGTGCGTGCCCAACATGCCCAGGGGTGTGCCCATGATGCGCAGGCGTGTGCCCATCATGCCCAGGCGTGTGCCCATGATGCCCAGGGGAGTGCCCATGATGCCCAGGCGTGTGCCCATCATGCCCAGGCGTGTGCCTATGATGCCCAGGTGCGTGCCCAACATGCCCAAGGGTGTGCCCATGATGCCCAGACGTGTGCCCATCATGCCCAGGCGTGTGTTCATCATGCCCAGGGGTGTGCCCATGATGCCCAGGGGTGTGCCCATGATGCCCAGGTGCGTGCCCAACATGCCCAGGGGTGTGCCCATGATGCCCAGGCGTGTGCCCCATGATGCCCATGCGTGTGCACATGATGCCCAGGGGTGTGCCCATGATGCCCAGGCGTGTGTCCATGATGCCCAGGCGTGTGCCTAGGATGCCCTGGTGCGTGCCCAACATGCCCAGGGATGTGCCCATGATGCCCAGGCGTGTGCCCATGATGCCCAGGCGTGTGCCCATCATGCCTAGGGGTGTGCCCATGATGCCCAGGCGTGTGCCCATGATGCCCATGCGTGTGCCCATCATACCCAGGGGTGTGCCCATGATGCCTAGGGGTGTGCCCATGATGCCCAGGCGTGTGCCCATCATGCCCAGGCGTGTGCCCATCATGCCCAGGGGTGTGGCCATGATGCCCAGGGGTGTGCCCATGATGCCCATGGGTGTGCCCATGATGCCCAAGCGTGTGCCCATAATGCCCAGGTGCGTGCCCAACATGCCCAGGGGTGTGCCCATGATGCCCAGGCGTGTGCCCATCATGCCCAGGCGTGTGCCCATGATGCCCAGGCAGGTGCCCATGATGCCCAGGCGGGTGCCCATGATGCCCAGACGGGTGTGCCCATGATGCCCAGACGGGTGTGCCCATGATGCCCAGGTGCGTGCCCAACATGCCTAGGGGTGTGTCCATGATGCCCAGGCGTGTGCCCATCATGCCCAGGCGTGTGCCCATGATGCCCAGGCAGGTGCCCATGATGCCCTGGTGCGTGCCCAACATGCCCAGGGGTGTGCCCAAGATGCCCAGGCGGGTGCCCATGATGCCCAGGTGTGTGCCCATGATGCCCAGGCGTGTGCCCATCATGCCCAGGCGTGTGCCCATCATGCCCAGGCGTGTGCCCATCATGCCCAGGGGTGTGCCCATGATGCCCAGGGGTGTGCCCATGATGCCCAGGCGGGTGCCCATCATGCTCAGGCGTGTGCCCATCATGCCCATGCGTGTGCCCATCATGCCCAGGCGTGTGCCCATCATGCCCAGGGGTGTGCCCATCATGCCCAGGGGTGTGCCCATCATGCACAGGCGTGTGCCCAGGCGCGTGCCCAACATGCCCAGGGGTGTGCCCATGATGCCCAGGCGTGTGCCCATCATGCCCAGGCGTGTGCCCATCATGCCCAGGGGTGTGCCCATGATACCCAGGGGTGTGCCCATGATGCCCAGGCGTGTGTCCATGATGCCCAGGCGTGTGCCTATGATGCCCTGCTGCGTGCCCAACATGCCCAGGGGTGTGCCCATGATGCCCAGGCGTGTGCCCAGGATGCCCAGGGGTGTGCCCATGATGCCCAGTCGTGTGCCCATGATGCCCATGCGTGTGCCCATCATGCCCAGGGGTGTGCCCATGATGCCTAGGGGTGTGCCCATCATGCCCAGGCGTGTGCCCATCATGCCCAGGCGTGTGCCCATGATGCCCAGGGGTGTGCCCATGATGCCCAGGCGTGTGCCCATAATGCCCAAGCGTGTGCCCATGATGCCCAGGTGCGTGCCCAACATGCCCAGGGGTGTGCCCATGATGCCCAGGCGCGTGCCCATCATGCCCAGGGGTGTGCCCATGATGCCCAGGGGTGTGCCCATGATGCCCAGGTGGGTGCCCATGATTCCCTGGTGCGTGCCCAACATGCCCAGGGGTGTGCCCATGATGCCCAAGCGGGTGCCCATGATGCCTAGGTGCGTGCTCAACATGCCCAGGGGTGTGCCCATGATGCCCATGCATGTGCCCATGATGCCCATGCGTGTGCCCATCATGCCCAGGGGTGTGCCCATGAAGCCCAGGCGTGTGCCCATGATGCCCTGGTGCGTGCCCAACATGCCCAGGGGTGTGCCCATGATGCCCAGGCGTATGCCCATCATGCCTAGGCGTGTGCCCATGATGCCCAGGCGAGTGCCCATGATGCCCTGGTGCGTGCCCAACATGCCCACGGATCTGCCCATGATGCCCAGGCGTGTGCCCATGATGCCCAGGTGCGTGCCCAACATGCCCAGGGGTGTGCCCATGATGCCCAGGCGTGTGCCCATGATGCCCATGCGTGTGCCCATGATGCCCAGGGGTGTGCCCATGATGCCCAGGCGTGTGTCCATGATGCCCAGGCGTGTGCCTAGGATGCCCTGGTGCGTGCCCAACATGCCCAGGGATGTGCCCATGATGCCCAGGCGTGTGCCCATGATGCCCAGGCGTGTGCCCATCATGCCCAGGGGTGTGCCCATGATGCCCAGGCGTGTGCCCATGATGCCCATTCGTGTGCCCATCATGCCCAGGGGTGTGCCCATGATGCCTAGGGTGTGCCCATGATGCCCAGGCGTGTGCCCATCATGCCCAGGCGTGTGCCCATCATGCCCAGGCGTGTGCCCATCATGCCCAGGGGTGTGCCCATGATGCCCAGGGGTGTGCCCATGATGCCCAGGGGTGTGCCCTTGATGCCCAGGCGTGTGCCCATAATGCCCAGGTGCGTGCCCAACATGCCCAGGGGTGTGCCCATGATGCCCAGGCGTGTGCCCATCATACCCAGGCGTGTGCGCATCTTGCCCAGGGGTGTGCCCATGATGCCCAGGGGTGTGCCCATGATGCCCAGGCGGGTGCCCATGATGCCCAGGTAGGTGCCCATGATGCCCTGGTGCGTGCCCAACATGCCCAGGGGTGTGCCCATGATGCCCAGGCGGGTGCCCATGATGCCCAGGTGCGTGCCCAACATGCCCAGGGGTGTGCCCATGATGCCCAGGCGTGTGCCCATGATGCCCATGCGTGTGCCCATCATGCCCAGAGGTGTGCCCATGAAGCCCAGGCGAGTGCCCATGATGCCCAGGCGTGTGCCCATGATGCCCTGGTGCGTGCCCAACATGCCCAGGGGTGTGCCCATGATGCCCAGGCGTGTGCCCATGATGCCCAGGTGCGTGCCCAACATGCCCAGGGGTGTGCCCATGATGCCCAGGGGTGTGCCCATGATGCCCAGGCGTGTGCCCATGATGCCCTGGTGCGTGCCCAACATGCCCAAGGATGTGCGCATGATGCCCAGGCGTGTGCCCATGATGCCCAGGTGCGTGCCCAACATGCCCAGGGGTGTGCCCATGATCCCCAGGCGTGTGCCCATGATGCCCAGGCGTGTGCCCATCATGCCCAGGGGTGTGCCCATGATGCCCAGGCGAGTGCCCATGATGCCCAGGCGTGTGCCCATGATGCCCATGCGTGTGCCCATGATGCCCTAGTGCGTGCCCAACATGCCCAGGGATGTGCCCATGATGCCCAGGCGTGTGCCCATGATGCCCAGGCGTGTGCCCATGATGCCCAGGCGTGTGCCCATCATGCCCAGGGGTGTGCCCATGATGCCCAGGCGTGTGCCCATGATGCCCATTCGTGTGCTCATCATGCCCAGGGGTGTGCCCATGATGCCTAGGGTGTGCCCATGATGCCCAGGCGTGTGCCCAGGCGTGTGCCCATCATGCCCAGGTGCGTGCCCAACATGCCCAGGGGTGGGCCCATGATGCCTAGGCGTGTGCCCATGATGCCCAGGCGTCTGCCCATCATGCCTAGGGGTGTGCCCATGATGCCCAAGTGTGTGCCCATCATTCCCAGGCGTGTGCCCATGATGCCCAGGCGTGTACCCATCATGCCTAGGGGAGTGCCCATGATGCCCAGGCGTGTACCCATCATGCCTAGGGGAGTGCCCATGATGCCCAGGGGTGTGCCCATGATGCCCAAGCGTGTGCCCATGATGCCCTAGCGTGCGCCCAGGATGCCCATGGGTGTGCCCATGATGCCCAGACGTGTGCCCATGATTCCCAGGGGTGTGCCCATGATGCCCAGGTGCGTGCCCAACATGCCCAGGGGTGTGCCCATTATACCCAGGCGTGTGCCCATCATGCCCAGGCGTGTGCCAATCATGCCCAGGGATGTGCCCACGATGCCCAGGCGTGTGCCCATGATGCCAAGGCGTGTGCCCATGATGCCCATGCGTGTGCCCATGATGCCCTAGTACGTGCCCAACATGCCCAGGGGTGTGCCCATGATGCCCAGGTGCGTGCCCAACATGCCCAGGGGTGTGCCCATGATGCCCAAGCGTGTGCCCATCACGCCCATGCGTGTGCCCATCATGCCCAGGGGTGTGCCCATGATGCCCAGGCGTGTGTCCATGATGCCCAGGCGTGTGCCTATGATGCCCTGGTGCGTGCCCAACATGCCCAGAGGTGTGCCCATGATGCCCAGACTTGTGCCCATCATGCCCAGGGGTGTGCCCATGATGCCCAGGCGGGTGCCCATCATGCCCAGGCGTGTGCCCATGATGCCCAGGTGCGTGCCCAACATGCCCAGGGGTGTGCCCATGATGCCCAGGCGTGTGCCCATCATGCCCAGGCGTGTGCCCATCATGCCCAGGGGTGTGCCCATGATGCCCATGGGTGTGCCCATGATGCCCAGGCGTGTGTCCATGATGCCCAGGCGTGTGCCTATGATGCCCTGCTGCGTGCCCAACATGCCCAGGGGTGTGCCCATGATGCCCAGGCGTGTGCCCAGGATGCCCAGGGGTGTGCCCATGATGCCCAGTCGTGTGCCCATCATGCCCATGCGTGTGCCCATCATGCCCAGGCGTGTGCCCATCATGCCCAGGGGTGTGCCCAGCATGCCCAGGGGTGTGCCCATCAAGCCCAGGGGTGTGCCCATGATGCCCAAGCGGGTGCCCATGATGCCCAGGTGCGTGCCCAACATGCCCAGGGGTGTGCCCATGATGCCCATGCATGTGCCCATGATGCCCATGCGTGTGCCCATCATGCCCAGGGGTGTGCCCATGAAGCCCAGGCGTGTGCCCATGATGCCCTGGTGCGTGCCCAACATGCCCAGGGGTGTGCCCATGATGCCCAGGCGTATGCCCATCATGCCCAGGCGTGTGCCCATGATGCCCAGGCGAGTGCCCATGATGCCCTGGTGCGTGCCCAACATGCCCACCGGTGTGCCCATGATGCCCAGGCGTGTGCCCATGATGCCTAGGTGCGTGCCCAACATGCCCAGGGGTGTGCCCATGATGCCCAGGCGTGTGCCCATGATGCCCATGCGTGTGCCCATGATGCCCAGGGGTGTGCCCATGATGCCCAGGCGTGTGTCCATGATGCCCAGGCGTGTGCCTAGGATGCCCTGGTGCGTGCCCAACATGCCCAGGGATGTGCCCATGATGCCCAGGCGTGTGCCCATGATGCCCAGGCGTGTGCCCATCATGCCTAGGGGTGTGCCCATGATGCCCAGGCGTGTGCCCATGATGCCCATGCGTGTGCCCATCATACCCAGGGGTGTGCCCATGATGCCTAGGGGTGTGCCCATGATGCCCAGGCGTGTGCCCATCATGCCTAGGCGTGTGCCCATCATGCCCAGGGGTGTGGCCATGATGCCCAGGGGTGTGCCCATGATGCCCATGGGTGTGCCCATGATGCCCAAGCGTGTGCCCATAATGCCCAGGTGCGTGCCCAACATGCCCAGGGGTGTGCCCATGATGCCCAGGCGTGTGCCCATCATGCCCAGGCGTGTGCCCATGATGCCCAGGAAGGTGCCCATGATGCCCAGGCGGGTGCCCATGATGCCCAGACGGGTGTGCCCATGATGCCCAGACGGGTGCCCATGATGCCCAGGTGTGTGCCCATGATGCCCAGGCGTGTGCCCATCATGCCCAGGCGTGTGCCCATCATGCCCAGGCGTGTGCCCATCATGCCCAGGGGTGTGCCCATGATGCCCAGGGGTGTGCCCATGATGCCCAGGCGGGTGCCCATCATGCTCAGGCGTGTGCCCATCATGCCCATGCGTGTGCCCATCATGCCCAGGCGTGTGCCCATCATGCCCAGGGGTGTGCCCATCATGCCTAGGGGTGTGTCCAGGATGCCCAGGCGTGTGCCCATCATGCCCAGGCATGTGCCCATGATGCCCAGGCAGGTGCCCATGATGCCCTGGTGCGTGCCCAACATGCCCAGGGGTGTGCCCATGATGCCCAGGCGGGTGCCCATGATGCCCAGGTGTGTGCCCATGATGCCCAGGCGTGTGCCCATCATGCCCAGGCGTGTGCCCATCATGCCCAGGCGTGTGCCCATCATGCCCAGGGGTGTGCCCATGATGCCCAGGGGTGTGCCCATGATGCCCAGGCGGGTGCCCATCATGCTCAGGCGTGTGCCCATCATGCCCATGCGTGTGCCCATCATGCCCAGGCGTGTGCCCATCATGCCCAGGGGTGTGCCCATCATGCCCAGGGGTGTGCCCATCATGCCCAGGCGTATGCCCAGGCGCGTGCCCAACATGCCCAGGGGTGTGCCCATGATGCCCAGGCGTGTGCCCATCATGCCCAGGCGTGTGCCCATCATGCCCAGGGGTGTGCCCATGATGCCCAGGGGTGTGCCCATGATGCCCAGTCGTGTGTCCATGATGCCCAGGCGTGTGCCTATGATGCCCTGCTGCGTGCCCAACATGCCCAGGGGTGTGACCATGATGCCCAGGCGTGTGCCCAGGATGCCCAGGGGTGTGCCCATGATGCCCAGTCGTGTGCCCATGATGCCCATGCGTGTGCCCATCATGCCCAGGGGTGTGCCCATGATGCCTAGGGGTGTGCCCATGATGCCCAGGCGTGTGCCCATCATGCCCAGGCGTGTGCCCATGATGCCCAGGGGTGTGCCCATGATGCCCAGGCGTGTGCCCATGATGCCCAAGCGTGTGCCCATGATGCCCAGGTGCGTGCCCAACATGCCCAGGGGTGTGCCCATGATGCCCAGGCGCGTGCCCATCATGCCCAGGGGTGTGCCCATGATGCCCAGGGGTGTGCCCATGATGCCCAGGTGGGTGCCCATGATTCCCTGGTGCGTGCCCAACATGCCCAGGGGTGTGCCCATGATGCCCAAGCGGGTGCCCATGATGCCCAGGTGCGTGCCCAACATGCCCAGGGGTGTGCCCATGATGCCCATGCATGTGCCCATGATGCCCATGCGTGTGCCCATCATGCCCAGGGGTGTGCCCATGAAGCCCAGGCGTGTGCCCATGATGCCCTGGTGCGTGCCCAACATGCCCAGGGGTGTGCCCATGATGCCCAGGCGTATGCCCATGATGCCCAGGGGTGTGCCCATGAAGCCCAGGCGTGTGCCCATGATGCCCTGGTGCGTGCCCAACATGCCCAGGGGTGTGCCCATGATGCCCAGGCGTATGCCCATGATGCCCAGGCGTGTGCCCATGATGCCCAAGCGAGTGCCCTTGATGCCCTGGTGCGTGCCCAACATGCCCACGGGTGTGCCCATGATGCCCAGGCGTGTGCCCATGATGCCCAGGTGCGTGCCCAACATGCCCAGGGGTGTGCCCATGATGCCCAGGCGTGTGCCCATGATGCCCATGCGTGTGCCCATGATGCCCAGGGGTGTGCCCATGATGCACAGGCGTGTGTCCATGATGCCCAGGCGTGTGCCTAGGATGCCCTGGTGCGTGCCCAACATGCCCAGGGATGTGCCCATGATGCCCAGGCGTGTGCCCATGATGCCCAGGCGTGTGCCCATCATGCCCAGGGGTGTGCCCATGATGCCCAGGCGTGTGCCCATGATGCCCATTCGTGTGCCCATCATGCCCAGGGGTGTGCCCATGATGCCGAGGGTGTGCCCATGATGCCCAGGCGTGTGCCCATCATGCCCAGGCGTGTGCCCATCATGCCCAGGGGTGTGCCCATGATGCCCAGGGGTGTGCCCATGATGCCCAGGGGTGTGCCCTTGATGCCCAGGCGTGTGCCCATAATGCCCAGGTGCGTGCCCAACATGCCCAGGGGTGTGCCCATGATGCCCAGGCGTGTGCCCATCATGCCCAGGCGTGTGCCCATCTTGCCCCGGGGTGTGCCCATGATGCCCAGGGGTGTGCCCATGATGCCTAGGCGGGTGCCCATGATGCCCAGGTGCGTGCCCAACATGCCCAGGGGTGTGCCCATGATGCGCAGGCGTGTGCCCATCATGCCCAGGCGTGTGCCCATGATGCCCAGGGGTGTGCCCATGATGCCCAGGCGTGTGCCCATCATGCCCAGGCGTGTGCCTATGATGCCCAGGTGCGTGCCCAACATGCCCAAGGGTGTGCCCATGATGCCCAGACGTGTGCCCATCATGCCCAGGCGTGTGTCCATCATGCCCAGGGGTGTGCCCATGATGCCTAGGGGTGTGCCCATGATGCCCAGGTGCGTGCCCAACATGCCCAGGGGTGTGCCCATGATGCCCAGGGGTGTGCCCATGATGCCCAGGTGCGTGCCCAACATGCCCAGGGGTGTGCCCATGATGCCCAGGCGTGTGCCCATGATGCCCATGCGTGTGCCCATGATGCCCAGGGGTGTGCCCATGATGCCCAGGCGTGTGTCCATGATGCCCAGGCGTGTGCCTAGGATGCCCTGGTGCGTGCCCAACATGCCCAGGGATGTGCCCATGATGCCCAGGCGTGTGCCCATGATGCCCAGGCGTGTGCCCATCATGCCTAGGGGTGTGCCCATGATGCCCAGGCGTGTGCCCATGATGCCCATGCGTGTGCCCATCATACCCTGGGGTGTGCCCATGATGCCTAGGGGTGTGCCCATGATGCCCAGGCGTGTGCCTATCATGCCCAGCCTTGTGCCCATCATGCCCAGGGGTGTGGCCATGATGCCCAGGGGTGTGCCCATGATGCCCATGGGTGTGCCCATGATGCCCAAGCGTGTGCCCATAATGCCCAGGTGCGTGCCCAACATGCCCAGGGGTGTGCCCATGATGCCCAGGCGTGTGCCCATCATGCCCAGGCGTGTGCCCATGATGCCCAGGCAGGTGCCCATGATGCCCAGGCGGGTGTGCCCATGATGCCCAGGCGGGTGTGCCCATGATGCCCAGACGGGTGTGCCCATGATGCCCAGACGGGTGTGCCCATGATGCCCTGGTGCGTGCCCAACATGCCCAGGGGTGTGCCCATGATGCCCAGACGAGTGCCCATCATGCCCAGGGGTGTGCCCATGATGCCCAGGCGGGTGCCCATCATGCCCAGGCAAGTGCCCATGATGCCCAGGTGCGTGCCCAACATGCCCAGAGGTGTGCCCATGATGCCCAGGCGTGTGCCCATCATGCCCAGGCGTGTGCCCATCACGCCCAGGGGTGTGCCCATCATGCCCAGGGGTGTGCCCATCATGCCCAGGCGTGTGCCCATCATGCCCAGGCGCGTGCCCAACATGCCCAGGGGTGTGCCCATGATGCACAGGCGTGTACCCATCTTGCCCAGGCGTGTGCCCATCATGCCCAGGCGTGTGCCCATCATGCCCAGGCGTGTGCCCATCATGCCCAGGGGTGTGCCCATTATGCCCAGGGGTGTGCCCATGATGCCCAGGCATGTGCCCATGATGCCCTGGCGTGTGCCCATGATGCCCTGGTGCGTGCCCAACTTGCCCAGGGGTGTGCCCATGATGCCCAGGCGTGTGCCCATGATGCCCAGGTGCGTGCCCAACATGCCCAGGGGTGTGCCCATGATGCCCAAGCGTGTGCCCATCATGCCCATGCGTGTGCCCATCATGCCCAGGGGTGTGCCCATGATGCCCAGGCGTGTGTCCATGATGCCCAGGCGTGTGCCTATGATGCCCTGGTGCGTGCCCAACATGCCCAGAGGTGTGCCCATGATGCCCAGACTTGTGCCCATCATGCCCAGGGGTGTGCCCATGATGCCCAGGCGGGTGCCCATCATGCCCAGGCGTGTGCCCATGATGCCCAGGTGCGTGCCCAACATGCCCAGGGGTGTGCCCATGATGCCCAGGCGTGTGCCCATCATGCCCAGGCGTGTGCCCATCATGCCCAGGCGTGTGCCCATCATGCCCAGGCGTGTGCCCATGATGCCCATGCGTGTGCCCATCATGCCCAGGGGTGTGCCCATGATGCCTAGGGGTGTGCCCATGATGCCCAGGCGTGTGCCCATAATGCCCAGGCGTGTGCCCATCATGCCCAGGGGTGTGCCCATGATGCCCAGGGGTGTGCCCATGATGCCCAGGGGTGTGCCCATGATGCCCAGGCGTGTGCCCATAATGCCCAGGTGCGTGCCCAACATGCCTAGGGGTGTGTCCATGATGCCCAGGCGTGTGCCCATCATGCCCAGGCGTGTGCCCATGATGCCCAGGCAGGTGCCCATGATGCCCTGGTGCGTGCCCAACATGCCCAGGGGTGTGCCCATGATGCCCAGGCGGGTGCCCATGATGCCCAGGTGTGTGCCCATGATGCCCAGGCGTGTGCCCATCATGCCCAGGCGTGTGCCCATCATGCCCAGGCGTGTGCCCATCATGCCCAGGGGTGTGCCCATGATGCCCAGGGGTGTGCCCATGATGCCCAGGCGGGTGCCCATCATGCTCAGGCGTGTGCCCATCATGCCCATGCATGTGCCCATCATGCCCAGGCGTGTGCCCATCATGCCCAGGGGTGTGCCCATCATGCCCAGGGGTGTGCCCATCATGCCCAGGCGTGTGCCCATCATGCCCAGGCGTGTGCCCATCATGCCCAGGGGTGTGCCCATGATGCCCAGGGGTGTGCCCATGATGCCCAGGCGTGTGTCCATGATGCCCAGGCGTGTGCCTATGATGCCCTGCTGCGTGCCCAACATGCCCAGGGGTGTGCCCATGATGCCCAGGCGTGTGCCCAGGATGCCCAGGGGTGTGCCCATGATGCCCATGCGTGTGCCCATCATGCCCAGGGGTGTGCCCATGATGCCTAGGGGTGTGCCCATGATGCCCAGGCGTGTGCCCATCATGCCCAGGCGTGTGCCCATGATGCCCAGGGGTGTGCCCATGATGCCCAGGCGTGTGCCCATGATGCCCAAGCGTGTGCCCATGATGCCCAGGTGCGTGCCCAACATGCCCAGGGGTGTGCACATGATGCCCAGGCGCGTGCCCATCATGCCCAGGGGTGTGCCCATGATGCCCAGGGGTGTGCCCATGATGCCCAGGTGGGTGCATATGATTCCCTGGTGCGTGCCCAACATGCCCAGGGGTGTGCCCATGATGCCCTAGCGGGTGCCCATGATGCCCAGGTGCGTGCCCAACATGCCCAGGGGTGTGCCCATGATGCCCATGCATGTGCCCATGATGCCCATGCGTGTGCCCATCATGCCCAGGGGTGTGCCCATGAAGCCCAGGCGTGTGCCCATGATGCCCTGGTGCGTGCCCAACATGCCCAGGGGTGTGCCCATGATGCCCAGGCGTATGCCCATGATGCCCAGGCGTGTGCCCATGATGCCCAGGCGAGTGCCCATGATGCCCTGGTGCGTGCCCAACATGCCCACGGGTGTGCCCATGATGCCCAGGCGTGTGCCCATGATGCCCAGGTGCGTGCCCAACATGCCCAGGGGTGTGCCCATGATGCCCAGGCGTGTGCCCATGATGCCCATGCGTGTGCCCATGATGCCCAGGGGTGTGCCCATGATGCCCAGGCGTGTGTCCATGATGCCCAAGCGTGTACCTAGGATGCCCTGGTGCGTGCCCAACATGCCCAGGGATGTGCCCATGATGCCCAGGCGTGTGCCCATGATGCCCAGGCGTGTGCCCATCATGCCCAGGGGTGTGCCCATGATGCCCAGGCGTGTGCCCATGATGCCCATTCGTGTGCCCATCATGCCCAGGGGTGTGCCCATGATGCCTAGGGTGTGCCCATGATGCCCAGGCGTGTGCCCATCATGCCCAGGCGTGTGCCCATCATGCCCAGGGGTGTGCCCATGATGCCCAGGGGTGTGCCCATGATGCCCACGGGTGTGCCCTTGATGCCCAGGCGTGTGCCCATAATGCCCAGGTGCGTGCCCAACATGCCCAGGGGTGTGCCCATGATGCCCATGCGTGTGCCCATCATGCCCAGGCGTGTGCCCATCTTGCCCAGGGGTGTGCCCATGATGCCCAAGAGTGTGCCCATGATGCCCAGGCGGGTGCCCATGATGCCCAGGCGGGTGCCCAACATGCCCAGGGGTGTGCCCATGATGCCCAGGCGGGTGCCCATGATGCCCAGGTGCGTGCCCAACATGCCCAGGGGTGTGCCCATGATGCCCAGGCGTGTGCCCATGATGCCCATGCGTGTGCCCATCATGCCCAGGGGTGTGACCATGAAGCCCAGGCGTGGGCCCATGATGCCCAGGCGTGTGCCCATGATGCCCTGGTGCGTGCCCAACATGCCCAGGGGTGTGCCCATGATGCCTTGGTGCGTGCCCAACATGCCCAGGGGTGTGCCCATGATGCCCAGGCGTGTGCCCATGATGCCCAGGTGCGTGCCCAACATGCCCAGGGGTGTGCCCATGATGCCCAGGCGTGTGCCCATGATGCCCTGGTGCGTGCCCAACATGCCCAAGGATGTGCGCATGATGCCCAGGCGTGTGCCTATGATGCCCAGGTGCGTGCCCAACATGCCCAGGGGTGTGCCCATGATGCCCAGGCGTGTGCCCATGATGCCCAGGCGTGTGCCCATCATGCCCAGGGGTGTGCCCATGATGCCCAGGCGAGTGCCCATGATGCCCAGGCGTGTGCCCATGATGCCCATGCGTGTGCCCATGATGCCCTAGTGCGTGCCCAACATGCCCAGGGTGTGCCCATGATGCCCAAGCGTGTGGCCATGATGCCCAGGTGCGTGCCCAACATGCCCAGGGGTGGGCCCATGATGCCTAGGCGTGTGCCCATGATGCCCAGGCGTCTGCCCATCATGCCTAGGGGTGTGCCCATGATGCCCATGCGTGTGCCCATCATGCCCAGGCATGTGCCCATGATGCCCAGGTGCGTGCCCAACATGCACAGGGGTGTGCCCATGATGCCCAGGCGTGTACCCATCATGCCTAGGGGAGTGCCCATGATGCCCAAGCGTGTGCCCATGATGCCCTAGCGTGCGCCCATGATGCCCAGGCGTGTGCCCATCATGCCCAGGCGTGTGCCCATCATGCCCAGGCGTGTGCCCATGATGCCCAGGCGGGTGCCCAACATGCCCAGGGGTGTGCCCATGATGCCCAGGCGGGTGCCCATGATGCCCAGGTGCGTGCCCAACATGCCCAAGGGTGTGCCCATGATGCCCAGGCGTGTGCCCATGATGCCCATGCGTGTGCCCATCATGCCCAGGGGTGTGCCCATGAAGCCCAGGCGTGGGCCCATGATGCCCAGGCGTGTGCCTATGATGCCCTGGTGCGTGCCCAACATGCCCAGGGGTGTGCCCATGATGCCTTGGTGCGTGCCCAACATGCCCAGGGGTGTGCCCATGATGCCCAGGCGTGTGCCCATGATGCCCAGGTGCGTGCCCAACATGCCCAGGGGTGTGCCCATGATGCCCAGGGGTGTGCCCATGATGCCCAGGCGTGTGCCCATGATGCCCTGGTGCGTGCCCAACATGCCCAAGGATGTGCGCATGATGCCCAGGCGTGTGCCCATGATGCCCAGGTGCGTGCCCAACATGCCCAGGGGTGTGCCCATGATGCCCAGGCGTGTGCCCATGATGCCCAGGCGTGTGCCCATCATGCCCAGGGGTGTGCCCATGATGCCCAGGCGAGTGCCCATGATGCCCAGGCGTGTGCCCATGATGCCCATGCGTGTGCCCATGATGCCCTAGTGCGTGCCCAACATGCCCAGGGTGTGCCCATGATGACCAGGCGTGTGGCCATGATGCCCAGGTGCGTGCCCAACATGCCCAGGGGTGGGCCCATGATGCCTAGGCGTGTGCCCATGATGCCCAGGCGTCTGCCCATCATGCCTTGGGGTGTGCCCATGATGCCCAGGCGTGTGCCCATCATGCCCAGGCATGTGCCCATGATGCCCAGGTGCGTGCCCAACATGCACAGGGGTGTGCCCATGATGCCCAGGCGTGTACCCATCATGCCTAGGGGAGTGCCCATGATGCCCAGGGGTGTGCCCATAATGCCCAAGCGTGTGCCCATGATGCCCTAGCGTGCGCCCATGATGCCCAGGCGTGTGCCCATCATGCCCAGGCGTGTGCCCAACATGCCCAGGCGTGTGCCCATGATGCCCAGGGGTGTGCCCATGATGCCCAGGTGCGTGCCCAACATGCCCAGGGGTGTGCCCATTATACCCAGGCGTGTGCCCATCATGCCCAGGCGTGTGCCCATGATGCCAAGGCGTGTGCCCATGATGCCCATGCGTGTGCCCATGATGCCCTAGTACGTGCCCAACATGCCCAGGGGTGTGCCCATGATGCCCAGGCGTGTGCCCATGATGCCCAGGTGTGTGCCCAACATGCCCAGGGGTGTGCCCATGATGCCCAGGCATGTGCCCATGATGCCCAGGCCTGTGCCCATCATGCCCAGGGGTGTGCCCAGGCGTGTGCCCATGATGCCCAGGCGTGTGCCCATGATGCCCAGGCGTGTGCCCATCATGCCCAGGGGTGTGCCCATGATGCCCAGGCGTGTGCCCATGATGCCCAGGCGTGTGCCCATGATGCCCAGGCGTGTGCCCATGATGCCCAGGTGCGTGCCCAACATGCCCAGGGGTGTGCCCATGATGCCCAGGCGCATGCCCATCATGCCCAGGGGTGTGCCCATGATGCCCAGGGGTATGCCCATGATGCCCAGGCGGGTGCCCATGATTCCCTGGTGCGTGCCCAACATGCCCAGGGGTGTGCCCATGATGCCCAAGCGGGTGCCCATGATGCCCAGGTGCGTGCCCATCATGCCCAGGGGTGTGCCCATGATGCCTAGGGGTGTGCCCATGATGCCCAGGCGTGTGCCCATCATGCCCAGGCGTGTGCCCATCATACCCAGGGGTGTGCCCATGATGCCCAGGGGTGTGCCCATGATGCCCAGGGGTGTGCCCATGATGCCCAGGCGTGTGCCCATGATGCCTAGGCGTGTGCCCATGATGCCCATGCGTGTGCCCATGATGCCCAGGGGTGTGCCCATGATGCCCAGGCGTGTGTCCATGATGCCCAGGCGTGTGCCTAGGATGCCCTGGTGCGTGCCCAACATGCCCAGGGATGTGCCCATGATGCCCAGGCGTGTGCCCATCATGCCCAGGCGTGTGCCCATCATGCCCAGGCGTGTGCCCATCATGCCCAGGGGTGTGCCCATGATGCCCAGGCGTGTGCCCATGATGCCCATGCGTGTGCCCATCATACCCAGGGGTGTGCCCATGATGCCTAGGGGTGTGTCCATGATGCCCAGGCGTGTGCCCATCATGCCCAGGCGTGTGCCCATCATGCCCAGGGGTGTGCCCATGATGCCCAGGGGTGTGCCCATGATGCCCAGGGGTGTGCCCATGATGCCCAGGCGTGTGCCCATAATGCCCAGGTGCGTGCCCAACATGCCCAGGGGTGTGCCCATGATGCCCAGGGGTGTGCCCATGATGCCCAGGCGTGTGCCCATGATGCCCTGGTGCGTGCCCAACATGCCCAAGGATGTGCGCATGATGCCCAGGCGTGTGCCCATGATGCCCAGGTGCGTGCCCAACATGCCCAGGGGTGTGCCCATGATGCCCAGGCGTGTGCCCATGATGCCCAGGCGTGTGCCCATCATGCCCAGGGGTGTGCCCATGATGCCCAGGCGTGTGCCCATGATGCCCATGCGTGTGCCCATGATGCCCTAGTGCGTGCCCAACATGCCCAGGGTGTGCCCATGATGACCAGGCGTGTGGCCATGATGCCCAGGTGCGTGCCCAACATGCCCAGGGGTGGGCCCATGATGCCTAGGCGTGTGCCCATGATGCCCAGGCGTCTGCCCATCATGCCTAGGGGTGTGCCCATGATGCCCAGGCGTGTGCCCATCATGCCCAGGCATGTGCCCATGATGCCCAGGTGCGTGCCCATCATGCCCAGGCGTGTGCCCATCATGCCCAGGCGTGTGCCCATCATGCCCAGGGGTGTGCCCATGATGCCCAGGCGTGTGCCCATGATGCCCATGCGTGTGCCCATCATACCCAGGGGTGTGCCCATGATGCCTAGGGGTGTGTCCATGATGCCCAGGCGTGTGCCCATCATGCCCAGGCGTGTGCCCATCATGCCCAGGGGTGTGCCCATGATGACCAGGGGTGTGCCCATGATGCCCAGGGGTGTGCCCATGATGCCCAGGCGTGTGCCCATGATGCCCTGGTGCGTGCCCAACATGCCCAAGGATGTGCGCATGATGCCCAGGCGTGTGCCCATGATGCCCAGGTGCGTGCCCAACATGCCCAGGGGTGTGCCCATGATGCCCAGGCGTGTGCCCATGATGCCCAGGCGTGTGCCCATCATGCCCAGGGGTGTGCCCATGATGCCCAGGCGAGTGCCCATGATGCCCAGGCGTGTGCCCATGATGCCCATGCGTGTGCCCATGATGCCCTAGTGCGTGCCCAACATGCCCAGGGTGTGCCCATGATGACCAGGCGTGTGGCCATGATGCCCAGGTGCGTGCCCAACATGCCCAGGGGTGGGCCCATGATGCCTAGGCGTGTGCCCATGATGCCCAGGCGTCTGCCCATCATGCCTAGGGGTGTGCCCATGATGCCCAGGCGTGTGCCCATCATGCCCAGGCATGTGCCCATGATGCCCAGGTGCGTGCCCATCATGCCCAGGCGTGTGCCCATCATGCCCAGGCGTGTGCCCATCATGCCCAGGGGTGTGCCCATGATGCCCAGGCGTGTGCCCATGATGCCCATGCGTGTGCCCATCATACCCATGGGTGTGCCCATGATGCCTAGGGGTGTGTCCATGATGCCCAGGCGTGTGCCCATCATGCCCAGGCGTGTGCCCATCATGCCCAGGGGTGTGCCCATGATGCCCAGGGGTGTGCCCATGATGCCCAGGCGTGTGCCCATAATGCCCAGGTGCGTGCCCAACATGCCCAGGGGTGTGCCCATGATGCCCAGGGGTGTGCCCATGATGCCCAGGCGTGTGCCCATGATGCCCTGGTGCGTGCCCAACATGCCCAAGGATGTGCGCATGATGCCCAGGCGTGTGCCCATGATGCCCAGGTGCGTGCCCAACATGCCCAGGGGTGTGCCCATGATGCCCAGGCGTGTGCCCATGATGCCCAGGCGTGTGCCCATGATGCCCATGCGTGTGCCCATGATGCCCAGGGGTGTGCCCATAATGCCCAGGCGTGTGTCCATGATGCCCAGGCGTGTGCCTAGGATGCCTTGGTGCGTGCCCAACATGCCCAGGGATGTGCCCATGATGCCCAGGCGTGTGCCCATGATGCCCAAGCGTGTGCCCATCATGCCCAGGGGTGTGCCCATGATGCCGATTCGTGTGCCCATCATGCCCAGGGGTGTGCCCATGAAGCCTAGGGTGAGCCCATGATGCCCAGGCGTGTGCCCATCATGCCCAGGCGTGTGCCCATCATGCCCAGGGGTGTGCCCATGATGCCCAGGGGTGTGCCCATGATGCCCAGGGGTGTGCCCTTGATGCCCAGGCGTGTGCCCATGATGCCCAGGCCTGTGCCCATCATGCCCAGGGGTGTGCCCAGGCGTGTGCCCATGATGCCCAGGCGTGTGCCCATGATGCCCAGGCGTGTGTGCCCATCATGCCCAGGGGTGTGCCCATGATGCCCAGGCCTGTGCCCATCATGCCCAGGGGTGTGCCCAGGCGTGTGCCCATGATGCCCAGGCGTGTGCCCATGATGCCCAGGCGTGTGCCCATGATGCCCAGGGGTGTGCCCATGATGCCCAGGAGTGTGCCCATGATGCCCAGGGGTGTGCCCATGATGCCCAGGCGTGTGTCCATGATGCCCAGGCGTGTGCCTAGGATGCCCTGGTGCGTGCCCAACATGCCCAGGGATGTGCCCATGATGCCCAGGCATGTGCCCATCATGCCCAGGCGTGTGCCCATCATGCCCAGGGGTGTGCCCATGATGCCCAGGCGTGTGCCCATGATGCCCATGCGTGTGCCCATCATACCCAGGGGTGTGCCCATGATGCCTAGGGGTGTGTCCATGATGCCCAGGCGTGTGCCCATCATGCCCAGGCGTGTGCCCATCATGCCCAGGGGTGTGCCCAGGGGTGTGCCCATGATGCCCAGGGGTGTGCCCATGATGCCCAGGCGTGTGCCCATAATGCCCAGGTGCGTGCCCAACATGCCCAGGGATGTGCCCATGATGCGCAGGCGTGTGCCCATCATGCCCAGGCGTGTGCCCATGATGCCCAGGGGAGTGCCCATGATGCCCAGGCGTGTGCCCATCATGCCCAGGCGTGTGCCTATGATGCCCAGGTGCGTGCCCAACATGCCCAAAGGTGTGCCCATGATGCCCAGACGTGTGCCCATCATGCCCAGGCGTGTGTCCATCATGCCCAGGGGTGTGCCCATGATGCCCAGGGGTGTGCCCATGATGCCCAGGTGCGTGCCAAACATGCCCAGGGGTGTGCCCATGATGCCCAGGCGTGTGCCCATGATGCCCATGCGTGTGCCCATGATGCCCAGGGGTGTGCCCATGATGCCCAGGCGTGTGTCCATGATGCCCAGGCGTGTGCCTAGGATGCCCTGGTGCGTGCCCAACATGCCTAGGGATGTGCCCATGATGCCCAGGCGTGTGCCCATGATGCCCAGGCGTGTGCCCATCATGCCTAGGGGTGTGCCCATGATACCCAGGCGTGTGCCCATGATGCCCATGCGTGTGCCCATCATACCCAGGGGTGTGCCCATGATGCCTAGGGGTGTGCCCATGATGCCCAGGCGTGTGCCCATCATGCCCAGGCGTGTGCCCATCATGCCCAGGGGTGTGGCCATGATGCCCAGGGGTGTGCCCATGATGCCCATGGGTGTGCCCATGATGCCCAAGCGTGTGCCCATAATGCCCAGGTGCGTGCCCAACATGCCCAGGGGTGTGCCCATGATGCCCAGGCGTGTGCCCATCATGCCCAGGCGTGTGCCCATGATGCCCAGGCAGGTGCCCATGATGCCCAGGCGGGTGCCCATGATGCCCATGCGTGTGCCCATCATGCCCAGGGGTGTGCCCATGATGCCCAGGTGCGTGCCTAGGATGCCCTGGTGCGTGCCCAACATGCCCAGGGATGTGCCCATGATGCCCAGGCGTGTGCCCATGATGCCCAGGCGTGTGCCCATCATGCCTAGGGGTGTGCCCATGATGCCCAGGCGTGTGCCCATGATGCCCAGGCGTGTGCCCATGATGCCCATGCGTGTGCCCATCATACCCAGGGGTGTGCCCATGATGCCTAGGGGTGTGCCCATGATGCCCAGGCGTGTGCCCATCATGCCCAGGCGTGTGCCCATCATGCCCAGGGGTGTGGCCATGATGCCCAGGGGTGTGCCCATGATGCCCATGGGTGTGCCCATGATGCCCAAGCGTGTGCCCATAATGCCCAGGTGCGTGCCCAACATGCCCAGGGGTGTGCCCATGATGCCCAGGCGTGTGCCCATCATGCCCAGGCGTGTGCCCATGATGCCCAGGCAGGTGCCCATGATGCCCAGGCGGGTGCCCATGATGCCCATGCGTGTGCCCATCATGCCCAGGGGTGTGCCCATGATGCCCAGGTGCGTGCCCAACATGCCCAGGCGTGTGCCCATCATGCCCAGGCGTGTGCCCATCATGCCCAGGGTGTGCCCATGATGCCCAGGGGTGTGCCCATGATGCCCAGGCGTGTGCCCATGATGCCCATGGGTGTGCCCATGATGCCAAGGCGTGTGCCCATGATGCCCTGTTGCGTGCCCAACAAGCCCAGGGGTGTGCCCATGATGCCCAGGCGTGTGCCCATGATGCCCTGGTGCGTGCCCAACATGCCCAGGGGTGTGCCCATGACGCCCAGGTGTGTGCCCATGATGCCCATGTGTGTGCCCATCATGCCCAGGGGTGTGCCCATGATGCCCAGGCGTGTGCCCATAATGCCTAGGCGTGTGCCCATGATGCCTAGGTGTGTGGCCATGATGCTCTGGTGCGTGCCCAACATGCCCAGGGGTGTGCCCATGATGCCTTGGTGCGTGCCCAACATGCCCAGGGGTGTGCCCATGATGCCCAGGGGTGTGCCCATGATGCCCAGGGGTGTGCCCATGATGCCCAGTTGCGTGCCCAACATGCCCAGGGGTGTGCCCATGATGCCCAGGTGCGTGCCCAACATGCCCAGGGGTGTGCCCATGATGCCCAGGCGTGTGCCCATCATGCCCAGGCGTGTGCCCATGATGCCCATGCGTGTGCCCATCATGCCCAGGGGTGTGCCCATGATGCCTAGGGGAGTGCCCATGATGCCCAGGCGTGTGCCCATCATGCCCAGGCGTGTGCCCATCATGCCCAGGGGTGTGCCCATGATGCCCAGGGGTGTGCCCATGATGCCCAGGGGTGTGCCCATGATGCCCAGGCGTGTGCCCATAATGCCCAGGTGCGTGCCCAACATGCCTAGGGGTGTGTCCATGATGCCCAGGCGTGTGCCCATCATGCCCAGGCGTGTGCCCATGATGCCCAGGCAGGTGCCCATGATGCCCTGGTGCGTGCCCAACATGCCCAGGGGTGTGCCCATGATGCCCAGGCGGGTGCCCATGATGCCCAGGTGTGTGCCCATGATGCCCAGGCGTGTGCCCATCATGCCCAGGCGTGTGCCCATCATGCCCAGGCGTGTGCCCATCATGCCCAGGGGTGTGCCCATGATGCCCAGGCGTGTGCCCATGATGCACAGGTGCATGCCCAACATGCCCAGGAGTGTGCCCATGATGCCCAGGCGTGTGCCCATGATGCCCATGCGTGTGCCAATGATGCCCAGGGGTGTGCCCATGATGCCCAGGCGTGTGTCCATGATGCCCAGGCGTGTGCCTATGATGCCCTGGTGCGTGCCCAACATGACCAGGGGTGTGCCCATGATGTCCATGCGTGTGCCCATGATGCCCATGCGTGTGCCAATGATGCCCAGGGGTGTGCCCATGATGCCGAGGCGTGTGCCCATCATGCCCAGGGGTGTGCCTATGATGCCCAGTCGTGTGCCCATGATGCCCATGCGTGTGCCCATCATGCCCAACTGTGTGCCCATCATGCCCAGGGGTGTGCCTATGATGCCCAGTCGTGTGCCCATGATGCCCATGCGTGTGCCCATCATGCCCAACTGTGTGCCCATGATGCCTAGGGGTGTGCCCATGATGCCCAGGGATGTGCCCATGATGCCCAGGGGTGTGCCCATGATGCCCAGGCATGTGCCCATGATGCCCAGGTGCGTGCCCAACATTCCCAGGGGTGTGCTTATGATGCCCAGGCGCGTGCCCATTATGCCCAGGGGTGTGCCTATGATGCCCAGGGGTGTGCCCACGATGCCCAGGCGGGTGCCCATGATTCACTGGTGCGTGCCCAACATGCCCAGGGGTGTGCCCATGATGCCCTGGTGCGTGCCCAACATGCCCAGGGGTGTGCCCATGATGCCCAGGGGTGTGCCCATGATGCCCAAGGGTGTGCCCATGATGCCCAGGCGTGTGCCCATGATGCCTATGCGTGTGCCCATCATACCCAGGGGTGTGCCCATGATGCCTAGGGGTGTGCCCATGATGCCCAGGCGTGTGCCCATCATGCCCAGGCGTGTGCCCATCGTGCCCAGGGGTGTGCCCATGAAGCCCAGGCGTGTGCCCATGATGCCCTGGTGCGTGCCCAACATGCCCAGGGGTGTGCCCATAATGCCCAGGCGTATGCCCATCATGCCCAGGCGTGTGCCCATGATGCCTAGGCGAGTGCCCATGATGCCCTGGTGCGTGCCCAACATGCCCACGGGTGTGCCCATGATGCCCAGGCGTGTGCCCATGATGCCCAGGTGCGTGCCCAACATGCCCAGGGGTGTGCCCATGATGCCCAGGCGTGTGCCCATGATGCCCATGCGTGTGCCCATGATGCCCAGGGGTGTGCCCATGATGCCCAGGCGTGTGTCCATGATGCCCAGGCGTGTGCCTAGGATGCCCTGGTGCGTGCCCAACATTCCCAGGGATGTGCCCATGATGCCCAGGCGTGTGCCCATGATGCCCAGGCGTGTGCCCATCATGCCCAGGGGTGTGCCCATGATGCCCAGGCGTGTGCCCATGATGCCCATTCGTGTGCCCATCATGCCCAGGGGTGTGCCCATGATGCCTAGGGTGTGCCCATGATGCCCAGGCGTGTGCCCATCATGCCCAGGCGTGTGCCCATCATGCCCAGGGGTGTGCCCATGATGCCCAGGGGTGTGCCCATGATGCCCAGGGGTGTGCCCTTGATGCCCAGGCGTGTGCCCATAATGCCCAGGTGCGTGCCCAACATGCCCAGGGGTGTGCCCATGATGCCCAGGCGTGTGCCCATCATGCCCAGGCGTGTGCCCAACTTGCCCAGGGGTGTGCCCATGATGCCCAAGGGTGTGCCCATGATGCCCAGGCGGGTGCCCATGATGCCCAGGCAGGTGCCCATGATGCCCTGGTGCGTGCCCAACATGCCCAGGGGTGTGCCCATGATGCCCAGGCGGGTGCCCATGATGCCCAGGTGCGTGCCCAACATGCCCAGGGGTGTGCCCATGATGCCCAGGCGTGTGCCCATAATGCCCATGCGTGTGCCCATCATGCCCAGGGGTGTGCCCATGAAGCCCAGGCGTGTGCCCATGATGCCCAGGCGTGTGCCCATGATGCCCTGGTGCGTGCCCAACATGCCCAGGGGTGTGCCCATGATGCCTTGGTGCGTGCCCAACATGCCCAGGGGTGTGCCCATGATGCCCAGGCGTGTGCCCATGATGCCCAGGTGCGTGCCCAACATGCCCAGGGGTGTGCCCATGATGCCCAGGGGTGTGCCCATGATGCCCAGGCGTGTGCCCATGATGCCCTGGTGCGTGCCCAACATGCCCAAGGATGTGCGCATGATGCCCAGGCGTGTGCCCATGATGCCCAGGTGCGTGCCCAACATGCCCAGGGGTGTGCCCATGATGCCCAGGCGTGTGCCCATGATGCCCAGGCATGTGCCCATCATGCCCAGGGGTGTGCCCATGATGCCCAGGCGAGTGCCCATGATGCCCAGGCGTGTGCCCATGATGCCCATGCGTGTGCCCATGATGCCCTAGTGCGTGCCCAACATGCCCAGGGTGTGCCCATGATGCCCAGGCGTGTGCCCATCATGCCCAGGTGCGTGCCCAACATGCCCAGGGGTGGGCCCATGATGCCTAGGCGTGTGCCCATGATGCCCAGGCGTCTGCCCATCATGCCTAGGGGTGTGCCCATGATGCCCAAGTGTGTGCCCATCATTCCCAGGCGTGTGCCCATGATGCCCAGGCGTGTGCCCATCATGCCCAGGCATGTGCCCATGATGCCCAGGTGCGTGCCCAACATGCACAGGGGTGTGCCCATGATGCCCAGGCGTGTACCCATCATGCCCAGGGGTGTGCCCATGATGCCTAGGGGTGTGCCCATGATGCCCAGGCGTGTGCCCATCATGCCCAGGCGTGTGCCCATGATGCCCAGGGGTGTGCCCATGATGCCCAGGCGTGTGCCCATGATGCCCAAGCGTGTGCCCATGATGCCCAGGTGCGTGCCCAACATGCCCAGGGGTGTGCCCATGATGCCCAGGCGCGTGCCCATCATGCCCAGGGGTGTGCCCATGATGCCTAGGGGTGTGCCCATGATGCCCAGGTGGGTGCCCATGATTCCCTGGTGCGTGCCCAACATGCCCAGGGGTGTGCCCATGATGCCCAAGCGGGTGCCCATGATGCCCAGGTGCGTGCCCAACATGCCCAGGGGTGTGCCCATGATGCCCATGCATGTGCCCATGATGCCCATGCGTGTGCCCATCATGCCCAGGGGTGTGCCCATGAAGCCCAGGCGTGTGCCCATGATGCCCTGGTGCGTGCCCAACATGCCCAGGGGTGTGCCCATGATGCCCAGGCGTATGCCCATCATGCCCAGGCGTGTGCCCATGATGCCCAGGAGAGTGCCCATGATGCCCTGGTGCGTGCCCAACATGCCCACGGGTGTGCCCATGATGCCCAGGCGTGTGCCCATGATGCCCAGGTGCGTGCCCAACATGCCCAGGGGTGTGCCCATGATGCCCAGGCGTGTGCCCATGATGCCCATGCGTGTGCCCATGATGCCCAGGGGTGTGCCCATAATGCCCAGGCGTGTGTCCATGATGCCCAGGCGTGTGCCTAGGATGCCTTGGTGCGTGCCCAACATGCCCAGGGATGTGCCCAACATGCCCAGGGATGTGCCCATGATGCCCAGGCGTGTGCCCATGATGCCCAGGCGTGTGCCCATCATGCCCAGGGGTGTGCCCATGATGCCCATTCGTGTGCCCATCATGCCCAGGGGTGTGCCCATGATGCCTAGGGTGTGCCCATCATGCCCAGGCGTGTGCCCATCATGCCCAGGGGTGTGCCCATGATGCCCAGGGGTGTGCCCATGATGCCCAGGGGTGTGCCCTTGATGCCCAGGTGTGTGCCCATGATGCCCAGGCCTGTGCCCATCATGCCCAGGGGTGTGCCCAGGCGTGTGCCCATGATGCCCAGGCGTGTGCCCATGATGCCCAGGCGTGTGCCCATCATGCCCAGGGGTGTGCCCATGATGCCCAGGCCTGTGCCCATCATGCCCAGGGGTGTGCCCAGGCGTGTGCCCAGGATGCCCAGGCGTGTGCCCATGATGCCCAGGCGTGTGCCCATGATGCCCAGGGGTGTGCCCATGATGCCCAGGCGTGTGCCCATGATGCCCAGGGGTGTGCCCATGATGCCCAGGCGTGTGTCCATGATGCCCAGGCGTGTGCCTAGGATGCCCTGGTGCGTGCCCAACATGCCCAGGGATGTGCCCATGATGCCCAGGCGTGTGCCCATCATGCCCAGGCGTGTGCCCATCATGCCCAGGGGTGTGCCCATGATGCCTAGGGGTGTGCCCATGATGCCCAGGCGTGTGCCCATCATGCCCGGGCGTGTGCCCATCATGCCCAGGGGTGTGGCCATGATGCCCAGGGGTGTGCCCATGATGCCCATGGGTGTGCCCATGATGCCCAAGCGTGTGCCCATAATGCCCAGGTGCGTGCCCAACATGCCCAGGGGTGTGCCCATGATGCCCAGGCGTGTGCCCATCATGCCTAGGCGTGTGCCCATGATGCCCAGGCAGGTGCCCATGATGCCCAGGCGGGTGCCCATGATGCCCAGACGGGTGTGCCCATGATGCCTAGACGGGTGTGCCCACGATGCCCTGGTGCGTGCCCAACATGCCCAAGGGTATGCCCATGATGCCCAGACGTGTGCCCATCATGCCCAGGCGTGTGTCCATCATGCCCAGGGGTGTGCCCATGATGCCCAGGTGCGTGCCCAACATGCCCAGGGGTGTGCCCATGATGCCCAGGCGTGTGCCCATGATGCCCATGCGTGTGCCCATGATGCCCAGGGGTGTGCCCATGATGCCCAGGCGTGTGTCCATGATGCCCAGGCGTGTGCCTAGGATGCCCTGGTGCGTGCCCAACATGCCCAGGGATGTGCCCATGATGCCCAGGCGTGTGCCCATGATGCCCAGGCGTGTGCCCATCATGCCTAGGGGTGTGCCCATGATGCCCAGGCGTGTGCCCATGATGCCCATGCGTGTGCCCATCATACCCAGGGGTGTGCCCATGATGCCTAGGGGTGTGCCCATGATGCCCAGGCGTGTGCCCATCATGCCCAGGCGTGTGCCCATCATGCCCAGGGGTGTGGCCATGATGCCCAGGGGTGTGCCCATGATGCCCATGGGTGTGCCCATGATGCCCAAGCGTGTGCCCATGATGCCCAAGCGTGTGCCCATAATGCCCAGGTGCGTGCCCAACATGCCCAGGGGTGTGCCCATGATGCCCAGGCGTGTACCCATCATGCCCAGGCGTGTGACCATGATGCCTAGGCAGGTGCCCATGATGCCCAGGCGGGTGCCCATGATGCCCAGGCGGGTGCCCATGATGCCCAGACGGGTGTGCCCATGATGCCCAGACGGGTGTGCCCATGATGCCCAGGGGTGTGCCCATGATGCCCAGGCGTGTGCCCATCATGCCCAGGCGTGTGCCTATGATGCCCAGGTGCGTGCCCAACATGCCCAAGGGTGTGCCCATGATGCCCAGACGTGTGCCCATCATGCCCAGGCGTGTGCCCATGATGCCCAGGCGGGTGCCCATGATGCCCAGGCGGGTGCCCATGATGCCCAGACGGGTGTGCCCATGATGCCCAGACGGGTGTGCCCATGATGCCCAGGTGCGTGCCCAACATGCCCAGGGGTGTGCCCATGATGCGCAGGCGTGTGCCCATCATGCCCAGGCGTGTGCCCATGATGCCCAGGGGTGTGCCCATGATGCCCAGGCGTGTGCCCATCATGCCCAGGCGTGTGCCTATGATGCCCAGGTGCGTGCCCAACATGCCCAAGGGTGTGCCCATGATGCCCAGACGTGTGCCCATCATGCCCAGGCGTGTGTCCATCATGCCCAGGGGTGTGCCCATGATGCCCAGGGGTGTGCCCATGATGCCCAGGTGCGTGCCCAACATGCCCAGGTGCTTGCCCAACATGCCCAGGGGTGTGCCCATGATGCCCAGGCGTGTGCCCATGATGCCCATGCGTGTGCCCATGATGCCCAGGGGTGTGCCCATGATGCCCAGGCGTGTGTCCATGATGCCCAGGTGTGTGCTTAGGATGCCCTGGTGCGTGCCCAACATGCCCAGGGATGTGCCCATGATGCCCAGGCGTGTGCCCATGATGCCCAGGCGTGTGCCCATCATGCCTAGGGGTGTGCCCATGATGCCCAGGCGTGTGCCCATGATGCCCATGCGTGTGCCCATCATACCCAGGGGTGTGCCCATGATGCCTAGGGGTGTGCCCATGATGCCCAGGCGTGTGCCCATCATGCCCAGGCGTGTGCCCATCATGCCCAGGGGTGTGGCCATGATGCCCAGGGGTGTGCCCATGATGCCCATGGGTGTGCCCATGATGCCCAAGCGTATGCCCATAATGCCCAGGTGCGTGCCCAACATGCCCAGGGGTGTGCCCATGATGCCCAGGCGTTTGCCCATCATGCCCAGGCGTGTGCCCATGATGCCCAGGCAGGTGCCCATGATGCCCAGGCGGGTGCCCATGATGCCCAGACGGGTGTGCCCATGATGCCCAGACGGGTGTGCCCACGATGCCCTGGTGCGTGCCCAACATGCCCAGGGGTGTGCCCATGATGCCCAGACGTGTGCCCATCATGCCCAGGGGTGTGCCCATGATGCCCAGGCGGGTGCCCATCATGCCCAGGCAAGTGCCCATGATGCCCAGGTGCGTGCCCAACATGCCCAGAGGTGTGCCCATGATGCCCAGGCGTGTGCCCATGATGCCCATGCGTGTGCCCATGATGCCCAGGGGTGTGCCCACGATGCCCAGGCGTGTGCCTAGGATGCCCTGGTGCGTGCCCAACATGCCCAGGGATGTGCCCATGATGCCCAGGCGTGTGCCCATGATGCCCAGGCGTGTGCCCATCATGCCTAGGGGTGTGCCCATGATGCACAGGCGTGTGCCCATGATGCCCATGCGTGTGCCCATCATACCCAGGGGTGTGCCCATGATGCCTAGGGGTGTGCCCATGATGCCCAGGCGTGTGCCCATCATGCCCAGGCGTGTGCCCATCATTCCCAGGGGTGTGGCCATGATGCCCATGGGTGTGCCCATGATGCCCAAGCGTGTGCCCATAATGCCCAGGTGCGTGCCCAACATGCCCAGGGGTGTGCCCATGATGCCCAGGCGTGTGCCCATCATGCCCAGGCGTGTGCCCATGATGCCCAGGCAGGTGCCCATGATGCCCAGGCGGGTGCCCATGATGCCCAGGCGGGTGCCCATGATGCCCAGACGGGTGTGCCCATGATGCCCAGACGGGTGTGCCCATGATGCCCAGGCGGGTGCCCATGATGCCCAGACGGGTGTGCCTATGATGCCCAGGTGCGTGCCCAACATGCCCAGGGGTGTGCCCATGATGCGCAGGCGTGTGCCCATCATGCCCAGGCGTGTGCCCATGATGCCCAGGGGTGTGCCCATAATGCCCAGGCGTGTGCCCATCATGCCCAGGCGTGTGTCTATGATGCCCAGGTGCGTGCCCAACATGCCCAAGGGTGTGCCCATGATGCCCAGACGTGTGCCCATCATGCCCAGGCGTGTGTCCATCATGCCCAGGGGTGTGCCCATGATGCCCAGGGGTGTGCCCATGATGCCCAGGTGCGTGCCCAACATGCCCAGGGGTGTGCCCATGATGCCCAGGCGTGTGCCCATGATGCCCATGCGTGTGCCCATGATGCCCAGGGGTGTGCCCATGATGCCCAGGCGTGTGTCCATGATGCCCAGGCGTGTGCCTAGGATGCCCTGGTGCGTGCCCAACATGCCCAGGGATGTGCCCATGATGCCCAGGCGTGTGCCCATGATGCCCAGGCGTGTGCCCATCATGCCTAGGGGTGTGCCCATGATGCCCAGGCGTGTGCCCATGATGCCCATGCGTGTGCCCATCATACCCAGGGGTGTGCCCATGATGCCTAGGGGTGTGCCCATGATGCCCAGGCGTGTGCCCATCATGCCCAGGCGTGTGCACATCATGCCCAGGGGTGTGGCCATGATGCCCAGGGGTGTGCCCATGATGCCCATGGGTGTGCTCATGATGCCCAAGCGTGTGCCCATAATGCCCAGGTGCGTGCCCAACATGCCCAGGGGTGTGCCCATGATGCCCAGGCGTGTGCCCATCATGCCCAGGCGTGTGCCCATGATGCCCAGGCAGGTGCCCATGATGCCCAGGCGGGTGCCCATGATGCCCAGACGGGTGTGCCCATGATGCCCAGACGGGTGTGCCCATGATGCCCTGGTGCGTGCCCAACATGCCCAGGGGTGTGCCCATGATGCCCAGACGTGTGCCCATCATGCCCAGGGGTGTGCCCATGATGCCCAGGCGGGTGCCCATCATGCCCAGGCAAGTGCCCATGATGCCCAGGTGCGTGCCCAATATGCCCAGAGGTGTGCCCATGATGCCCAGGCGTGTGCCCATCATGCTCAGGCGTGTGCCCATCATGCCCAGGCGTGTGCCCATGATGCCCAGGCGTGTGCCCATCATGCCCAGGGGTGTGCCCATCATGCCCAGGCATGTGCCCATGATGCCCAGGCCTGTGCCCATCATGCCCAGGGGTGTGCCCAGGCGTGTGCCCATGATGCCCAGGCGTGTGCCCATGATGCCCAGGCGTGTGCCCATCATGCCCAGGGGTGTGCCCATGATGCCCAGGCCTGTGCCCATCATGCCCAGGGGTGTGCCCAGGCGTGTGCCCATGATGCCCAGGCGTGTGCCCATGATGCCCAGGCGTGTGCCCATCATGCCCAGGGGTGTGCCCATGATGCCCAGGCGTGTGCCCATGATGCCCAGGGGTGTGCCCATGATGCCCAGGCGTGTGTCCATGATGCCCAGGCGTGTGTCCATGATGCCCAGGGGTGTGCCCATGATGCCCAGGCGTGTGTCCATGATGCCCAGGCGTGTGCCTATGATGCCCTGCTACGTGCCCAACATGCCCAGGGGTGTGCCCATGATGCCCAGGCGTGTGCCCATGATGCCCAGGGGTGTGCCCATGATGCCCAGTCGTGTGCCCATGATGCCCATGCGTGTGCCCATCATGCCCAGGGGTGTGCCCATGATGCCTAGGGGTGTGCCCATCATGCCCAGGCGTGTGCCCATGATGCCCAGGGGTGTGCCCATGATGCCCAGGCGTGTGCCCATGATGCCCAAGCGTGTGCCCATGATGCCCAGGTGCGTGCCCAACATGCCTAGGGGTGTGCCCATGATGCCCAGGCGCGTGCCCATCATGCCCAGGGGTGTGCCCATGATGCCCAGGGGTGTGCCCATGATGCCCAGGTGGGTGCCCATGATTCCCTGGTGCGTGCCCAACATGCCCAGGGGTGTGCCCATGATGCCCAAGCGGGTGCCCATGATGCCCTGGTGCGTGCCCAACATGCCCAGGGGTGTGCCCATGATGCCCAGGCGTATACCCATGATGCCCAGGCGTGTGCCCATGATGCCCAGGCGAGTGCCCATGATGCCCTGGTGCGTGCCCAACATGCCCACGGGTGTGCCCATGATGCCCAGGCGTGTGCCCATGATGCCCAGGTGCGTGCCCAACATGCCCAGGGGTGTGCCCATGATGCCCAGGGGTGTGCCCATGATGCCCAGGCGCGTGCCCATCATGCCCAGGGGTGTGCCCATGATGCCCAGGTGGGTGCCCATGATTCCCTGGTGCGTGCCCAACATGCCCAGGGGTGTGCCCATGATGCCCAAGGGTGTGCCCATGATGCCCAGGTGCGTGCCCAACATGCCCAGGGGTGTGCCCATGATGCCCAGGCGTGTGCCCATGATGCCCATGCGTGTGCCCAAGATGCCCAGGGGTGTGCCCATGATGCCCAGGCGTGTGTCCATGATGCCCAGGCGTGTGCCTAGGATGCCCTGGTGCGTGCCCAACATGCCCAGGGATGTGCCCATGATGCCCAGGCGTGTGCCCATGATGCCCATGCGTGTGCCCATCATACCCAGGGGTGTGCCCATGATGCCTAGGGGTGTGCCCATGATGCCCAGGCGTGTGCCCATCATGCCCAGGCGTGTGCCCATCATGCCCAGGGGTGTGGCCATGATGCCCAGGGGTGTGCCCATGATGCCCATGGGTGTGCCCATGATGCCCAAGCGTGTGCCCATAATGCCCAGGTTCGTGCCCAACATGCCCAGGGGTGTGCCCATGATGCCCAGGCGTGTGCCCATCATGCCCAGGCGTGTGCCCATGATGCCCAGGCAGGTGCCCATGATGCCCAGGCGGGTGCCCATGATGCCCAGACGGGTGTGCCCATGATGCCCAGACGGGTGTGCCCATGATGCCCAGGTGCGTGCCCAACATGCCTAGGGGTGTGTCCATGATGCCCAGGCGTGTGCCCATCATGCCCAGGCGTGTGCCCATGATGCCCAGGCAGGTGCCCATGATGCCCTGGTGCGTGCCCAACATGCCCAGGGGTGTGCCCATAATGCCCAGGCGGGTGCCCATGATGCCCAGGTGTGTGCCCATGATGCCCAGGCGTGTGCCCATCATGCCCAGGCGTGTGCCCATCATGCCCAGGGGTGTGCCCATGATGCCCAGGGGTGTGCCCATGATGCCCAGGCGGGTGCCCATCATGCTCAGGCGTGTGCCCATCATGCCCATGCGTGTGCCCATCATGCCCAGGCGTGTGCCCATCATGCCCAGGGGTGTGCCCATCATGCCCAGGGGTGTGTCCATCATGCCCAGGCGTGTGCCCAGGCGCGTGCCCAACATGCCCAGGGGTGTGCCCATGATGCCTAGGCGTGTGCCCATCATGCCCAGGCGTGTGCCCATGATGCCCAGGGGTGTGCCCATGATGCCCAGGGGTGTGCCCATGATGCCCAGGCGTGTGTCCATGATGCCCAGGCGTGTGCCTATGATGCCCTGCTGCGTGCTCAACATGGCCAGGGGTGTGCCCATGATGCCCAGGCGTGTGCCCAGGATGCCCAGGGGTGTGCCCATGATGCCCAGTCGTGTGCCCATGATGCCCATGCGTGTGCCCATCATGCCCAGGGGTGTGCCCATGATGCCTAGGGGTGTGCCCATGATGCCCAGGCGTGTGCCCATCATGCCCAGGCGTGTGCCCATGATGCCCAGGGGTGTGCCCATGATGCCCAGGCGTGTGCCCATGATGCCCAAGCGTGTGCCCATGATGCCCAGGTGCGTGCCCAACATGCCCAGGGGTGTGCCCATGATGCCGAGGCGCGTGCCCATCATGCCCAGGGGTGTGCCCATGATGCCCAGGGGTGTGCCCATGATGCCCAGGGGTGTGCCCATGATGCCCAGGTGGGTGCCCATGATTCCCTGGTGCGTGCCCAACATGCCCAGGGGTGTGCCCATGATGCCCAAGCGGGTGCCCATGATGCCCAGGTGCGTGCCCAACATACCCAGGGGTGTGCCCATGATGCCCATGCATGTGCCCATGATGCCCATGCGTGTGCCCATCATGCCCAGGGGTGTGCCCATGATGCCCATGCGTGTGCCCATCATGCCCAGGGGTGTGCCCATGAAGCCCAGGCGTGTGCCCATGATGCCCTGGTGCGTGCCCAACATGCCCAGGGGTGTGCCCATGATGCCCAGGCGTATGCCCATCATGCCCAGGCGTGTGCCCATGATGCCCAGGCGAGTGCCCATGATGCCCTGGTGCGTGCCCAACATGCCCACGGGTGTGCCCATGATGCCCAGGCGTGTGCCCATGATGCCCAGGTGCGTGCCCAACATGCCCAGCGGTGTGCCCATGATGCCCAGGCGTGTGCCCATGATGCCCATGCGTGTGCCCATGATGCCCAGGGGTGTGCCCATGATGCCCAGGCGTGTGTCCATGATGCCCAGGCGTGTGCCTAGGATGCCCTGGTGCGTGCCCAACATGCCCAGGGATGTGCCCATGATGCCCAGGCGTGTGCCCATGATGCCCAGGCGTGTGCCCATCATGCCCAGGGGTGTGCCCATGATGCCCAGGCGTGTGCCCATGATGCCCATTCGTGTGCCCATCATGCCCAGGGGTGTGCCCATGATGCCTAGGGTGTGCCCATGATGCCCAGGGGTGTGCCCATGATGCCCAGGCGTGTGCCCATCATGCCCAGGGGTGTGCCCATGATGCCCAGGGGTGTGCCCATGATGCCCAGGGGTGTGCCCTTGATGCCCAGGCGTGTGCCCATAATGCCCAGGTGCGTGCCCAACATGCCCAGGGGTGTGCCCATGATGCCCAGGCGTGTGCCCATCATGCCCAGGCGTGTGCCCATCTTGCCCAGGGGTGTGCCCATGATGCCCAGGGGTGTGCCCAAGATGCCCAGGCGGGTGCCCATGATGCCCAGGCAGGTGCCCATGATGCCCTGGTGCGTGCCCAACATGCCCAGGGGTGTGCCCATGATGCCCAGGCGGGTGCCCATGATGCCCAGGTGCGTGCCCAACATGCCCAGGGGTGTGCCCATGATGCCCAGGCGTGTGCCCATGATGCCCATGCGTGTGCCCATCATGCCCAGGGGTGTGCCCATGAAGCCCAGGCGTGTGCCCATGATGCCCAGGCGTGTGCCCATGATGCCCTGGTGCGTGCCCAACATGCCCAGGGGTGTGCCCATGATGACTTGGTGCGTGCCCAACATGCCCAGGGGTGTGCCCATGATGCCCAGGTGTGTGCCCATGATGCCCAGGTGCGTGCCCAACATGCCTAGGGGTGTGCCCATGATGCCCAGGGGTGTGCCCATGATGCCCAGGCGTGTGCCCATGATGCCCTGGTGCGTGCCCAACATGCCCAAGGATGTGCGCATGATGCCCAGGCGTGTGCCCATGATGCCCAGGTGCGTGCCCAACATGCCCAGGGGTGTGCCCATGATGCCCAGGCGTGTGCCCATGATGCCCAGGCGTGTGCCCATCATGCCCAGTGGTGTGCCCATGATGCCCAGGCGAGTGCCCATGATGCCCAGGCGAGTGCCCATGATGCCCAGGCGTGTGCCCATGATGCCCATGCGTGTGCCCATGATGCCCTAGTGCGTGCCCAACATGCCCAGGGTGTGCCCATGATGCCCAGGCGTGTGCCCATCATGCCCAGGTGCGTGCCCAACATGCCCAGGGGTGGGCCCATGATGCCTAGGCGTGTGCCCATGATGCCCAGGCGTCTGCCCATCATGCCTAGGGGTGTGCCCATGATGCCCAAGTGTGTGCCCATCATTCCCAGGCGTGTGCCCATGATGCCCAGGCGTGTGCCTATCATGCCCAGGCATGTGCCCATGATGCCCAGGTGCGTGCCCAACATGCACAGGGGTGTGCCCATGATGCCCAGGCGTGTACCCATCATGCCTAGGGAAGTGCCCATGATGCCCAGGGGTGTGCCCATGATGCCCAAGCGTGTGCCCATGATGCCCTAGCGTGCGCCCATGATGCCCAGGCGTGTGCCCATCATGCCCAGGCGTGTGCCCATGATGCCCAGGGGTGTGCCCATGATGCCCAGGTGCGTGCCCAACATGCCCAGGGGTGTGCCCATTATACCCAGGCGTGTGCCCATCATGCCCAGGCGTGTGCCCATCATGCCCGGGCGTGTGCCCATCATGCCCAGGGATGTGCCCACGATGCCCAGGCGTGTGCCCATGATGCCAAGGCGTGTGCCCATGATGCCCATGCGTGTGCCCATGATGCCCTAGTACGTGCCCAACATGCCCAGGGGTGTGCCCATGATGCCCAGGTGCGTGACCAACATGCCCAGGGGTGTGCCCATGATGCCCAAGCGTGTGCCCATCATGCCCATGCGTGTGCCCATCATGCCCAGGGGTGTGCCCATGATGCCCAGGCGTGTGTCCATGATGCCCAGGCGTGTGCCTATGATGCCCTGGTGCGTGCCCAACATGCCCAAAGGTGTGCCCATGATGCCCAGACTTGTGCCCATCATGCCAAGGGGTGTGCCCATGATGCCCAGGCGGGTGCCCATCATGCCCAGGCGTGTGCCCATGATGCCCAGGTGCGTGCCCAACATGCCCAGGGGTGTGCCCATGATGCCCAGGCGTGTGCCCATCTTGCCCAGGCGTGTGCCCATCATGCCCAGGGGTGTGCCCATCATGCCCAGGCGTGTGCCCATGATGCCCATGCGTGTGCCCATCATGCCCAGGGGTGTGCCCATGATGCCTAGGGGTGTGCCCATGATGCCCAGGCGTGTGCCCATCATGCCCAGGCGTGTGCCCATCATGCCCAGGGGTGTGCCCATCATGCCCAGGGGTGTGCCCATGATGCCCAGGGGTGTGCCCATGATGCCCAGGCGTGTGCCCATAATGCCCAGGTGCGTGCCCAACATGCCTAGGGGTGTGTCCATGATGCCCAGGCGTGTGCCTATGATGCCCAGGTGCGTGCCCAACACGCCCAAGGGTGTGCCCATGATGCCCAGATGTGTGCCCATCATGCCCAGGCGTGTGCCCATCATGCCCAGGGGTGTGCCCATGATGCCCAGGGGTGTGCCCATGATGCCCAGGGGTGTGCTCATGATGCCCAGGCGTGTGCCCATAATGCCCAGGTGCGTGCCCAACATGCCCAGGGGTGTGCCCATAATGCGCAGGCGTGTGCCCATCATGCCCAGGCGTGTGCCCATGATGCCCAGGGGTGTGCCCAAGATGCCCAGGCGTGTGCCCATCATGGCCTAGAGGTGTGCCCATGATGCCCAGACTTGTGCCCATCATGCCCAGGGGTGTGCCCATGATGCCCAGGCGGGTGCCCATCATGCCCAGGCGTGTGCCCATGATGCCCAGGTGCGTGCCCAACATGCCCAGGGGTGTGCCCATGATGCCCAGGAGTGTGCCCATCATGCCCAGGCGTGTGCCCATCATGCCCAGGGGTGTGCCCATCATGCCCAGGCGTGTGCCCATGATGCCCATGCGTGTGCCCATCATGCCCAGGGGTGTGCCCATGATGCCTAGGGGTGTGCCCATGATGCCCAGGCGTGTGCCCATCATGCCCAGGCGTGTGCCCATCATGCCCAGGGGTGTGCCCATGATGCCCAGGGGTGTGCCCATGATGCCCAGGGGTGTGCCCATGATGCCCAGGCGTGTGCCCATAATGCCCAGGTGCGTGCCCAACATGCCTAGGGGTGTGTCCATGATGCCCAGGCGTGTGCCCATCATGCCCAGGCGTGTGCCCATGATGCCCAGGCAGGTGCCCATGATGCCCTGGTGCGTGCCCAACATGCCCAGGGGTGTGCCCATGATGCCCAGGAGGGTGCCCATGATGCCCAGGTGTGTGCCCATGATGCCCAGGCGTGTGCCCATCATGCCCAGGCGTGTGCCCATCATGCCCAGGGGTGTGCCCATGATGCCCAGGGGTGTGCCCATGATGCCCAGGCGGGTGCCCATCATGCTCAGGCGTGTGCCCATCATGCCCATGCGTGTGCCCATCATGCCCAGGCGTGTGCCCATCATGCCCAGGGGTGTGCCCATCATGCCCTGGGGTGTGCCCATCATGCCCAGGCGTGTGCCCAGGCGCGTGCCCAACATGCCCAGGGGTGTGCCCATGATGCCCTGGCGTGTGCCCATCATGCCCAGGCGTGTGCCCATCATGCCCAGGGGTGTGCCCATGATGCCCAGGGGTGTGCCCATGATGCCCAGGCGTGTGTCCATGATGCCCAGGCGTGTGCCTATGATGCCCTGCTGCGTGCCCAACATGCCCAGGGGTGTGCCCATGATGCCCAGGGGTGTGCCCATGATGCCCAGGGGTGTGCCCATGATGCCCAGGGGTGTGCCCATGATGCCCAGGCGTGTGCCCATAATGCCCAGGTGCGTGCCCAACATGCCTAGGGGTGTGTCCATGATGCCCAGGCGTGTGCCTATGATGCCCAGGTGCGTGCCCAACATGCCCAAGGGTGTGCCCATGATGCCCAGATGTGTGCCCATCATGCCCAGGCGTGTGCCCATCATGCCCAGGGGTGTGCCCATGATGCCCAGGGGTGTGCCCATGATGCCCAGGGGTGTGCTCATGATGCCCAGGCGTGTGCCCATAATGCCTAGGTGCGTGCCCAACATGCCCAGGGGTGTGCCCATAATGCGCAGGCGTGTGCCCATCATGCCCAGGCGTGTGCCCATGATGCCCAGGGGTGTGCCCATGATGCCCAGGCGTGTGCCCATCATGGCCTAGAGGTGTGCCCATGATGCCCAGACTTGTGCCCATCATGCCCAGGGGTGTGCCCATGATGCCCAGGCGGGTGCCCATCATGCCCAGGCGTGTGCCCATGATGCCCAGGTGCGTGCCCAACATGCCCAGGGGTGTGCCCATGATGCCCAGGAGTGTGCCCATCATGCCCAGGCGTGTGCCCATCATGCCCAGGGGTGTGCCCATCATGCCCAGGCGTGTGCCCATGATGCCCATGCGTGTGCCCATCATGCCCAGGGGTGTGCCCATGATGCCTAGGGGTGTGCCCATGATGCCCAGGCGTGTGCCCATCATGCCCAGGCGTGTGCCCATCATGCCCAGGGGTGTGCCCATGATGCCCAGGGGTGTGCCCATGATGCCCAGGGGTGTGCCCATGATGCCCAGGCGTGTGCCCATAATGCCCAGGTGCGTGCCCAACATGCCTAGGGGTGTGTCCATGATGCCCAGGCGTGTGCCCATCATGCCCAGGCGTGTGCCCATGATGCCCAGGCAGGTGCCCATGATGCCCTGGTGCGTGCCCAACATGCCCAGGGGTGTGCCCATGATGCCCAGGCGGGTGCCCATGATGCCCAGGTGTGTGCCCATGATGCCCAGGCGTGTGCCCATCATGCCCAGGCGTGTGCCCATCATGCCCAGGCGTGTGCCCATCATGCCCAGGGGTGTGCCCATGATGCCCAGGGGTGTGCCCATGATGCCCAGGCGGGTGCCCATCATGCTCAGGCGTGTGCCCATCATGCCCATGCGTGTGCCCATCATGCCCAGGCGTGTGCCCATCATGCCCAGGGGTGTGCCCATCATGCCCTGGGGTGTGCCCATCATGCCCAGGCGTGTGCCCAGGCGCGTGCCCAACATGCCCAGGGGTGTGCCCATGATGCCCTGGCGTGTGCCCATCATGCCCAGGCGTGTGCCCATCATGCCCAGGGGTGTGCCCATGATGCCCAGGGGTGTGCCCATGATGCCCAGGCGTGTGTCCATGATGCCCAGGCGTGTGCCTATGATGCCCTGCTGTGTGCCCAACATGCCCAGGGGTGTGCCCATGATGCCCAGGCGTGTGCCCAGGATGCCCAGGGGTGTGCCCATGATGCCCAGTCGTGTGCCCATGATGCCCATGCGTGTGCCCATCATGCCCAGGGGTGTGCCCATGATGCCTAGGGGTGTGCCCATGATGCCCAGGCGTGTGCCCATCATGCCCAAGCGTGTGCCCATGATGCCCAGGGGTGTGCCCATGATGCCCAGGCGTGTGCCCATGATGCCCAAGCGTGTGCCCATGATGCCCAGGTGCGTGCCCAACATGCCCAGGGGTGTGCCCATGATGCCCAGGCGCGTGCCCATCATGCCCAGGGGTGTGCCCATGATGCCCAGGGGTGTGCCCATGATGCCCAGGTGGGTGCCCTTGATTCCCTGGTGCGTGCCCAACATGCCCAGGGGTGTGCCCATGATGCCCAAGCGGGTGCCCATGATGCCCAGGTGCGTGCCCAACATGCCCAGGGGTGTGCCCATGATGCCCATGCATGTGCCCATGATGCCCATGCGTGTGCCCATCATGCCCAGGGGTGTGCCCATGATGCCCAGGCGTGTGCCCATGATGCCCTGGTGCGTGCCCAACATGCCCAGGGGTGTGCCCATGATGCCCAGGCGTATGCCCATGATGCCCAGGCGTGTGCCCATGATGCCCAGGCGAGTGCCCATGATGCCCTGGTGCGTGCCCAACATGCCCACGGGTGTTCCCATGATGCCCAGGCGTGTGCCCACGATGCCCAGGTGCGTGCCCAACATGCCCAGGGGTGTGCCCATGATGCCCAGGCATGTGCCCATCATGCCCAGGCGTGTGCCCATGATGCCCAGGGGTGTGCCCATGATGCCCAGGCGTGTGCCCATCATGCCCAGGCGTGTGCCTATGATGCCCAGGTGCGTGCCCAACATGCCCAAGGGTGTGCCCATGATGCCCAGACGTGTGCCCATCATGCCCAGGCGTGTGCCCATCATGCCCAGGGGTGTGCCCATGATGCCCAGGGGTGTGCCCATGATGCCCAGGGGTGTGCCCATGATGCCCAGGCGTGTGCCCATAATGCCCAGGTGCGTGCCCAACATGCCCAGGGGTGTGCCCATGATGCGCAGGCGTGTGCCCATCATGCCCAGGCGTGAGCCCATGATGCCCAGGGGTGTGCCCATGATGCCCAGGCGTGTGCCCATCATGGCCCAGAGGTGTGCCCATGATGCCCAGACTTGTGCCCATCATGCCCAGGGGTGTGCCCATGATGCCCAGGTGCGTGCCCAACATGCCTAGGGGTGTGTCCATCATGCCCAGGGGTGTGCCCATGATGCCCAGGGGTGTGCCCATGATGCCCAGGTGCGTGCCCAACATGCCCAGGGGTGTGCCCATGATGCCCAGGCGTGTGCCCATGATGCCCATGCGTGTGCCCATGATGCCCAGGGGTGTGCCCATGATGCCCAAGCGTGTGTCCATGATGCCCAGGCGTGTGCCTAGGATGCCCTGGTGCGTGCCCAACATGCCCAGGGATGTGCCCATGATGCCCAGGCGTGTGCCCATGATGCCCAGGCGTGTGCCCATCATGCCTAGGGGTGTGCCCATGATGCCCAGGCGTGTGCCCATGATGCCCATGCGTGTGCCCATCATACCCAGGGGTGTGCCCATGATGCCTAGGGGTGTGCCCATGATGCCCAGGCGTGTGCCCATCATGCCCAGGCGTGTGCCCAATATGCCCAGGGGTGTGCCCATGATGCGCAGGCGTGTGCCCATCATGCCCAGGCGTGTGCCCATGATGCCCAGGGGTGTGCCCATGATGCCCAGGCGTGTGCCCATCATGGCCCAGAGGTGTGCCCATGATGCCCAGACTTGTGCCCATCATGCCCAGGGGTGTGCCCATGATGCCCAGGTGCGTGCCCATCATGCCCAGGGGTGTGCCCATGATGCGCAGGCGTGTGCCCATCATGCCCAGGCGTGTGCCCATGATGCCCAGGGGTGTGCCCATGATGCCCAGGCGTGTGCCCATCATGGCCCAGAGGTGTGCCCATGATGCCCAGACTTGTGCCCATCATGCCCAGGGGTGTGCCCATGATGCCCAGGTGCGTGCCCAACATGCCTAGGGGTGTGTCCATCATGCCCAGGGGTGTGCCCATGATGCCCAGGGGTGTGCCCTTGATGCCCAGGTGCGTGCCCAACATGCCCAGGGGTGTGCCCATGATGCCCAGGCGTGTGCCCATGATGCCCATGCGTGTGCCCATGATGCCCAGGGGTGTGCCCATGATGCCCAGGTGTGTGTCCATGATGCCCAGGCGTGTGCCTAGGATGCCCTGGTGCGTGCCCAACATGCCCAGGGATGTGCCCATGATGCCCAGGCGTGTGCCCATGATGCCCAGGCGTGTGCCCATCATGCCTAGGGGTGTGCCCATGATGCCCAGGCGTGTGCCCATGATGCCCATGCGTGTGCCCATCATACCCAGGGGTGTGCCCATGATGCCTAGGGGTGTGCCCATGATGCCCAGGCGTGTGCCCATCATGCCCAGGCGTGTGCCCATCATGCCCAGGGGTGTGGCCATGATGCCCAGGGGTGTGCCCATGATGCCCAAGCGTGTGCCCATAATGCCCAGGTGCGTGCCCAACATGCCCAGGGGTGTGCCCATGATGCCCAGGCGTGTGCCCATCATGCCCAGGCGTGTGCCCATGATGCCCAGGCAGGTGCCCATGATGCCCAGGCGGGTGCCCATGATGCCCAGACGGGTGTGCCCATGATGCCCAGACGGGTGTGCCCATGATGCCCTGGTGCGTGCCCAACATGCCCAGGGGTGTGCCCATGATGCCCAGACGTGTGCCCATCATGCCCAGGGGTGTGCCCATGATGCCCAGGCGGGTGCCCATGATGCCCAGGCAAGTGCCCATGATGCCCAGGTGCGTGCCCAACATGCCCAGAGGTGTGCCCATGATGCCCAGGCGTGTGCCCATCATGCTCAGGCGTGTGCCCATCATGCCCAGGCGTGTGCCCATCATGCCCAGGGGTGTGCCCATCATGCCCAGGCGTGTGCCCATCATGCCCAGGCGCGTGCCCAACATGCCCAGGGGTGTGCCCATGATGCACAGGCGTGTGCCCATCATGCCCAGGCGTGTGCCCATCATGCCCAGGGTTGTGCCCATGATGCCCAGGCGTGTGCCCATCATGCCCAGGCGTGTGCCCATCATGCCCAGGGGTGTGCCCATTATGCCCAGGGGTGTGCCCATGATGCCCAGGCGTCTGCCCATCATGCCTAGGGGTGTGCCCATGATGCCCAAGCGTGTGCCCATCATTCCCAGGCGTGTGCCCATGATGCCCAGGCGTGTGCCCATCATGCCCAGGCATGTGCCCATGATGCCCAGGTGCGTGCCCAACATGCACATGGGTGTGCCCATGATGCCCAGGCGTGTACCCATCATGCCTAGGGGAGTGCCCATGATGCCCTAGCGTGCGCCCATGATGCCCAGGCGTGAGCCCATCATGCCCAGGCGTGTGCCCATGATGCCCAGGGGTGTGCCCATGATGCCCAGGTGCGTGCCCAACATGCCCAGGGGTGTGCCCATTATACCCAGGCGTGTGCCCATCATGCCCAGGCGTGTGCCCAACATGCCCAGGGATGTGCCCACGATGCCCAGGCGTGTGCCCATGATGCCAAGGCGTGTGCCCATGATGCCCATGCGTGTGCCCATGATGCCCTAGTACGTGCCCAACATGCCCAGGGGTGTGCCCATGATGCCCAGGCGTGTGCCCATGATGCCCAGGCATGTGCCCATGATGCCCAGGCCTGTGCCCATCATGCCCAGGGGTGTGCCCAGGCGTGTGCCCATGATGCCCAGGCGTGTGCCCATGATGCCCAGGCGTGTGCCCATCATGCCCAGGGGTGTGCCCATGATGCCCAGGCCTGTGCCCATCATGCCCAGGGGTGTGCCCAGGCGTGTGCCCATGATGCCCAGGCGTGTGCCCATGATGCCCAGGCGTGTGCCCATCATGCCCAGGGGTGTGCCCATGATGCCCAGGCGTGTGCCCATGATGCCCAGGGGTGTGCCCATGATGCCCAGGCATGTGTCCATGATGCCCAGGCGTGTGTCCATGATGCCCAGGGGTGTGCCCATGATGCCCAGGCGTGTGTCCATGATGCCCAGGCGTGTGCCTATGATGCCCTGCTGCGTGCCCAACATGCCCAGGGGTGTGCCCATGATGCCCAGGCCTGTGCCCAGGATGCCCAGGGGTGTGCCCATGATGCCCAGTCGTGTGCCCATGATGCCCATGCGTGTGCCCATCATGCCCAGGGGTGTGCCCATGATGCCTAGGGGTGTGCCCATGATGCCCAGGCGTGTGCCCATCATGCCCAGGCGTGTGCCCATGATGCCCAGGGGTGTGCCCATGATGCCCAGGCGTGTGCCCATGATGCCCAAGCGTGTGCCCATGATGCCCAGGTGCCTGCCCAACATGCCCAGGGGTGTGCCCATGATGCCCAGGCGCGTGCCCATCATGCCCAGGGGTGTGCCCATGATGCCCAGGGGTGTGCCCATGATGCCCAGGGGTGTGCCCATGATGCCCAGGTGGGTGCCCATGATTCCCTGGTGCGTGCCCAACATGCCCAGGGGTGTGCCCATGATGCCCAAGCGTGTGCCCAACATGCCCAGGGGTGTGCCCATCATGCCCAGGCGTGTGCCCATCATGCCCAGGCGTGTGCCCATGATGCCCAGGCAGGTGCCCATGATGCCCAAGCGGGTGCCCATGATGCCCAGACGGGTGTGCCCATGATGCCCAGACGGGTGTGCCCATGATGCCCTGGTGCGTGCCCAACATGCCCAGGGGTGTGCCCATGATGCCCAGACGTGTGCCCATCATGCCCAGGGGTGTGCCCATGATGCCTAGGCGGGTGCCCATCATGCCCAGGCAAGTGCCCATGATGCCCAGGTGCGTGCCCAACATGCCCAGAGGTGTGCCCATGATGCCCAGGCGTGTGCTCATGATGCCCATGCGTGTGCCCATGATGCCCAGGGGTGTGCCCATGATGCCCAGGCGTGTGTCCATGATGCCCAGGCGTGTGCCTAGGATGCCCTGGTGCGTGCCCAACATGCCCAGGGATGTGCCCATGATGCCCAGGCGTGTGCCCATGATGCCCAGGCGTGTGCCCATCATGCCTAGGGGTGTGCCCATGATGCCCAGGCGTGCGCCCATGTTGCCCATGCGTGTGCCCATCATACCCAGGGGTGTGCCCATGATGCCTAGGGGTGTGCCCATCATGCCCAGGCGTGTGCCCATCATGCCCAGGCGTGTGCCCATCATGCCCAGTGGTGTGGCCATGATGCCCAGGGGTGTGCCCATGATGCCCATGGGTGTGCCCATGATGCCCAAGCGTGTGCCCATATTGCCCAGGTGAGTGCCCAACATGCCCAGGGGTGTGCCCATGATGCCCAGGCGTGTGCCCATGATGCCCAGGCAGGTGCCCATGATGCCCAGGCGGGTGCCCATGATGCCCAGGCGGGTGCCCAAGATGCCCAGACGGGTGTGCCCATGATGCCCAGACGGGTGTGCCCATGATGCCCAGGCGGGTGCCCATGATGCCCAGACGGGTGTGCCCCTGATGCCCAGACGGGTGTGCCCATGATGCCCAGGTGCGTGCCCAACATGCCCAGGGGTGTGCCCATGATGCGCAGGTGTGTGCCCATCATGCCCAGGCGTGTGCCCATGATGCCCAGGGGTGTGCCCATGATGCCCAGGCGTGTGCCCATCTTGCCCAGGCGTGTGCCTATGATGCCCAGGTGCGTGCCCAACATGCCCAAGGGTGTGCCCATGATGCCCAGACGTGTGCCCATCATGCCCAGGCGTGTGTCCATCATGCCCAGGGGTGTGCCCATGATGCCCAGGGGTGTGCCCATGATGCCCAGGTGCGTGCCCATGATGCCCATGCGTGTGCCCATGATGCCCAGGGGTGTGCCCATGATGCCCAGGCGTGTGTCCATGATGCCCAGGCGTGTGCCTAGGATGCCCTGGTGCGTGCCCAACATGCCCAGGGATGTGCCCATGATGCCCAGGCGTGTGCCCATGATGCCCAGGCGTGGGGCCATGATGCCCAGGCGTGTGCCCATCATGCCTAGGGGTGTGCCCATGATGCCCAGGCGTGTGCCCATGATGCCCAGGGGTGTGCCCATGATGCCCAATCGTGTGCCCATAATGCCCAGGTGCGTGCCCAACATGCCCAGGGGTGTGCCCATGATGCCCAGGCGTGTGCCCATGATGCCCATGCGTGTGCCCATGATGCCCAGGGGTGTGCCCATGATGCCCAGGCGTGTGTCCATGATGCCCAGGCGTGTGCCTAGGATGCCCTGGTGCGTGCCCAACATGCCCAGGGATGTGCCCATGATGCCCAGGCGTGTGCCCATGATGCCCAGGCGTGGGGCCATGATGCCCAGGCGTGTGCCCATCATGCCTAGGGGTGTGCCCATGATGCCCAGGCGTGTGCCCATGATGCCCATGCGTGTGCCCATCATACCCAGGGGTGTGCCCAAGATGCCTAGGGGTGTGCCCATGATGCCCAGGCGTGTGCCCATCATGCCCAGGCGTGTGCCCATCATGCCCAGGGGTGTGCCCATGATGCCCATGGGTGTGCCCATGATGCCCAATCGTGTGCCCATAATGCCCAGGTGCGTGCCCAACATGCCCAGGGGTGTGCCCATGATGCCCAGGCGTGTGCCCATCATGCCCAGGCGTGTGCCCATGATGCCCAGGCAGGTGCCCATGATGCCCAGGCGGGTGCCCATGATGCCCAGACGGGTGTGCCCATGATGCCCAGACGGGTGTGCCCATGATGCCCAGACGGGTGTGCCCATGATGCCCTGGTGCGTGCCCAACATGCCCAGGGGTGTGCCCAGGATGCCCAGACGTGTGCCCATCATGCCCAGGGGTGTGCCCATGATGCCCAGGCGGGTGCCCATCATGCCCAGGCAAGTGCCCATGATGCCCAGGTGCGTGCCCAACATGCCGAGAGGTGTGCCCATGATGCCCAGGCGTGTGCCCATCATGCTCAGGCGTGTGCCCATCATGCCCAGGCGTGTGCCCATGATGCCCAGGCGTGTGCCCATCATGCCCAGGGGTGTGCCCATCATGCCCAGGCATGTGCCCATGATGCCCATGCCTGTGCCCATCATGCCCAGGGGTGTGCCCAGGCGTGTGCCCATGATGCCCAGGCGTGTGCCCATGATGCCCAGGCGTGTGCCCATCATGCCCAGGGGTGTGCCCATGATGCCCAGGCCTGTGCCCATCATGCCCAGGGGTGTGCCCAGGCGTGTGCCCATGATGCCCAGGCGTGTGCCCATGATGCCCAGGCGTGTGCCCATCATGCCCAGGGGTGTGCCCATGATGCCCAGGCGTGTGCCCATGATGCCCAGGGGTGTGCCCATGATGCCCAGACGTGTGTCCATGATGCCCAGGCGGGTGCGCATCATGCCCAGGTGTGTGCCCATGATGCCCAGGTGCGTGCCCATGATGCCCAGGTGCGTGCCCATCATGCCTAGGGGTGTGTCCATGATGCCCAGGCGTGTGCCCATCATGCCCAGGCGTGTGCCCATGATGCCCAGGCAGGTGCCCATGATGCCCTGGTGCGTGCCCAACATGCCCAGGGGTGTGCCCATGATGCCCAGGCGTGTGCCCATGATGCCCAGGGGTGTGCCCATGATGCCCAGACGTGTGTCCATGATGCCCAGGCGGGTGCGCATCATGCCCAGGTGTGTGCCCATGATGCCCAGGTGCGTGCCCATGATGCTCAGGTGCGTGCCCATCATGCCTAGGGGTGTGTCCATGATGCCCAGGCGTGTGCCCATCATGCCCAGGCGTGTGCCCATGATGCCCAGGCAGGTGCCCATGATGCCCTGGTGCGTGCCCAACATGCCCAGGGGTGTGCCCATGATGCCCAGGCGGGTGCCCATGATGCCCAAGTGTGTGCCCATGATGCCCAGGCGTGTGCCCATCATGCCCAGGCGTGTGCCCATCATGCCCAGGCGTGTGCCCATCATGCCCAGGGGTGTGCCCATGATGCCCAGGGGTGTGCCCATGATGCCCAGGCGGGTGCCCATCATGCTCAGGCGTGTGCCCATCATGCCCATGCGTGTGCCCATCATGCCCAGGCGTGTGCCCATCATGCCCAGGGGTGTGCCCATCATGCCCAGGGGTGTGCCCATCATGCCCAGGGGTGTGCCCATCATGCCCAGGCGCGTGCCCAACATGCCCAGGGGTGTGCCCATGATGCCCAGGCGTGTGCCCATCATGCCCAGGCGTGTGCCCATCATGCCCAGGGGTGTGCCCATGATGCCCAGGGGTGTGCCCATGATGCCCAGGCGTGTGTCCATGAAGCCCAGGCGTGTGCCTATGATGCCCTGCTGCGTGCCCAACATGCCCAGGGGTGTGCCCATGATGCCCAGGCGTGTGCCCAGGATGCCCAGGGGTGTGCCCATGATGCCCAGTCGTGTGCCCATGATGCCCATGCGTGTGCCCATCATGCCCAGGGGTGTGCCCATGATGCCTAGGGGTGTGCCCATGATGCCCAGGCGTGTGCCCATCATGCCCAGGCGTGTGCCCATGATGCCCAGGGGTGTGCCCATGATGCCCATGCGTGTGCCCATGATGCCCAAGCGTGTGCCCATGATGCCCAGGTGCGTGCCCAACATGCCCAGGGGTGTGCCCATGATGCCCAGGCGCGTGCCCATCATGCCCAGGGGTGTGCCCATGATGCCCAGGGGTGTGCCCATGATGCCCAGGTGGGTGCCCATGATTCCCTGGTGCGTGCCCAACATGCCCAGGGGTGTGCCCATGATGCCCAAGCGGGTGCCCATGATGCCCAGGTGCGTGCCCAACATGCCCAGGGGTGTGCCCATGATGCCCATGCATGTGCCCATGATGCCCATGCGTGTGCCCATCATGCCCAGGGGTGTGCCCATGAAGCCTAGGCGTGTGCCCATGATGCCCGGGTGCGTGCCCAACATGCCCAGGGGTGTGCCCATGATGCCCAGGCGTATGCCCATCATGCCCAGGCGTGTGCCCATGATGCCCAGGCGAGTGCCCATGATGCCCTGGTGCGTGCCCAACATGCCCACGGGTGTGCCCATGATGCCCAGGCGTGTGCCCATGATGCCCAGGTGCGTGCCCAACATGCCCAGGGGTGTGCCCATGATACCCAGGCGTGTGCCCATGATGCCCATGCGTGTGCCCATGATGCCCAGGGGTGTGCCCATGATGCCCAGGCGTGTGTCCATGATGCCCAGGCGTGTGCCTAGGATGCCCTGGTGCGTGCCCAACATGCCCATGATGCCCAGGCGTGCCCATGATGCCCAGGCATGTGCCCAGGATGCCAAGGCCTGTGCCCATCATGCCCAGGGGTGTGCTCAGGCGTGTGCCCATCATGCCCAGGGGTGTGCCCAGGCGTGTGCCCATGATGCCCAGGCGTGTGCCCATCATGCCCAGGGGTGTGCCCATGATGCCCAGGCGTGTGCCCATGATGCCCAGGCGTGTGCCCATGATGCCCAGGCGTGTGCCCATGATGCCCAGGCGTGTGCCCATGATGCCCAGGCGTGTGCCCATGATGCCTAGGTGCGTGCCCAACATGCCCAGGGGTGTGCCCATGATGCCCAGGCACGTGCCCATGATGCCCAGGGGTGTGCCCATGATGCCCAGGGGTGTGCCCATGATGCCCAGGCGGGTGCCCATGATTCCCTGGTGCGTGCCCAACATGCCCAGGGGTGTGCCCATGATGCCCAAGCGGGTGCCCATGATGCCCAGGTGCGTGCCCATCATGCCCAGGGGTGTGCCCATGATGCCTAGGGGTGTGCCCATGATGCCCAGGCGTGTGCCCATCATGCCCAGGCGTGTGCCCATCATACCCAGGGGTGTGCCCATGATGCCCAGGGGTGTGCCCATGATGCCCAGGGGTGTGCCCATGATGCCCAGGGGTGTGCCCATGATGCCCAGGCGTGTGCCCATGATGCCCAGGCGTGTGCCCATGATGCCCATGCGTGTGCCCAGGATGCCCAGGGGTGTGCCCATGATGCCCAGGCGTGTGTCCATGATGCCCAGGCGTGTGCCTAGGATGCCCTGGTGCGTGCCCAACATGCCCAGGGATGTGCCCATGATGCCCCGGCGTGTGCCCATCATGCCCAGGCGTGTGCCCATCATGCCCAGGGGTGTGCCCATGATGCCCAGGCGTGTGCCCATGATGCCCATTGCGTGTGCCCATCATACCCAGGGGTGTGCCCATGATGCCTAGGGGTGTGTCCATGATGCCCAGGCGTGTGCCCATCATGCCCAGGCGTGTGCCCATCATGCCCAGGGGTGTGCCCATGATGCCCAGGGGTGTGCCCATGATGCCCAGGGGTGTGCCCATGATGCCCAGGCGTGTGCCCATAATGTCCAGGTGCGTGACCAACATGCCCAGGGGTGTGCCCATGATGCGCAGGCGTGTGCCTATCATGCCCAGGCGTGTGCCCATGATGCCCAGGGGTGTGCCCATGATGCCCAGGCGTGTGCCCATCATGCCCAGGCGTGTGCCTATGATGCCCAGGTGCGTGCCCAACATGCCCAAGGGTGTGCCCATGATGCCCAGACGTGTGCCCATCATGCCCAGGCGTGTGTCCATCATGCCCAGGGGTGTGCCCATGATGCCCAGGTGCGTGCCCAACATGTCCAGGGGTGTGCCCATGATGCCCAGGCGTGTGCCCATGATGCCCATGCGTGTGCCCATGATGCCCAGGGGTGTGCCCATGATGCCCAGGCGTGTGTCCATGATGCCCAGGCGTGTGCCTAGGATGCCCTGGTGCGTGCCCAACATGCCCAGGGATGTGCCCATGATGCCCAGGCGTGTGCCCATGATGCCCAGGCGTGTGCCCATCATGCCTAGGGGTGTGCCCATGATGCCCAGGCGTGTGCCCATGATGCCCATGCGTGTGCCCATCATACCCAGGGGTGTGCCCATGATGCCTAGGGGTGTGCCCATGATGCCTAGGCGTGTGCCCATCATGCCCAGGCGTGTGCCCATCATGCCCAGGGGTGTGGCCATGATGCCCAGGGGTGTGCCCATGATGCCCATGGGTGTGCCCATGATGCCCAAGCGTGTGCCCATAATGCCCAGGTGCGTGCCCAACATTCCCAGGGGTGTGCCCATGATGCCCAGGCGTGTGCCCATCATGCCCAGGCGTGTGCCCATGATGCCCAGGCAGGTGCCCATGATGCCCAGGCGGGTGCCCATGATGCCCTGGTGCGTGCCCAACATGCCCAGGGGTGTGCCCATGATGCCCAGGCGGGTGCCCATGATGCCCAGGTGTGTGCCCATGATGCCCAGGCGTGTGCCCATCATGCCCAGGCGTGTGCCCATCATGCCTAGGCGTGTGCCCATCAAGCCCAGGGGTGTGCCCATGATGCCCAGGGGTGTGCCCATGATGCCCAGGCGGGTGCCCATCATGCTCAGGCGTGTGCCCATCATGCCCATGCGTGTGCCCATCATGCCCAGGCGTGTGCCCATCATGCCCAGGGGTGTGCCCATCATGCCCAGGGGTGTGCCCATCATGCCCAGGCGTGTGCCCAGGCGCGTGCCCAACATGCCCAGGGGTGTGCCCATGATGCCCAGGCGTGTGCCCATCATGCCCAGGCGTGTGCCCATCATGCCCAGGGGTGTGCCCATGATGCCCAGGGGTGTGCCCATGATGCCCAGGCGTGTGTCCATGATGCCCAGGCGTGTGCCTATGATGCCCTGCTGCGTGCCCAACATGCCCAGGGGTGTGCCCATGATGCCCAGGCGTGTGCCCAGGATGCCCAGGGGTGTGCCCATGATGCCCAGTCGTGTGCCCATGATGCCCATGCGTGTGCCCATCATGCCCAGGGGTGTGCCCATGATGCCTAGGGGTGTGCCCATGATGCCCAAGCGTGTGCCCATCATGCCCAGGCGTGTGCCCATGATGCCCAGGGGTGTGCCCCTGATGCCCAGGCGTGTGCCCATGATGCCCAAGCGTGTGCCCATGATGCCCAGGTGCGTGCCCAACATGCCCAGGGGTGTGCCCATGATGCACAGGCGCGTGCCCATCATGCCCAGGGGTGTGCCCATGATGCCCAGGGGTGTGCCCATGATGCCCAGGTGGGTGCCCATGATTCCCTGGTGCGTGCCCAACATGCCCAGGGGTGTGCCCATGATGCCCAACCGGGTGCCCATGATGCCCAGGTGCGTGCCCATCATGCCCAGGGGTGTGCCCATGATGCCTAGGGTGTGCCCATGATGCCCAGGGGTGTGCCCATCATGCCCAGGGGTGTGCCCATGATGCCCAGGGGTGTGCCCATCATGCCCAGGGGTGTGCCCATGATGCCTAGGGTGTGCCCATGATGCCCAGGCGTGTGCCCATCATGCCCAGGCGTGTGCCCATCATGCCCAGGGGTGTGCCCATGATGCCCAGGCGTGTGCCCATGATGCCCAGGCCTGTGCCCATCATGCCTAGGGGTGTGCCCAGGCGTGTGCCCATGATGCCCAGGCGAGTGCTTATGATGCCCGGGTGCGTGCCCAACATGCCCACGGGTGTGCCCATGATGCCCAGGCGTGTGCCCATGATGCACAGGTGCATGCCCAACATGCCCAGGGGTGTGCCCATGATGCCCTGGTGCGTGCCCAACATGCCCAGGGGTGTGCCCATGATGCCCTGGTGCGTGCCCAACATGCCCAGGGGTGTGCCCATGATGCCCAGGCATGTGCCCATGATGCCCATGCGTGTGCCCATCATGCCCAGGGGTGTGCCCATGAAGCCCAGGCGTGCGCCCATGAAGCCCAGGCGCGTGCCCATGATGCCCAGGCGTGTGCCCATGATGCCCTGGTGCGTGCCCAACATGCCTAGGGGTGTGCCCATGATGCCCAGGCGTGTGCCCATGATGCCCAGGCGTGTGCCCATGATGCCCAGGCGAGTGCTCATGATGCCCTGGTGCGTGCTTAACATGCCCACGGGTGTGCCCATGATGCCCAGGCGTGTGCCCATGATGCCCAGGTGCGTGCCCAACATGCCCAGGGGTGTGCCCATGATGCCCAGGCGTGTGCCCATGATGCCCAGGCGTGTGCCCATGATGCCCATGCGTGTGCCCATGATGCCCAGGGGTGTGCCCATGATGCCCAGGCGTGTGTCCATGATGCCCAGGCGTGTGCCTAGGATGCCCTGGTGCGTGCCCAACATGCCCAGGGATGTGCCTATGATGCCCAGGCGTGGCGTGCCCAACATGCCCAGGGGTGGGCCCATGATGCCTAGGCGTGTGCCCATGATGCCCAGGCGTCTGCCCATCATGCCTAGGGGTGTGCCCATGATGCCCAAGTGTGTGCCCATCATTCCCAGGCGTGTGCCCATGATGCCCAGGCGTGTGCCCATCATGCCCAGGCATGTGCCCATGATGCCCAGGTGCGTGCCCAACATGCACAGGGGTGTGCCCATGATGCCCAGGCGTGTACCCATCATGCCTAGGGGAGTGCCCATGATGCCCAGGGGTGCGCCCATGATGCCCAAGCGTGTGCCCATGATGCCCTAGCGTGCGCCCATGATGCCCAGGCGTGTGCCCATCATGCACAGGCGTGTGCCCATGATGCCCAGGGATGTGCCCATGATGCCCAGGTGCGTGCCCATGATGCCCAGGCGTGTTCCTATGATGCCCTGCTGCGTGCCCAACATGCCCAGGGGTGTGCCCATGATGCCCAAGCGTGTGCCCAGGATGCCCAGGGGTGTGCCCATGATGCCCAGTCGTGTGCCCATGATGCCCATGCGTGTGCCCATCATGCCCAGGGGTGTGCCCATGATGCCTAGGGGTGTGCCCATGATGCCCAGGCGTGTGCCCATAATGCCCAGGTGCGTGCCCAACATGCCCAGGGGTGTGCCCATAATGCCCAGGGGTGTGCCCATGATGCCCAGGCGTGTGCCCATGATGCCCAAGCGTGTGCCCATGATGCCCAGGTGCGTGCCCAACATGCCCAGGGGTGTGCCCATTATGCCCAGGCGCGTGCCCATCATGCCCAGGGGTGTGCCCATGATGCCCAGGGGTGTGCCCATGATGCCCAGGTGGGTGCCCATGATTCCCTGGTGCGTGCCCAACATGCCCAGGGGTGTGCCCATGATGCCAAGGTGCGTGCCCAACATGCCCAGGGGTGTGCCCATGATGTCCATGCATGTGCCCATGATGCCCATGCGTGTGCCCATCATGCCCAGGGGTGTGCCCATGAAGCCCAGACGTGTGCCCATGATGCCCTGGTGCGTGCCCAACATGCCCAGGGGTGTGCCCATGATGCCCAGGCGTATGCCCATGATGCCCAGGCGTGTGCCCATGATGCCCAGGCGAGTGCCCATGATGCCCTGGTGCGTGCCCAACATGCCCACGGGTGTGCCCATGATGCCCAGGCGTGTGCCCATGATGCCCAGGTGCGTGCCCAACATGCCCAGGGGTGTGCCCATGATGCCCAGGCATGTGCCCATCATGCCAAGGCGTGTGCCCATGATGCCCAAGGGTGTGCCCATGATGCCCAGGCGTGTGCCCATCATGCCCAGGCGTGTGCCTATGATGCCCAGGTGCGTGCCCAACATGCCCAAGGGTGTGCCCATGATGCCCAGACGTGTGCCCATCATGCCCAGGCGTGTGCCCATCATGCCCAGGGGTGTGCCCATGATGCCCAGGGGTGTGCCCATGATGCCCAGGGGTGTGCCCATGATGCCCAGGCGTGTGCCCATAATGCCCAAGTGCATGCCCAACATGCCCAGGGGTGTGCCCATGATGTGCAGGCGTGTGCCCATCATGCCCAGGCGTGTGCCCATGATGCCCAGGGGTGTGCCCATGATACCCAGGCGTGTGCCCATCATGCCCAGGCGTGTGCCTATGATGCCCAGGTGCGTGCCCAACATGCCCAAGGGTGTGCCCATGATGCCCAGACGTGTGCCCATCATACCCAGGCGTGTGTCCATCATGCCCAGGGGTGTGCCCATGATGCCCAGGGGTGTGCCCATGATGCCCAGGTGCGTGCCCAACTTGCCCAGGGGTGTGCCCATGATGCCCAGGCGTGTGCCCATGATGCCCATGCGTGTGCCCATGATGCCCAGGGGTGTGCCCATGATGCCCAGGCGTGTGTCCATGATGCCCAGGCATGTGCCTAGGATGCCCTGGTGCGTGCCCAACATGCCCAGGGATGTGCCCATGATGCCCAGGCGTGTGCCCATCATGCCTAGGGGTGTGCCCATGATGCCCAGGCGTGTGCCCATGATGCCCATGCGTGTGCCCATCATACCCAGGGGTGTGCCCATGATGCCTAGGGGTGTGCCCATGATGCCCAGGCGTGTGCCCATCATGCCCAGGCGTGTGCCCATCATGCCCAGGGGTGTGGCCATGATGCCCAGGGGTGTGCCCATGATGCCCATGGGTGTGCCCATGATGCCCATGGGTGTGCCCATGATGCCCAAGCGTGTGCCCATAATGCCCAGGTGCGTGCCCAACATGCCCAGGGGTGTGCCCATGATGCCCAGGCATGTGCCCATCATGCCCAGGCGTGTGCCCATCATGCCCAGGCGTGTGCCCATGATGCCCAGGCAGGTGCCCATGATGCCCAGGCGGGTGCCCATGATGCCCAGGCGGGTGCCCATGATGCCCAGACGGGTGTGCCCATGATGCCCAGACGGGTGTGCCCATGATGCCCAGGCGGGTGCCCATGATGCCCAGACGGGTGTGCCCATGATGCCCAGACGGGTGTGCCCATGATGCCCAGACGGGTGTGCCCATGATGCCCAGGTGCGTGCCCAACATGCCCAGGGGTGTGCCCATGATGCGCAGGCGTGTGCCCATCATGCCCAGACGTGTGTCCATCATGCCCAGGGGTGTGCCCATGATGCCCAGGGGTGTGCCCATGATGCCCAGGTGCGTGCCCAACATGCCCAGGGGTGTGCCCATGATGCCCAGGCGTGTGCCCATGATGCCCATGCGTGTGCCCATGATGCCCAGGGGTGTGCCCATGATGCCCAGGCGTGTGTCCATGATGCCCAGGCGTGTGCCTAGGATGCCCTGGTGCGTGCCCAACATGCCCAGGGATGTGCCCATGATGCCCAGGCGTGTGCCCATGATGCCCAGGCGTGTGCCCATGATGCCCAGGCGTGTGCCCATGATGCCCATGCGTGTGCCCATGATGCCCATGCGTGTGCCCATCATGCCTAGGGGTGTGCCCATGATGCCCAGGCGTGTGCCCATGATGCCCAGGCGTGTGCCCATCATGCCTAGGGATGTGCCCTTGATGCCCAGGCGTGTGCCCATGATGCCCATGCGTGTGCCCATCATACCCAGGGGTGTGCCCATGATGCCCAAGGGTGTGCCCATGATGCCCAGGCGTGTGCCCATCATGCCCAGGCGTGTGCCTATGATGCCCAGGTGCGTGCCCAACATGCCCAAGGGTGTGCCCATGATGCCCAGGGGTGTGCCCATGATGCCCAGGTGCGTGCCCATGATGCCCAGGGGTGTGCCCATGATGCCCAAGGGTGTGCCCATGATGCCCAGGCGTGTGCCCATCATGCCCAGGGGTGTGCCCATGATGCCCAGGCGTGTGCCCATGATGCCCATGCGTGTGCCCATCATACCCAGGGGTGTGCCCATGATGCCCAAGGGTGTGCCCATGATGCCCAGGCGTGTGCCCATCATGCCCAGGCGTGTGCCTATGATGCCCAGGTGCGTGCCCAACATGCCCAAGGGTGTGCCCATGATGCCCAGACGTGTGCCCATCATGCCCAGGCGTGTGCCCATCATGCCCAGGGGTGTGCCCATGATGCCCAGGGGTGTGCCCATGATGCCCAGGCGTGTGCCCATAATGCCCAGGTGCATGCCCAACATGCCCAGGAGTGTGCCCATGATGCGCAGGCGTGTGCCCATCATGCCCAAGCGTGTGCCCATGATGCCCAGGGGTGTGCCCATGATGCCCAGGCGTGTGCCCATCATGCCCAGGCGTGTGCCTATGATGCCCAGGTGCGTGCCCAACATGCCCAAGGGTGTGCCCATGATGCCCAGACGTGTGCCCATCATGCCCAGGCGTGTGTCCATCATGCCCAGGGGTGTGCCCATGATGCCCAGGGGTGTGCCCATGATGCCCAGGTGCGTGCCCAACTTGCCCAGGGGTGTGCCCATGATGCCCAGGCGTGTGCCCATGATGCCCATGCGTGTGCCCATGATGCCCAGGGGTGTGCCCATGATGCCCAGGCGTGTGTCCATGATGCCCAGGCATGTGCCTAGGATGCCCTGGTGCGTGCCCAACATGCCCAGGGATGTGCCCATGATGCCCAGGCGTGTGCCCATGATGCCCAAGCGTGTGCCCATGATGCCCAGGTGCGTGCCCAACATGCCCAGGGGTGTGCCCATGATGCCCAGGCGCGTGCCCATCATGCCCAGGGGTGTGCCCATGATGCCCAGGGGTGTGCCCATGATGCCCAGGTGGGTGCCCATGATTCCCTGGTGCGTGCCCAACATGCCCAGGGGTGTGCCCATGATGCCCAAGCGGGTGCCCATGATGCCCAGGTGCGTGCCCAACATGCCCAGGGGTGTGCCCATGATGCCCATGCATGTGCCCATGATGCCCATGCGTGTGCCCATCATGCCCAGGGGTGTGCCCATGAAGCCTAGGCGTGTGCCCATGATGCCCTGGTGCGTGCCCAACATGCCCAGGGGTGTGCCCATGATGCCCAGGCGTATGCCCATCATGCCCAGGCGTGTGCCCATGATGCCCAGGCGAGTGCCCATGATGCCCTGGTGCGTGCCCAACATGCCCACGGGTGTGCCCATGATGCCCAGGCGTGTGCCCATGATGCCCAGGTGCGTGCCCAACATGCCCAGGGGTGTGCCCATGATACCCAGGCGTGTGCCCATGATGCCCATGCGTGTGCCCATGATGCCCAGGGGTGTGCCCATGATGCCCAGGCGTGTGTCCATGATGCCCAGGCGTGTGCCTAGGATGCCCTGGTGCGTGCCCAACATGCCCATGATGCCCAGGCGTGCCCATGATGCCCAGGCATGTGCCCAGGATGCCAAGGCCTGTGCCCATCATGCCCAGGGGTGTGCTCAGGCGTGTGCCCATCATGCCCAGGGGTGTGCCCAGGCGTGTGCCCATGATGCCCAGGCGTGTGCCCATCATGCCCAGGGGTGTGCCCATGATGCCCAGGCGTGTGCCCATGATGCCCAGGCGTGTGCCCATGATGCCCAGGCGTGTGCCCATGATGCCCAGGCGTGTGCCCATGATGCCTAGGTGCGTGCCCAACATGCCCAGGGGTGTGCCCATGATGCCCAGGCACGTGCCCATGATGCCCAGGGGTGTGCCCATGATGCCCAGGGGTGTGCCCATGATGCCCAGGCGGGTGCCCATGATTCCCTGGTGCGTGCCCAACATGCCCAGGGGTGTGCCCATGATGCCCAAGCGGGTGCCCATGATGCCCAGGTGCGTGCCCATCATGCCCAGGGGTGTGCCCATGATGCCTAGGGGTGTGCCCATGATGCCCAGGCGTGTGCCCATCATGCCCAGGCGTGTGCCCATCATACCCAGGGGTGTGCCCATGATGCCCAGGGGTGTGCCCATGATGCCCAGGGGTGTGCCCATGATGCCCAGGCGTGTGCCCATGATGCCCAGGCGTGTGCCCATGATGCCCATGCGTGTGCCCAGGATGCCCAGGGGTGTGCCCATGATGCCCAGGCGTGTGTCCATGATGCCCAGGCGTGTGCCTAGGATGCCCTGGTGCGTGCCCAACATGCCCAGGGATGTGCCCATGATGCCCAGGCGTGTGCCCATCATGCCCAGGCGTGTGCCCATCATGCCCAGGGGTGTGCCCATGATGCCCAGGCGTGTGCCCATGATGCCCATGCGTGTGCCCATCATACCCAGGGGTGTGCCCATGATGCCTAGGGGTGTGTCCATGATGCCCAGGCGTGTGCCCATCATGCCCAGGGGTGTGCCCATGATGCCCAGGGGTGTGCCCATGATGCCCAGGGGTGTGCCCATGATGCCCAGGCGTGTGCCCATAATGTCCAGGTGCGTGCCCAACATGCCCAGGGGTGTGCCCATGATGCGCAGGCGTGTGCCTATCATGCCCAGGCGTGTGCCCATGATGCCCAGGGGTGTGCCCATGATGCCCAGGCGTGTGCCCATCATGCCCAGGCGTGTGCCTATGATGCCCAGGTGCGTGCCCAACATGCCCAAGGGTGTGCCAATGATGCCCAGACGTGTGCCCATCATGCCCAGGCGTGTGTCCATCATGCCCAGGGGTGTGCCCATGATGCCCAGGTGCGTGCCCAACATGTCCAGGGGTGTGCCCATGATGCCCAGGCGTGTGCCCATGATGCCCATGCGTGTGCCCATGATGCCCAGGGGTGTGCCCATGATGCCCAGGCGTGTGTCCATGATGCCCAGGCGTGTGCCTAGGATGCCCTGGTGCGTGCCCAACATGCCCAGGGATGTGCCCATGATGCCCAGGCGTGTGCCCATGATGCCCAGGCGTGTGCCCATCATGCCTAGGGGTGTGCCCATGATGCCCAGGCGTGTGCCCATGATGCCCATGCGTGTGCCCATCATACCCAAGGGTGTGCCCATGATGCCTAGGGGTGTGCCCATGATGCCTAGGCGTGTGCCCATCATGCCCAGGCGTGTGCCCATCATGCTCAGGGGTGTGGCCATGATGCCCAGGGGTGTGCCCATGATGCCCATGGGTGTGCCCATGATGCCCAAGCGTGTGCCCATAATGCCCAGGTGCGTGCCCAACATTCCCAGGGGTGTGCCCATGATGCCCAGGCGTGTGCCCATCATGCCCAGGCGTGTGCCCATGATGCCCAGGCAGGTGCCCATGATGCCCAGGCGGGTGCCCATGATGCCCTGGTGCGTGCCCAACATGCCCAGGGGTGTGCCCATGATGCCCAGGCGGGTGCCCATGATGCCCAGGTGTGTGCCCATGATGCCCAGGCGTGTGCCCATCATGCCCAGGCGTGTGCCCATCATGCCTAGGCGTGTGCCCATCATGCCCAGGGGTGTGCCCATGATGCCCAGGGGTGTGCCCATGATGCCCAGGCGGGTGCCCATCATGCTCAGGCGTGTGCCCATCATGCCCATGCGTGTGCCCATCATGCCCAGGCGTGTGCCCATCATGCCCAGGGGTGTGCCCATCATGCCCAGGGGTGTGCCCATCATGCCCAGGCGTGTGCCCAGGCGCGTGCCCAACATGCCCAGGGGTGTGCCCATGATGCCCAGGCGTGTGCCCATCATGCCCAGGCGTGTGCCCATCATGCCCAGGCGTGTGCCCATCATGCCCAGGGGTGTGCCCATGATGCCCAGGGGTGTGCCCATGATGCCCAGGCGTGTGTCCATGATGCCCAGGCGTGTGCCTATGATGCCCTGCTGCGTGCCCAACATGCCCAGGGGTGTGCCCATGATGCCCAGGCGTGTGCCCAGGATGCCCAGGGGTGTGCCCATGATGCCCAGTCGTGTGCCCATGATGCCCATGCGTGTGCCCATCATGCCCAGGGGTGTGCCCATGATGCCTAGGGGTGTGCCCATGATGCCCAAGCGTGTGCCCATCATGCCCAGGCGTGTGCCCATGATGCCCAGGGGTGTGCCCCTGATGCCCAGGCGTGTGCCCATGATGCCCAAGCGTGTGCCCATGATGCCCAGGTGCGTGCCCAACATGCCCAGGGGTGTGCCCATGATGCACAGGCGCGTGCCCATCATGCCCAGGGGTGTGCCCATGATGCCCAGGGGTGTGCCCATGATGCCCAGGTGGGTGCCCATGATTCCCTGGTGCGTGCCCAACATGCCCAGGGGTGTGCCCATGATGCCCAACCGGGTGCCCATGATGCCCAGGTGCGTGCCCAACATGCCCAGGGGTGTGCCCATGATGCCCATGCATGTGCCCATGATGCCCATGCGTGTGCCCATCATGCCCAGGGGTGTGCCCATGAAGCCCAGGCGTGTGCCCATGATGCCCTGGTGCGTGCCCAACATGCCCAGGGGTGTGCCCATGATGCCCAGGCGTATGCCCATGATGCCCAGGCGTGTGCCCATGATGCCCAGGCGAGTGCCCATGATGCCCTGGTGCGTGCCCAACATGCCCACGGGTGTGCCCATGATGCCCAGGCGTGTGCCCATGATGCCCAGGTGCGTGCCCAACATGCCCAGGGGTGTGCCCATGATGCCCAGGCGTGTGCCCATGATGCCCATGCGTGTGCCCATGATGCCCAGGGGTGTGCCCATGATGCCCAGGCATGTGTCCATGATGCCCAGGCGTGTGCCTAGGATGCCCTGGTGCGTGCCCAACATGCCCAGGGATGTGCCCATGATGCCCAGGCGTGTGCCCATGATGCCCAAGCGTGTGCCCATCATGCCCAGGGGTGTGCCCATGATGCCCAGGCGTGTGCCCATGATGCCCATTCGTGTGCCCATCATGCCCAGGGGTGTGCCCATGATGCCTAGGGTGTGCCCATGATGCCCAGGCGTGTGCCCATCATGCCTAGGCGTGTGCCCATCATGCCCAGGGGTGTGCCTATGATGCCCAGGCGTGTGCCCATGATGCCCAGGCCTGTGCCCATCATGCCTAGGGGTGTGCCCAGGCGTGTGCCCATGATGCCCAGGCGAGTGCTTATGATGCCCGGGTGCGTGCCCAACATGCCCACGGGTGTGCCCATGATGCCCAGGCGTGTGCCCATGATACACAGGTGCATGCCCAACATGCCCAGGGGTGTGCCCATGATGCCCTGGTGCGTGCCCAACATGCCCAGGGGTGTGCCCATGATGCCCTGGTGCGTGCCCAACATGCCCAGGGGTGTGCCCATGATGCCCAGGCATGTGCCCATGATGCCCATGCGTGTGCCCATCATGCCCAGGGGTGTGCCCATGAAGCCCAGGCGTGCGCCCATGAAGCCCAGGCGCGTGCCCATGATGCCCAGGCGTGTGCCCATGATGCCCTGGTGCGTGCCCAACATGCCTAGGGGTGTGCCCATGATGCCCAGGCGTGTGCCCATGATGCCCAGGCGTGTGCCCATGATGCCCAGGCGAGTGCTCATGATGCCCTGGTGCGTGCTTAACATGCCCACGTGTGTGCCCATGATGCCCAGGCGTGTGCCCATGATGCCCAGGTGCGTGCCCAACATGCCCAGGGGTGTGCCCATGATGCCCAGGCGTGTGCCCATGATGCCCAGGCGTGTGCCCATGATGCCCATGCGTGTGCCCATGATGCCCAAGGGTGTGCCCATGATGCCCAGGCGTGTGTCCATGATGCCCAGGCGTGTGCCTAGGATGCCCTGGTGCGTGCCCAACATGCCCAGGGATGTGCCTATGATGCCCAGGCGTGGCGTGCCCAACATGCCCAGGGGTGGGCCCATGATGCCTAGGCGTGTGCCCATGATGCCCAGGCGTCTGCCCATCATGCCTAGGGGTGTGCCCATGATGCCCAAGTGTGTGCCCATCATTCCCAGGCGTGTGCCCATGATGCCCAGGCGTGTGCCCATCATGCCCAGGCATGTGCCCATGATGCCCAGGTGCGTGCCCAACATGCACAGGGGTGTGCCCATGATGCCCAGGCGTGTACCCATCATGCCTAGGGGAGTGCCCATGATGCCCAGGGGTGCGCCCATGATGCCCAAGCGTGTGCCCATGATGCCCTAGCGTGCGCCCATGATGCCCAGGCGTGTGCCCATCATGCACAGGCGTGTGCCCATGATGCCCAGGGGTGTGCCCATGATGCCCAGGTGCGTGCCCATGATGCCCAGGCGTGTGCCTATGATGCCCTGCTGCGTGCCCAACATGCCCAGGGGTGTGCCCATGATGCCCAGGCGTGTGCCCAGGATGCCCAGGGGTGTGCCCATGATGCCCAGTCGTGTGCCCATGATGCCCATGCGTGTGCCCATCGTGCCCAGGGGTGTGCCCATGATGCCTAGGGGTGTGCCCATGATGCCCAGGCGTGTGCCCATAATGCCCAGGTGCGTGCCCAACATGCCCAGGGGTGTGCCCATAATGCCCAGGGGTGTGCCCATGATGCCCAGGCGTGTGCCCATGATGCCCAAGCGTGTGCCCATGATGCCCAGGTGCGTGCCCAACATGCCCAGGGGTGTGCCCATGATGCCCAGGCGCGTGCCCATCATGCCCAGGGGTGTGCCCATGATGCCCAGGGGTGTGCCCATGATGCCCAGGTGGGTGCCCATGATTCCCTGGTGCGTGCCCAACATGCCCAGGGGTGTGCCCATGATGCCAAGGTGCGTGCCCAACATGCCCAGGGGTGTGCCCATGATGTCCATGCATGTGCCCATGATGCCCATGCGTGTGCCCATCATGCCCAGGGGTGTGCCCATGAAGCCCAGGCGTGTTCCCATGATGCCCTGGTGCGTGCCCAACATGCCCAGGGGTGTGCCCATGATGCCCAGGCGTATGCCCATGATGCCCAGGCGTGTGCCCATGATGCCCAGGCGAGTGCCCATGATGCCCTGGTGCGTGCCCAACATGCCCACGGGTGTGCCCATGATGCCCAGGCGTGTGCCCATGATGCCCAGGTGCGTGCCCAACATGCCCAGGGGTGTGCCCATGATGCCCAGGCATGTGCCCATCATGCCAAGGCGTGTGCCCATGATGCCCAAGGGTGTGCCCATGATGCCCAGGCGTGTGCCCATCATGCCCAGGCGTGTGCCTATGATGCCCAGGTGCGTGCCCAACATGCCCAAGGGTGTGCCCATGATGCCCAGACGTGTGCCCATCATGCCCAGGCGTGTGCCCATCATGCCCAGGGGTGTGCCCATGATGCCCAGGGGTGTGCCCATGATGCCCAGGGGTGTGCCCATGATGCCCAGGCGTGTGCCCATAATGCCCAAGTGCATGCCCAACATGCCCAGGGGTGTGCCCATGATGTGCAGGCGTGTGCCCATCATGCCCAGGCGTGTGCCCATGATGCCCAGGGGTGTGCCCATGATGCCCAGGCGTGTGCCCATCATGCCCAGGCGTGTGCCTATGATGCCCAGGTGCGTGCCCAACATGCCCAAGGGTGTGCCCATGATGCCCAGACGTGTGCCCATCATGCCCAGGCGTGTGTCCATCATGCCCAGGGGTGTGCCCATGATGCCCAGGGGTGTGCCCATGATGCCCAGGTGCGTGCCCAACTTGCCCAGGGGTGTGCCCATGATGCCCAGGCGTGTGCCCATGATGCCCATGCGTGTGCCCATGATGCCCAGGGGTGTGCCCATGATGCCCAGGCGTGTGTCCATGATGCCCAGGCATGTGCCTAGGATGCCCTGGTGCGTGCCCAACATGCCCAGGGATGTGCCCATGATGCCCAGGCGTGTGCCCATCATGCCTAGGGGTGTGCCCATGATGCCCAGGCGTGTGCCCATGATGACCATGCGTGTGCCCATCATACCCAGGGGTGTGCCCATGATGCCTAGGGGTGTGCCCATGATGCCCAGGCGTGTGCCCATCATGCCCAGGCGTGTGCCCATCATGCCCAGGGGTGTGGCCATGATGCCCAGGGGTGTGCCCATGATGCCCATGGGTGTGCCCATGATGCCCATGGGTGTGCCCATGATGCCCAAGCGTGTGCCCATAATGCCCAGGTGCGTGCCCAACATGCCCAGGGGTGTGCCCATGATGCCCAGGCATGTGCCCATCATGCCCAGGCGTGTGCCCATCATGCCCAGGCGTGTGCCCATGATGCCCAGGCAGGTGCCCATGATGCCCAGGCGGGTGCCCATGATGCCCAGGCGGGTGCCCATGATGCCCAGACGGGTGTGCCCATGATGCCCAGACGGGTGTGCCCATGATGCCCAGGCGGGTGCCCATGATGCCCAGACGGGTGTGCCCATGATGCCCAGACGGGTGTGCCCATGATGCCCAGACGGGTGTGCCCATGATGCCCAGCTGCGTGCCCAACATGCCCAGGGGTGTGCCCATGATGCGCAGGCGTGTGCCCATCATGCCCAGACGTGTGTCCATCATGCCCAGGGGTGTGCCCATGATGCCCAGGGGTGTGCCCATGATGCCCAGGTGCGTGCCCAACATGCCCAGGGGTGTGCCCATGATGCCCAGGCGTGTGCCCATGATGCCCATGCGTGTGCCCATGATGCCCAGTGGTGTGCCCATGATGCCCAGGCGTGTGTCCATGATGCCCAGGCGTGTGCCTAGGATGCCCTGGTGCGTGCCCAACATGCCCAGGGATGTGCCCATGATGCCCAGGCGTGTGCCCATGATGCCCAGGCGTGTGCCCATGATGCCCAGGCGTGTGCCCATGATGCCCATGCGTGTGCCCATGATGCCCATGCGTGTGCCCATCATGCCTAGGGGTGTGCCCATGATGCCCAGGCGTGTGCCCATGATGCCCAGGCGTGTGCCCATCATGCCTAGGGATGTGCCCTTGATGCCCAGGCGTGTGCCCATGATGCCCATGCGTGTGCCCATCATACCCAGGGGTGTGCCCATGATGCCCAAGGGTGTGCCCATGATGCCCAGGCGTGTGCCCATCATGCCCAGGCGTGTGCCTATGATGCCCAGGTGCGTGCCCAACATGCCCAAGGGTGTGCCCATGATGCCCAGGGGTGTGCCCATGATGCCCAGGTGCGTGCCCATGATGCCCAGGGGTGTGCCCATGATGCCCAAGGGTGTGCCCATGATGCCCAGGCGTGTGCCCATCATGCCCAGGGGTGTGCCCATGATGCCCAGGCGTGTGCCCATGATGCCCATGCGTGTGCCCATCATACCCAGGGGTGTGCCCATGATGCCCAAGGGTGTGCCCATGATGCCCAGGCGTGTGCCCATCATGCCCAGGCGTGTGCCTATGATGCCCAGGTGCGTGCCCAACATGCCCAAGGGTGTGCCCATGATGCCCAGACGTGTGCCCATCATGCCCAGGCGTGTGCCCATCATGCCCAGGGGTGTGCCCATGATGCCCAGGGGTGTGCCCATGATGCCCAGGGGTGTGCCCATGATGCCCAGGCGTGTGCCCATAATGCCCAGGTGCATGCCCAACATGCCCAGGGGTGTGCCCATGATGCGCAGGCGTGTGCCCATCATGCTCAGGCGTGTGCCCATGATGCCCAGGGGTGTGCCCATGATGCTCAGGCGTGTGCCCATCATGCCCAGGCGTGTGCCTATGATGCCCAGGTGCGTGCCCAACATGCCCAAGGGTGTGCCCATGATGCCCAGACGTGTGCCCATCATGCCCAGGCGTGTGTCCATCATGCCCAGGGGTGTGCCCATGATGCCCAGGGGTGTGTCCATGATGCCCAAGTGCGTGCCCAACTTGCCCAGGGGTGTGCCCATGATGCCCAGGCGTGTGCCCATGATGCCCATGCGTGTGCCCATGATGCCCAGGGGTGTGCCCATGATGCCCAGGCGTGTGTCCATGATGCCCAGGCATGTGCCTAGGATGCCCTGGTGCGTGCCCAACATGCCCAGGGATGTGCCCATGATGCCCAGGCGTGTGCCCATGATGCCCAGGCGTGTGCCCATCATGCCTAGGGGTGTGCCCATGATGCCCAGGCGTGTGCCCATGATGCCCATGCGTGTGCCCATCATACCCAGGGGTGTGCCCATGATGCCTAGGGGTGTGCCCATGATGCCCAGGCGTGTGCCCATCATGCCCAGGCGTGTGCCCATCTTGCCCAGGGGTGTGGCCATGATGCCCAGGGGTGTGCCCATGATGCCCATGGGTGTGCCCATGATGCCCAAGAGTGTGCCCATAATGCCCAGGTGCGTGCCCAACATGCCCAGGGGTGTGCCCATGATGCCCAGGCGTGTGCCCATCATGCCCAGGCGTGTGCCCATGATGCCCAGGCAGGTGCCCATGATGCCCAGGCGGGTGCCCATGATGCCCAGGCGGGTGCCCATGATGCCCAGACGGGTGTGCCCATGATGCCCAGACGGGTGTGCCCATGATGCCCAGGCGGGTGCCCATGATGCCCAGACGGGTGTGCCCATGATGCCCAGACGGGTGTGCCCATGATGCCCAGGTGCGTGCCCAACATGCCCAGGGGTGTGCCCATGATGCGCAGGCGTGTGCCCATCATGCCCAGGCGTGTGCCCATGATGCCCAGGGGTGTGCCCATGATGCCCAGGCGTGTGCCCATCATGCCCAGGCGTGTGCCTATGATGCCCAGGTGCGTGCCCAACATGCCCAAGGGTGTGCCCATGATGCCCAGACGTGTGCCCATCATGCCCAGGCGTGTGTCCATCATGCCCAGGGGTGTGCCCATGATGCCCAGGGGTGTGCCCAAGATGCCCAGGTGCGTGCCCAACATGCCCAGGGGTGTGCCCATGATGCCCAGGCGTGTGCCCATGATGCCCATGCGTGTGCCCATGATGCCCAGGGGTGTGCCCATGATGCCCAGGCGTGTGTCCATGATGCCCAGGCGTGTGCCTAGGATGCCCTGGTGCGTGCCCAACATGCCCAGGGATGTGCCCATGATGCCCAGGCGTGTGCCCATGATGCCCAGGCGTGTGCCCATGATGCCCAGGCGTGTGCCCATGATGCCCATGCGTGTGCCCATGATGCCCATGCGTGTGCCCATCATGCCTAGGGGTGTGCCCATGATGCCCAGGCGTGTGCCCATGATGCCCAGGCGTGTGCCCATCATGCCTAGGGGTGTGCCCATGATGCCCAGGCGTGTGCCCATGATGCCCATGCGTGTGCCCATCATACCCAGGGGTGTGCCCATGATGCCTAGGGGTGTGCCCATGATGCCCAGGCGTGTGCCCATCATGCCCAGGCGTGTGCCCATCATGCCCAGGGGTGTGGCCATGATGCCCAGGGGTGTGCCCATGATGCCCATGGGTGTGCCCATGATGCCCAAGCGTGTGCCCATAATGCCCAGGTGCGTGCCCAACATGCCCAGGGGTGTGCCCATGATGCCCAGGCGTGTGCCCATCATGCCCAGGCGTGTGCCCATGATGCCCAGGCAGGTGCCCATGATGCCCAGGCGGGTGCCCATGATGCCCAGACGGGTGTGCCCATGATGCCCAGACGGGTGTGCCCATGATGCCCTGGTGCGTGCCCAACATGCCCAGGGGTGTGCCCATGATGCCCAGACGTGTGCCCATCATGCCCAGGGGTGTGCCCATGATGCCCAGGCGGGTGCCCATCATGCCCAGGCAAGTGCCCATGATGCCCAGGTGCGTGCCCAACATGCCCAGAGGTGTGCCCATGATGCCCAGGCGTGTGCCCATCATGCTCAGGCGTGTGCCCATCATGCCCAGGCGTGTGCCCATCATGCCCAGGCGTGTGCCCATCATGCCCAGGGGTGTGCCCATCATGCCCAGGGGTGTGCCCATCATGCCCAGGCGTGTGCCCATCATGCCCAGGCGCGTGCCCAACATGCCCAGGGGTGTGCCCATGATGCACAGGCGTGTGCCCATCATGCCCAGGCGTGTGCCCATCATGCCCAGGGTTGTGCCCATGATGCCCAGGCGTGTGCCCATCTTGCCCAGGCGTGTGCCCATCATGCCCTGACGTGTGCCCATGATGCCCTGGTGCGTGCCCAACTTGCCCAGGGGTGTGCCCATGATGCCCAGGCGTGTGCCCATGATGCCCAGGTGCATGCCCAACATGCCCAGGGGTGTGCCCATGATGCCCAAGCGTGTGCCCATCATGCCCATGCGTGTGCCCATCATGCCCAGGGGTGTGCCCATGATACCCAGGCGTGTGTCCATGATGCCCAGGCGTGTGCCTATGATGCCCTGGTGCGTGCCCAACATGCCCAGAGGTGTGCCCATGATGCCCAGACTTGTGCCCATCATGCCCAGGGGTGTGCCCATGATGCCCAGGCGGGTGCCCATCATGCCCAGGCGTGTGCCCATGATGCCCAGGTGCGTGCCCAACATGCCCAGGGGTGTGCCCATGATGCCCAGGCGTGTGCTCATCATGCCCAGGCGTGTGCCCATCATGCCCAGGGGTGTGCCCATCATGCCCAGGCGTGTGCCCATGATGCCCATGCGTGTGCCCATCATGCCCAGGGGTGTGCCCATGATGCCTAGGGGTGTGCCCATGATGCCCAGGCGTGTGCCCATCATGCCCAGGCGTGTGCCCATCATGCCCAGGGGTGTGCCCATGATGCCCAGGGGTGTGCCCATGATGCCCAGGGGTGTGCCCATGATGCCCAGGCGTGTGCCCATAATGCCCAGGTGCGTGCCCAACATGCCTAGGGGTGTGTCCATGATGCCCAGGCGTGTGCCCATCATGCCCAGGCGTGTGCCCATGATGCCCAGGCAGGTGCCCATGATGCCCTGGTGCGTGCCCAACATGCCCAGGGGTGTGCCCATGATGCCCAGGCGCGTGCCCATCATGCCCAGGGGTGTGCCCATGAGGCCCAGGGGTGTGCCCATGATGCCCAAGCGGGTGCCCATGATGCCCAGGTGCGTGCCCAACATGCCCAGGGGTGTGCCCATGATGCCCATGCATGTGCCCATGATGCCCATGCGTGTGCCCATCATGCCCAGGGGTGTGCCCATGAAGCCCAGGCGTGTGCCTATGATGCCCTGGTGCGTGCCCAACATGCCCAGGGGTGTGCCCATGATGCCCAGGCGTATGCCCATAATGCCCAGGCGTGTGCCCATGATGCCCAGGCGAGTGCCCATGATGCCCTGGTGCGTGGCCAACATGCCCACGGGTGTGCCCATGATGCCCAGGCGTGTGCCCATGATGCCCAGGTGCGTGCCCAACATGCCCAGGGGTGTGCCCATGATGCCCAGGCGGGTGCCCATGATGCCCATGCGTGTGCCCATGATGCCCAGGGGTGTGCCCATGATGCCCAGGCGTGTGTCCATGATGCCCAGGCGTGTGCCTAGGATGCCCTGGTGCGTGCCCAACATGCCCAGGGATGTGCCCATGATGCCCAGGCGTGTGCCCATGATGCCCAGGCGTGTGCCCATCATGCCCAGGGGTGTGCCCATGATGCCCAGGCGTGTGCCCATGATGCCCATTCGTGTGCCCATCATGCCCAGGGGTGTGCCCATGATGCCTAGGGTGTGCCCATGATGCCCAGGCGTGTGCCCATGATGCCCAGGCGTGTGCCCATCATGCCCAGGGGTGTGCCCATGATGCCCAGGGGTGTGCCCATGATGCCTAGGGGTGTGCCCTTGATGCCCAGGCGTGTGCCCATAATGCCCAGGTGCGTGCCCAACATGCCCAGGGGTGTGCCCATGATGCCCAGACGTGTGCCCATCATGCCCAGGCGTGGGCCCATCTTGCCCAGGGGTGTGCCCATGATGCCCAGGGGTGTGCCCATGATGCCCAGGCGGGTGCCCATGATGCCCAGGCAGGTGCCCATGATGCCCTGGTGCGTGCCCAACATGCCCAGGGGTGTGCCCATGATGCCCAGGCGGGTGCCCATGATGCCCAGGTGCGTGCCCAACATACCCAGGGGTGTGCCCATGATGCCCAGGCGTGTGCCCATGATGCCCATGCGTGTGCCCATCATGCCCAGGGGTGTGCCCATGAAGCCCAGGCATGTGCCCATGATGCCCAGGCGTGTGCCCATGATGCCCTGGTGCGTGCCCAACATGCCCAGGGGTGTGCCCATGATGCCTTGGTGCGTGCCCAACATGCCCAGGGGTGTGCCCATGATGCCCAGGCGTGTGCCCATGATGCCCAGGTGCGTGCCCAACATGCCCAGGGGTGTGCCCATGATGCCCAGGGGTGTGCCCATGATGCCCAGGCGTGTGCCCATGATGCCCTGGTGCGTGCCCAACATGCCCAAGGATGTGCGCATGATGCCCAGGCGTGTGCCCATGATGCCCAGGTGCGTGCCCAACATGCCCAGGGGTGTGCCCATGATGCCCAGGCGTGTGCCCATAATGCCCAGGCGTGTGCCCATCATGCCCAGGGGTGTGCCCATGATGCCCAGGCGAGTGCCCATGATGCCCAGGCGTGTCCCATGATGCCCATGCGTGTGCCCATGATGCCCTAGTGCGTGCCCAACATGCCCAGGGTGTGCCCATGATGCCCAGGCGTGTGGCCATGATGCCCAGGTGCGTGCCCAACATGCCCAGGGGTGGGCCCATGATGCCTAGGCGTGTGCCCATGATGCCCAGGCGTCTGCCCATCATGCCTAGGGGTGTGCCCATGATGCCCAAGTGTGTGCCCATCATTCCCAGGCGTGTGCCCATGATGCCCAGGCGTGTGCCCATCATGCCCAGGCATGTGCCCATGATGCCCAGGTGCGTGCCCAACATGCACAGGGGTGTGCCCATGATGCCCAGGCGTGTACCCATCATGCCTAGGGGAGTGCCCATGATGCCCAGGGGTGTGCCCATGATGCCCAAGCGTGTGCCCATGATGCACTAGCGTGCGCCCATGATGCCCAGGCGTGTGCCCATCATGCCCAGGCGTGTGCCCATGATGCCCAGGTGCGTGCCCATGATGCCCAGGCGTGTGCCCATGATGCCCAGGTGCGTGCCCATGATGCCCAGGCGTGTGCCCATGATGCCCAGGCGTGTGCCCATGATGCCCAGGTGCGTGCCCAACATGCCCAGGGGTGTGCCCATTATACCCAGGCGTGTGCCCATCATGCCCAGGCGTGTGCCCATCATGCCCAGGGATGTGCCCACGATGCCCAGGCGTGTGCCCATGATGCCAAGGCGTGTGCCCATGATGCCCATGCGTGTGCCCATAATGCCCTAGTACGTGCCCAACATGCCCAGGGGTGTGCCCATGATGCCCAGGCGTGTGCCCATGATGCCCAGGTGTGTGCCCAACATGCCCAGGGGTGTGCCCATGATGCCCAGGCATGTGCCCATGATGCCCAGGCCTGTGCCCATCATGCCCAGGGGTGTGCCCAGGCGTGTGCCCATGATGCCCAGGCGTGTGCCCATGATGCCCAGGCGTGTGCCCATCATGCCCAGGGGTGTGCCCATGATGCCCAGGCGTGTGCCCATGATGGCCAGGCGCGTGCCCATGATGCCCAGGCGTGTGCCCATGATGCCCAGGTGCGTGCCCAACATGCCCAGGGGTGTGCCCATGATGCCCAGGCGCGTGCCCATCATGCCCAGGGGTGTGCCCATGATGCCCAGGGGTGTGCACATGATGCCCAGGCGGGTGCCCATGATTCCCTGGTGCGTGCCCAACATGCCCAGGGGTGTGCCCATGATGCCCAAGCGGGTGCCCATGATGCCCAGGTGCGTGCCCATCATGCCCAGGGGTGTGCCCATGATGCCTAGGGGTGTGCCCATGATGCCCAGGCGTGTGCCCATCATGCCCAGGCGTGTGCCCATCATACCCAGGGGTGTGCCCATGATGCCCAGGGGTGTGCCCATGATGCCCAGGGGTGTGCCCATGATGCCCAGGCGTGTGCCCATGATGCCCAGGCGTGTGCCCTTGATGCCCAGGCGTGTGCCCATGATGCCCATGCGTGTGCCCATGATACCCAGGGGTGTGCCCATGATGCCCAGGCGTGTGTCCAAGATGCCCAGGCGTGTGCCTAGGATGCCCTGGTGCATGCCCAACATGCCCAGGGATGTGCCCATGATGCCCAGGCGTGTGCCCATCATGCCCAGGCGTGTGCCCATCATGCCCAGGGGTGTGCCCATGATGCCCAGGCGTGTGCCCATGATGCCCATGCGTGTGCCCATCATACCCAGGGGTGTGCCCATGATGCCTAGGGGTGTGTCCATGATGCCCAGGCGTGTGCCCATCATGCCCAGGCGTGTGCCCATCATGCCCAGGGGTGTGCCCATGATGCCCAGGGGTGTGCCCATGATGCCCAGGGGTGTGCCCATGATGCCCAGGCGTGTGCCCATAATGCCCAGGTGCGTGCCCAACATGCCCAGGGGTGTGCCCATGATGCGCAGGCGTGTGCCCATCATGCCCAGGCGTGTGCCCATGATGCCCAGGGGTGTGCCCATGATGCCCAGGCGTGTGCCCATCATGCCCAGGCGTGTGCCTATGATGCCCAGGTGCGTGCCCAACATGCCCAAGGGTGTGCCCATGATGCCCAGACGTGTGCCCATCATGCCCAGGCGTGTGTCCATCATGCCCAGGGGTGTGCCCATGATGCCCAGGGGTGTGCCCATGATGCCCAGGTGCGTGCCCAACATGCCCAGGGGTGTGCCCATGATGCCCAGGCGTGTGCCCATGATGCCCATGCGTGTGCCCATGATGCCCAGGGGTGTGCCCATGATGCCCAGGCGTGTGTCCAAGATGCCCAGGCGTGTGCCCATCATGCCCAGGGGTGTGCCCATGATGCCCAAGCGTGTGCCCATGATGCCCAGGCGCGTGCCCATGATGCCCAGGCGTGTGCCCATGATGCCCAGGTGCGTGCCCAACATGCCCAGGGGTGTGCCCATGATGCCCAGGCGCGTGCCCATGATGCCCAGGGGTGTGCCCATGATGCCCAGGGGTGTGCACATGATGCCCAGGGGTGTGCCCATGATGCCCAGGGGTGTGCACATGATGCCCAGGCGTGTGCCCATGATGCCCAGGCCTGTGCCCATCATGCCCAGGGGTGTGCCCAGGCGTGTGCCATGATGCCCAGGCGTGTGCCCATCATGCCCAGGGGTGTGCCCATGATGCCCAGGCGTGTGCCCATGATGCCCAGGCGCGTGCCCATGATGCCCAGGCGTGTGCCCATGATGCCCAGGTGCGTGCCCAACATGCCCAGGGGTGTGCCCATGATGCCCAGGCGCGTGCCCATCATGCCCAGGGGTGTGCCCATGATGCCCAGGGGTGTGCACATGATGCCCAGGCGGATGCCCATGATTCCCTGGTGCGTGCCCAACATGCCCAGGGGTGTGCCCATGATGCCCAAGCGGGTGCCCATGATGCCCAGGTGCGTGCCCATCATGCCCAGGGGTGTGCCCATGATGCCTAGGGGTGTGCCCATGATGCCCAGGCGTGTGCCCATCATGCCCAGGCGTGTGCCCATCATACCCAGGTGTGTGCCCATGATGCCCAGGGGTGTGCCCATGATGCCCAGGGGTGTGCCCATGATGCCCAGGCGTGTGCCCATGATGCCCAGGCGTGTGCCCATGATGCCCATGCGTGTGCCCATGATGCCCAGGGGTGTGCCCATGATGCCCAGGCGTGTGTCCATGATGCCCAGGCGTGTACCTAGGATGCCCTGGTGCGTGCCCAACATGCCCAGGGATGTGCCCATGATGCCCAGGCGTGTGCCCATCATGCCCAGGCGTGTGCCCATCATGCCCAGGGGTATGCCCATGATGCCCAGGCGTGTGCCCATGATGCCCATGCGTGTGCCCATCATACCCAGGGGTGTGCCCATGATGCCTAGGGGTGTGTCCATGATGCCCAGGCGTTTGCCCATCATGCCCAGGCGTGTGCCCATCATGCCCAGGGGTGTGCCCATGATGCCCAGGGGTGTGCCCATGATGCCCAGGGGTGTGCCCATGATGCCCAGGCGTGTGCCCATAATGCCCAGGTGCGTGCCCAACATGCCCAGGGGTGTGCCCATGATGCGCAGGCGTGTGCCCATCATGCCCAGGCGTGTGCCCATGATGCCCAGGGGTGTGCCCATGATGCCCAGGCGTGTGCCCATCATGCCCAGGCGTGTGCCTATGATGCCCAGGTGCGTGCCCAACATGCCCAAGGGTGTGCCCATGATGCCCAGACGTGTGCCCATCATGCCCAGGCGTGTGTCCTTCATGCCCAGGGGTGTGCCCATGATGCCCAGGGGTGTGCCCATGATGCCCAGGTGCGTGCCCAACATGCCCAGGGGTGTGCCCATGATGCCCAGGCGTGTGCCCATGATGCCCATGCGTGTGCCCATGATGCCCAGGGGTGTGCCCATGATGCCCAGGCGTGTGTCCATGATGCCCAGGCGTGTGCCTAGGATACCCTGGTGCGTGCCCAACATGCCCAGGGATGTGCCCATGATGCCCAGGCGTGTGCCCATGATGCCCAGGCGTGTGCCCATCATGCCTAGGGGTGTGCCCATGATGCCCAGGCGTGTGCCCATGATGCCCATGCGTGTGCCTATCATACCCAGGGGTGTGCCCATGATGCCTAGGGGTGTGCCCATGATGCCCAGGCGTGTGCCCATCATGCCCAGGCGTGTGCCCATCATGCCCAGGGGTGTGGCCATGATGCCCAGGGGTGTGCCCATGATGCCCATGGGTGTGCCCATGATGCCCAAGCGTGTGCCCATAATGCCCAGGTGCGTGCCCAACATGCCCAGGGGTGTGCCCATGATGCCCAGGCGTGTGCCCATCATGCCCAGGCGTGTGCCCATGATGCCCAGGCAGGTGCCCATGATGCCCAGGCGGGTGCCCATGATGCCCAGACGGGTGTGCCCATGATGCCCAGACGGGTGTGCCCATGATGCCCTGGTGCGTGCCCAACATGCCCAGGGGTGTGCCCATGATGCCCAGACGTGTGCCCATCATGCCCAGGGGTGTGCCCATGATGCCCAGGCGGGTGCCCATTATGCCCAGGCAAGTGCCCATGATGCCCAGGTGCGTGCCCAACATGCCCAGAGGTGTGCCCATGATGCCCAGGCGTGTGCTCATCATGCTCAGGCGTGTGCCCATCATGCCCAGGCGTGTGCCCATCATGCCCAGGCGTGTGCCCATCATGCCCAGGGGTGTGCCCATCATGCCCAGGGGTGTGCCCATCATGCCCAGGCGTGTGCCCATCATGCCCAGGCGCGTGCCCAACATGCCCAGGGGTGTGCCCATGATGCACAGGCGTGTGCCCATCATGCCCCGGCGTGTGCCCATGATGGGCATCATGTGCGTGCCCAACATGTTGGGCATCATGTGCGTGCCCAACATGTTGGGTATGATGGGCATGATGGGCATGATGGGCATCATGTGCGTGCCCATGATGCCCTGGTGCATGTTGGGCATGATGGGCATCATGTGCGTGCCCATGATGCCCTGGTGCGTGTCCAACATGCCCAGGGGTGTGCCCATGATGCCCAGACGTGTGCCCATCATGCCCAGGGGTGTGCCCATGATGCCCAGGCGGGTGCCCATTATGCCCAGGCAAGTGCCCATGATGCCCAGGTGCGTGCCCAACATGCCCAGAGGTGTGCCCATGATGCCCAGGCGTGTGCTCATCATGCTCAGGCGTGTGCCCATCATGCCCAGGCGTGTGCCCATCATGCCCAGGCGTGTGCCCATCATGCCCAGGGGTGTGCCCATCATGCCCAGGGGTGTGCCCATCATGCCCAGGCGTGTGCCCATCATGCCCAGGCGCGTGCCCAACATGCCCAGGGGTGTGCCCATGATGCCTAGGGGTGTGTCCATGATGCCCAGGCGTGTGCCCATCATGCCCAGGCGTGTGCCCATCATGCCCAGGGGTGTGCCCATGATGCCCAGGGGTGTGCCCATGATGCCCAGGGGTGTGCCCATGATGCCCAGGCGTGTGCCCATAATGCCCAGGTGCGTGCCCAACATGCCCAGGCGTGTGCCCATGATGCCCAGGCGTGTGCCCATGATGCCCATGGGTGTGCCCATCATGCCCAGGGGTGTGCCCATGAAGCCCAGGCGTGTGCCCATGATGCCCAGGCGTATGCCCATGATGCCCTGGTGCGTGCCCAACATGCCCGGGGGTGTGCCCATGATGCCCAGGCGTGTGCCCATGATGCCCAGGCGTGTGCCCATGATGCCCAGGGGTGTGCCCATGATGCCCATGCGTGTGCCCATTATGCCCAGGCGCGTGCCCAACATGCCCAGGTGGGTGCCCAACATGCCCAGGGGTGTGCCCATGATGCGCAGGCGTGTGCCCATCATGCCCAGGCGTGTGCCCATGATGCCCAGGGGTGTGCCCATGATGCCCAGGCGTGTGCCCATCATGCCCAGGCGTGTGCCTATGATGCCCAGGTGCGTGCCCAACATGCCCAAGGGTGTGCCCATGATGCCCAGACGTGTGCCCATCATGCCCAGGCGTGTGTCCATCATGCCCAGGGGTGTGCCCATGATGCCCAGGGGTGTGCCCATGATGCCCAGGTGCGTGCCCAACATGCCCAGGGGTGTGCCCATGATGCCCAGGCGTGTGCCCATGATGCTCATGCGTGTGCCCATGATGCCCAGGGGTGTGCCCATGATGCCCAGGCGTGTGTCCATGATGCCCAGGCGTGTGCCTAGGATGCCCTGGTGCGTGCCCAACATCCCCAGGGATGTGCCCATGATGCCCAGGCGTGTGCCCATGATGCCCAGGCGTGTGCCCATCATGCCTAGGGGTGTGCCCATGATGCCCAGGCGTGTGCCCATGATGCCCATGCGTGTGCCCATCATACCCAGGGGTGTGCCCATGATGCCTAGGCGTGTGCCCATCATGCCCAGGCGTGTGCCCATCATGCCCAGGGGTGTGGCCATGATGCCCAGGGGTGTGCCCATGATGCCCATGGGTGTGCCCATGATGCCCAAGCGTGTGCCCATAATGCCCAGGTGCGTGCCCAACATGCCCAGGGGTGTGCCCATGATGCCCAGGCGTGTGCCCATCATGCCTAGGCGTGTGCCCATGATGCCCAGGCAGGTGCCCATGATGCCCAGGCGGGTGCCCATGATGCCCAGACGGGTGTGCCCATGATGCCCAGACGGGTGTGCCCATGATGCCCTGGTGCGTGCCCAACATGCCCAGGGGTGTGCCCATGATGCCCAGACGTGTGCCCATGATGCCCAGACGTGTGCCCATCATGCCCAGGGGTGTGCCCATGATGCCCAGGCGGGTGCCCATCATGCCCAGGCAAGTGCCCAACATGCCCAGAGGTGTGCCCATGATGCCCAGGCGTGTGCCCATCATGCTCAGGCGTGTGCCCATCATGCCCAGACGTGTGCCCATCATGCCCAGGGGTGTGCCCATCATGCCCAGGGGTGTGCCCATCATGCCCAGGCGTGTGCCCATCATGCCCAGGCGCGTGCCCAACATGCCCAGGGGTGTGCCCATGATGCACAGGCGTGTGCCCATCATGCCCAGGCGTGTGCCCATCATGCCCAGGGTTGTGCCCATGATGCCCAGGCGTGTGCCCATGATGCCCAGGCGTGTGCCCATCATGCCCAGGGGTGTGCCCATAATGCCCAGGGGTGTGCCCATGATGCCCAGGCGTGTGCCCATGATGCCCTGGCGTGTGCCCATGATGCCCTGGTGCGTGCCCAACTTGCCCAGAGGTGTGCCCATGATGCCCAGGCGTGTGCCCATGATGCCCAGGTGCGTGCCCAACATGCCCAGGGGTGTGCCCATGATGCCCAAGCGTGTGCCCATCATGCCCATGCGTGTGCCCATCATGCCCAGGGGTGTGCCCATGATGCCCAGGCGTGTGTCCATGATGCCCAGGCGTGTGCCTATGATGCCCTGGTGCGTGCCCAACATGCCCAGAGGTGTGCCCATGATGCCCAGACTTGTGCCCATCATGCCCAGGGGTGTGCCCATGATGCCCAGGCGGGTGCCCATCATGCCCAGGCGTGTGCCCATGATGCCCAGGTGCGTGCCCAACATGCCCAGGGGTGTGCCCATGATGCCAAGGCGTGTGCCCATCATGCCCAGGCGTGTGCCCATCATGCCCAGGGGTGTGCCCATCATGCCCAGGCGTGTGCCCATGATGCCCATGCGTGTGCCCATCATGCCCAGGGGTGTGCCCATGATGCCTAGGGGTGTGCCCATGATGCCCAGGCGTGTGCCCATCATGCCCAGGCGTGTGCCCATCATGCCCAGGGGTGTGCCCATGATGCCCAGGGGTGTGCCCTTGATGCCCAGGGGTGTGCCCATGATGCCCAGGCGTGTGCCCATAATGCCCAGGTGCGTGCCCAACATGCCTAGGGGTGTGTCCATGATGCCCAGCCGTGTGCCCATCATGCTCAGGCGTGTGCCCATCATGCCCAGGCAGGTGCCCATGATGCCCTGGTGCGTGCCCAACATGCCCAGGGGTGTGCCCATGATGCCCAGGCGGGTGCCCATGATGCCCAGGTGTGTGCCCATGATGCCCAGGCGTGTGCCCATCATGCCCAGGCGTGTGCCCATCATGCCCAGGCGTGTGCCCATCATGCCCAGGGGTGTGCCCATGATGCCCAGGGGTGTGCCCATGATGCCCAGGCGGGTGCCCATCATGCTCAGGCGTGTGCCCAATATGCCCATGCGTGTGCCCATCATGCCCAGGCGTGTGCCCATCATGCCCAGGGGTGTGCCCATCATGCCCAGGGGTGTGCCCATCATGCCCAGGCGTGTGCCCAGGCGCGTGCCCAACATGCCCAGGGGTATGCCCATGATGCCCAGGCGTGTGCCCATCATGCCCAGGGGTGTGCCCATGATGCCCAGGGGTGTGCCCATGATGCCCAGGCGTGTGTCCATGATGCCCAGGCGTGTGCCTATGATGCCCTGCTGCTTGCCCAACATGCCCAGGGGTGTGCCCATGATGCCCAGGCGTGTGCCCAGGATGCCCAGGGGTGTGCCCATGATGCCCAGTCGTGTGCCCATGATGCCCATGCGTGTGCCCATCATGCCCAGGGGTGTGCCCATGATGCCCATGCGTGTGCCCATCATGCCCAGGCGTGTGCCCATGATGCCCAGGCGTGTGCCCATCATGCCCAGGGGTGTGCCCATGATGCCCAGGCGTGTGCCCATGATGCCCATTCGTGTGCCCATCATGCCCAGGGGTGTGCCCATGATGCCTAGGGTGTGCCCATGATGCCCAGGCGTGTGCCCATCATGCCCAGGTGTGTGCCCATCATGCCCAGGGGTGTGCCCATGATGCCCAGGGGTGTGCCCGTGATGCCCAGGGGTGTGCCCTTGATGCCCAGGCGTGTGCCCATAATGCCCAGGTGCGTGCCCAACATGCCCAGGGGTGTGCCCATGATGCCCAGGCGTGTGCCCATCATGCCCAGGCGTGTGCCCATCTTGCCCAGGGGTGTGCCCATGATGCCCAGGGGTGTGCCCATGATGCCCAGGCGGGTGCCCATGATGCCCAGGCAAGTGCCCATGATGCCCTGGTGCGTGCCCAACATGCCCAGGTGTGTGCCCATGATGCCCAGGCGGGTGCCCATGATGCCCATGTGCGTGCCCAACATGCCCAGGGGTGTGCCCATGATGCCCAGGCGTGTGCCCATGATGCCCATGCGTGTGCCCATGATGCCCAGGGGTGTGCCCATGAAGCCCAGGCGTGTGCCCATGATGCCCAGGCGTGTGCCCATGATGCCTTGGTGCGTGCCCAACATGCCCAGGGGTGTGCCCATGATGCCTTGGTGCGTGCCCAACATGCCCAGGGGTGTGCCCATGATGCCCAGGCGTGTGCCCATGATGCCCAGGTGCGTGCCCAACATGCCCAGGGGTGTGCCCATGATGCCCAGGGGTGTGCCCATGATGCCCAGGCGTGTGCCCATGATGCCCTGGTGCGTGCCCAACATGCCCAAGGATGTGCGCATGATGCCCAGGCGTGTGCCCATGATGCCCAGGTGCGTGCCCAACATGCACAGGGGTGTGCCCATGATGCCCAGGCATGTGCCCATGATGCCCAGGCGTGTGCCCATCATGCCCAGGGGTGTGCCCATGATGCCCAGGCGAGTGCCCATGATGCCCAGGCGTGTGCCCATGATGCCCATGCGTGTGCCCATGATGCCTAGTGCGTGCCCAACATGCCCAGGGTGTGCCCATGATGCCCAGGCTGTGGCCATGATGCCCAGGTGCGTGCCCAACATGCCCAGGGGTGGGCCCATGATGCCTAGGTGTGTGCCCATGATGCCCAGGCGTCTGTCCATCATGCCTAGGGGTGTGCCCATTGACGCGCGTCGTTTCAACAGTTCCAACAACAACAACCTCAGAACCAACAACAGAACCAACCCCAACCACAGTACCCACAGTACCCTCAGTACCCACCACTGTATCCACAGTACCCACAACCGCCATACCCCCAATATCCACCATACCCACCATTACCATATCACCCACAACATCCATACCCACCACCTCAGAGACCTCAACAACAGCCAGCAGTCAGACAACATGACGCAGCAGCGCCCAATCAAGGGGCCAATGGACAGCTTTGGAGAAACAACAATCAGCAACATCAGCCAGCACGTCAGAATGTGCCTCAACAGCCCTACCAGCACCCACATCATCAGTTTCGGCAGAATACGCCTGGACAGTACCAGCAGAGAGGGCAGAACAGTAATCAGGCAGGTCCGAGCAACCAAGGCCCCAACAAAGCTCTCGAGGACATGATAAAGGATCTGGCTTCAGCCGTGATCCAGGATCGGGCCACGACCAAAGGAGACATTGCTGAATTGAAGAAACAGATGTCCCAGCTCAATACGACAGTCTCAGGTCTCGCAGCCACTCTGAATGCAGGACGACTTCCCTCACAGACAGTTGAGAACCCAAGAGGGAACGTCAGCCAAGTAGAGATAGTAGCTACAGATGCAGCACTCGAGGAGCCCACAGAAGAACCTAGCTCGGGCACCCTCAACACGACTCAACCAGACTCAGCCCTTATGGCTCAGGAGGCCGAAATTCACAGTTCCTCTTATGCTATGCAGGTAGTCGCTCCCGAAAGCCAGGTTACTAAGGAAGTTGAGCCAGAGATGAGCTTGGTGGTGAGGCCTACGCAGAACGACCAGATGATGATGCGTGCACCCACTGCGAGCCAGGAGACACCTTCAGGAAAGAGTAAGGACCCAGGGGCCTTCACGGTTACCTGTGGTATCGGTAAGACCCAAATACCTCACTGCTTAATTGATTTGGGTGCTGCTATTAATGTCATGCCTTACTCTTTGTATTGCTCGCTGGGTCTTGGACCATTGAAACCACCTAGGTTGTCTATAGAATTAGGGGATAAGTCTTGTGTTCGCCCTACTGGATTGCTTGAAGATCTAACCCTCCGAGTAGGAGATCTTGCTGTGCCTGCAGATTTCTATGTCTTGCAGATGGAAAAATCCAGAAAAGTCGAACCACCAGGGCTCATTTTGGGACGGCCATTCCTCTACACCACCAAAACCCGGATTGACATGGGCATAGGATTACTGTCATTATCATGCGGTGGGAAGGAAGCAGACTTCTATGTCTACGAGGATGACGATCGTCCACGCACAAGGAAACCGCCAGACATTGTGCACACATCAGAGTACGACACCCTAGTTCCAGACCCACCAGAGCAGGCTCTACAGACTACCAGGCCAGCAGCTATGGCCAAGATGTCCACATCTTCTCGAGGCTATAAGGGGAAGAAACCATCTGAATCTTGGAGAGTAGAGCAGAGCGCACAGCTAGATGCGCACACTGGACGAACAGAGGGAGTTGCTGAGCAGAAATATGACCTCACACGCCCATGGGACCCTAACTTGTGATCCCTACAGAGGTACTGTCGAGCCAACGACGTTAAACAAAGGCGCTCGCAGGGAGGCAGCCCTGCATGGTTTGCACGTCTTTACATTTCAGTTTGTTGATTTACTATGTTTATTTATGAGTCTTTCATTGTCACATTGTACCTTGGAAAGGATTTGGTTTCATTTTGTAGGGATTGGACTTAGTCGGCCGGAAATTCCCTTTGCGAGTTACGCACTTTGCTTGCGGAGCTACGCATTTTAGTGCGCCGGGAGAGCCCTTACATCCGAGTTCAGCCGACTGCCGTCTACATCCCAGGGGAGTATTATTCTACCCTCTTCCTTTCCTTATCTATTGTTTGCATGCATTGTGAGTCTTGATTTAAGTCGTGCCGTGAGGACACGGCTCATTTCAAAAGTGTGGGGTGGGAGAGTCAGTTATGAGTCAGTTATCGAGTCAGCATGCCCACCATACAGAGTCAGCACGTTTCGAGTCATTTTTAAAATTTTTGTACATGATACTTCACTATTTCCTAGACTTGCAGTATTGGATAGTGATTGGGTGAAATAGATATAGCCGATTTTACATGCATGTCTTTGGTGAAAATTGATTTGTGCGACTAACATGTGATCTTAAAATTTTGCGTGCCTTTGTTAGTCGAGATAAACAGGGACGTGGAGTTGATAGCAATGCCCTAGAGAGACTTGACAGATCGTTCAAAGGCCGAACTCAGGATATGTGGTTATGTGGAGTTCGTGGAGGCTAGCACTTCGAGGCAACATAGTACGAGTCTGCTCCGCCACTGCGGTACCCTTTGCGGTTGGTCGGGACGGGAATACTTCACACCGTCCAAGCTCTAGGCCAAGTAGCCGGGAAAATAGGCAAGCGACCCTTGACTTGACCCGTGTCAAAAGGTCGAGGATGAGTGAGAGCAGGAAGGTTTCTAATCCAAGTAACCGGGAAAATAGACGAGCGACCCTCGGCTTGACTCGCGTCAAAAGGAGAAGGAACCACGGTTCGAGCAAGTCACAATCCGCACTTCAAGGCAACAAATCCACCACCATTGTGATAGTCCACACGTTTCTCATGTGAAAGCATCATTGAAATCCCAAATCAGATGACACTATAGCTGGCCGAAAAGCACTCAACACTTTGAAGCTCGAATCAATCACGTGCAAGAAAAAGCGGCAAAGCATAACCATATAGCAGCGAGTTCGATTCCGAGAATGAGGGTTCATGGGTCTAAAAAGGGCTATCTCCCGATACATCCGAATTGGTTTGCATCTCGACTCAAAGGTAACACGTATCATTAACCCCATGTTTTTCGCACGATGATATTAGTAGCAAGCATGCATAACTGGCGAGATCTATAGTAGCTTAATTCATGTCCATGTAGCTCGTCTAGGATGACCGAAGCATTGTGATGTTTACATTAGTCGTTCCTCTTATGACCTAGTTCTTGTTCGGGACGAACAAGTTTAAGTGTGGGGTGGTTTGATGAGCCGTATTTATACGCCTGGGCATCATGGGCACACGCCTGGGCATCATGGGCACACACCTGGGCATCATGGGCACCCGCCTGGGCATCATGGGCACACCCCTGGGCATGTTGGGCACGCACCAGGGCATCATGGGCACCTGCCTGGGCATCATGGGCACACGCCTGGGCATGATGGGCACACGCCTGGGCATCATGGACACACCCCTAGGCATGTTGGGCACGCACCTGGGCATTATGGGCACACGCCTGGGCATCATGGGCACACCCCTGGGCATCATGGGCACACGCCTAGGCATCATGGGCACACCCCTGGGCATGTTGGGCACGCACCAGGGCATCATGGGCACCTGCCTGGGCATCATGGGCACACGCCTGGGTATGATGGGCACACGCCAGGGCATCATGGACACACCCCTAGGCATGTTGGGCACGCACCTGGGTATTATGGGCACACGCCTGGGCATCATGGGCACACCCCTGGGCATCATGGGCACCCGCCTGGGCATCATGGGCACCCGCCTGGGCATCATGGGCACACCCCTGGGCATGTTGGGCACGCACCAGGGCATCATGGGCACCTGCCTGGGCATCATGGGCACACGCATGGGCATGATGGGCACACGCCTGGGCATCATGGACACACCCCTAGGCATGTTGGGCACGCACCTGGGCATTATGGGCACACGCCTGGGCATCATGGGCACACGCCTGGGCACACCCCTGGGCATCATGGGCACACCCCTGGGCATGATGGGCACACGCCTGGGCATCATGGGCACACGCCTGGGCATCATGGGCACACGCCTGGGCACACCCCTGGGCATGATGGGCACAGGCCTGGGCATCATGGGCACATGCCTGGGCATCATGGGCACACCCCTGGGCATGTTGGGCACACACCTGGGCATCATGGGCACACGCCTGGGCATCATGGGCACACCCCTGGGCATGTTGGGCACGTACTAGGGCATCATGGGCACACGCATGGGCATCATGGGCACACGCCTTGGCATCATGGGCACACGCCTGGGCATCGTGGGCACATCCCTGGGCATGATGGGCACACGCCTGGGCATGATGGGCAAACGCCTGGGTATAATGGGCACACCCCTGGGCATGTTGTGCACGCACCTGGGCATCATGGGCACACCCCTGGGCATCATGGGCACACGCCTGGGCATGATGGGCACACGCCTGGGCCCAGACGGGTGTGCCCATGATGCCCAGGCGGGTGCCCATGATGCCCAGACGGGTGTGCCCATGATGCCCAGACGGGTGTGCCCATGATGCCCAGGTGCGTGCCCAACATGCCCAGGGGTGTGCCCATGATGCGCAGGCGTGTGCCCATCATGCCCAGGCGTGTGCCCATGATGCCCAGGGGTGTGCCCATGATGCCCAGGCGTGTGCCCATCATGCCCAGGCGTGTGCCTATGATGCCCAGGTGCGTGCCCAACATGCCCAAGGGTGTGCCCATGATGCCCAGACGTGTGCCCATCATGCCCAGGCGTGTGTCCATCATGCCCAGGGGTGTGCCCATGATGCCCAGGGGTGTGCCCATGATGCCCAGGTGCGTGCCCAACATGCCCAGGGGTGTGCCCATGATGCCCAGGCGTGTGTCCATGATGCCCAGGCGTGTGCCTAGGATGCCCTGGTGCGTGCCCAACATGCCCAGGGATGTGCCCATGATGCCCAGGCGTGTGCCCATGATGCCCAGGCGTGTGCCCATCATGCCTAGGGGTGTGCCCATGATGGCCAGGCGTGTGCCCATGATGCCCATGCGTGTGCCGATCATACCCAGGGGTGTGCCCATGATGCCTAGGGGTGTGCCCATGATGCCCAGGCGTGTGCCCATCATGCCCAGGCGTGTGCCCATCATGCCCAGGGGTGTGGCCATGATGCCCAGGGGTGTGCCCATGGGTGTGCCCATGATGCCCAAGCGTGTGCCCATAATGCCCAGGTGCGTGCCCAACATGCCCTGGGGTGTGCCCATGATGCCCAGGCATGTGCCCATCTTGCCCAGGCGTCTGCCCATGATGCCCAGGCAGGTGCCCATGATGCCCAGGCGGGTGCCCATGATGCCTAGACGGGTGTGCCCATGATGCCCAGACGGGTGTGCCCATGATGCCCTGGTGCGTGCCCAACATGCCCAGGAGTGTGCCCATGATGCCCAGACGTGTGCCCATCTTGCCCAGGGGTGTGCCCATGATGCCCAGGCGGGTGCCCATCATGCCCAGTCAAGTGCCCATGATGCCCAGGTGCGTGCCCAACATGCCCAGAGGTGTGCCCATGATGCCCAGGCGTGTGCCCATGATGCCCATGCGTGTGCCCATGATGCCCAGGGGTGTGCCCATGATGCCCAGGCGTGTGTCCATGATGCCCAGGCGTGTGCCTAGGATGCCCTGGTGCGTGCCCAACATGCCCAGGGATGTGCCCATGATGCCCAGGCGTGTGCCCATGATGCCCAGGCGTGTGCCCATCATGCCTAGGGGTGTGCCAATGATGCCCAGGCGTGTGCCCATGATGCCCATGCGTGTGCCCATCATACCCAGGGGTGTGCCCATGATGCCTAGGGGTGTGCCCATGATGCCCAGGCGTGTGCCCATCATGCCCAGGCGTGTGCCCATCATGCCCAGGGGTGTGGCCATGATGCCCAGGGGTGTGCCCATGATGCCCATGGGTGTGCCCATGATGCCCAAGCGTGTGCCCATAATGCCCAGGTGCGTGCCCAACATGCCCAGGGGTGTGCCCATGATGCCCAGGCGTGTGCCCATCATGCCCAGGCGTGTGCCCATGATGCCCAGGCAGGTGCCCATGATGCCCAGGCGGGTGCCCATGATGCCCAGGCGGGTGCCCATGATGCCCAGACGGGTGTGCCCATGATGCCCAGACGGGTGTGCCCATGATGCCCAGGCGGGTGCCCATGATGCCCAGACGGGTGTGCCCATGATGCCCAGACGGGTGTGCCCATGATGCCCAGGTGCGTGCCCAACATGCCCAGGGGTGTGCCCATGATGCGCAGGCGTGTGCCCATCATGCCCAGGCGTGTGCCCATGATGCCCAGGGGTGTGCCCATCATGCCCAGGCGTGTGCCCATCATGCCCAGGCGTGTGCCTATGATGCCTAGGTGCGTGCCCAACATGCCCAAGGGTGTGCCCATGATACCCAGACGTGTGCCCATCATGCCCAGGCGTGTGTCCATCATGCCCAGGGGTGTGCCCATGATGCCCAGGGGTGTGCCCATGATGCCCAGGCGCGTGCCCATCATGCCCAGGGGTGTGCCCATGATGCCCAGGTGGGTGCCCATGATTCCCTGGTGCGTGCCCAACATGCCCAGGGGTGTGCCCATGATGCCCAAGCGGGTGCCCATGATGCCCTGGTGCGTGCCCAACATGCCCAGGGGTGTGCCCATGATGCCCAGGCGTATGCCCATGATGCCCAGGCGTGTGCCCATGATGCCCAGGCGAGTGCCCATGATGCCCTGGTGCATGCCCAACATGCCCACGGGTGTGCCCATGATGCCCAGGCGTGTGCCCATGATGCCCAGGTGCGTGCCCAACATGCCCAGGGGTGTGCCCATGATGCCCAGGCATGTGCCCATCATGCCCAGGCGTGTGCCCATCATGCCTAGGGGTGTGCCCATGATGCCCAGGCGTGTGCCCATCATGCCCAGGCGTGTGCCTATGATGCCCAGGTGCGTGCCATACATGCCCAAGGGTGTGCCCATGATGCCCAGACGTGTGCCCATCATGCCCAGGCGCGTGCCCATCATGCCCAGGGGTGTGCCCATGATGCCCAGGGGTGTGCCCATGATGCCCAGGGGTGTGCCCATGATGCCCAGGCGTGTGCCCATAATGCCCAGGTGCGTGCCCAACATGCCCAGGGGTGTGCCCATGATGCGCAGGCGTGTGCCCATCATGCCCAGGCGTGTGCCCATGATGCCCAGGGGTGTGCCCATGATGCCCTGGTGCATGCCCAACATGCCCAGGGGTGTGCCCATGATGCCCAGGCGTATGCCCATGATGCCCAGGCGTGTGCCCATGATGCCCAGGCGTGTGCCCATGATGCCCTGGTGCATGCCTGGGCGCGCGCCTGGGCATGTTTGGCGCGCGCCTGGGCATGCTGGCCGCGCGCCTGGGCATGCTGGGCGCGCGCCTGCGCATGCTGGGCACGCGCCTGGGCATGCTGGGCACGTGCCTGGGCATGCTGAGCACGCGCCTGGGCATGCTGGGTACGCGCCTGGGCATGGTGGGTACGCGCGTGGCCCAAAAACGCCATACTTTACGAGCGAAGCTTGTGATTTCGGATCGTTTCGTCGTTCCGCTCAAAATAGGGTGTTATGGCCCAAAATCGGACATCGGGAACTCGAAAACTCAAAAAACTGTCAAATTGCGCCGTAATCGGATTTCCTGTCAAACTGCTCAAAATATGCCTGTGCCACTCGGTCTACATCACTGGGCACATACCTGGGCATGCTGGGCGCGCGCCTGGGCATGCTGGGCACACACCTTGGCATGTTGGGCGCGCGCCTGGGCATGTTTGGCGCGCGCCTGGGCATGCTGGGCGCGCCCCTGGGCATGTTTGGCGCGCGCCTGGGCATGCTGGCCGCGCGCCTGGGCATGCTGGGCGCGCGCCTGCGCATGCTGGGCACGCGCCTGGGCATGCTGGGCACGTGCCTGGGCATGCTGAGCACGCGCCTGGGCATGCTGGGTACGCGCCTGGGCATGGTGGGTACGCGCGTGGCCCAAAAACGCCATACTTCACGAGCGAAGCTTGTGATTTCGGATCGTTTCGTCGTTCCGCTCAAAATAGGGTGTTATGGCCCAAAATCGGACATCGGGAACTCGAAAACTCAAAAAACTGTCAAATTGCGCCAGAATCGGATTTCCTGTCAAACTGCTCAAAATATGCTTGTGCCACTCGGTCTACATCACTGGGCACATGCCTGGGCATGCTGGGCGCGCGCCTGGGCATGCTGGGCACACACCTGGGCATGTTGGGCGCGCGCCTGGGCATGTTTGGCGCGCGCCTGGGCATGTTTGGCGCCCGCCTGGGCATGCTGCCGCGCGCCTGGGCATGCTGGGCGCTCGCCTGCGCATGCTGGGCACGCGCCTGGGCATGCTGGGCACGTACCTGGGCATGCTGAGCACGCGCCTGGGCATGCTGGGTACGCGCCTGGGCATGGTGGGTACGCGCGTGGCCCAAAAACGCCATACTTCACTAGCGAAGCTTGTGATTTCGGATCGTTTCGTCGTTCCGCTCAAAATAGGGTGTTATGGCCCAAAATCGGACATCGGGAACTCGAAAACTCAAAAAACTGTCAAATTGCGCCGTAATCGGATTTCCTGTCAAACTGCTCAAAATATGCCTGTGCCACTCGGTCTACATCACTGGGCACATACCTGGGCATGCTGGGCGCGCGCCTGGGCATGCTGGGCACACACCTTGGCATGTTGGGCGCGCGCCTGGGCATGTTTGGCGCGCGCCTGGGCATGCTGGGCGCGCGCCTGGGCATGTTTGGCGCGCGCCTGGGCATGCTGGCCGCGCGCCTGGGCATGCTGGGCGCGCGCCTGCGCATGCTGGGCACGCTCCTGGGCATGCTGGGCACGTGCCTGGGCATGCTGAGCACGCGCCTGGGCATGCTGGGTACGCGCCTGGGCATGGTGGGTACGCGCGTGGCCCAAAAACGCCATACTTCACGAGCGAAGCTTGTGATTTCGGATCGTTTCGTCGTTCCGCTCAAAATAGGGTGTTATGGCCCAAAATCGGACATCGGGAACTCGAAAACTCAAAAAACTGTCAAATTGCGCCGGAATCGGATTTCCTGTCAAACTGCTCAAAATATGCTTGTGCCACTCGGTCTACATCACTGGGCACATGCCTGGGCATGCTGGGCGCGCGCCTGGGCATGCTGGGCACACACCTGGGCATGTTGGGCGCGCGCCTGGGCATGTTTGGCGCGCGCCTGGGCATGTTTGGCGCCCGCCTGGGCATGCTGCCGCGCGCCTGGGCATGCTGGGCGCTCGCCTGCGCATGCTGGGCACGCGCCTGGGCATGCTGGGCACGTACCTGGGCATGCTGAGCACGCGCCTCGGCATGCTGGGTACGCGCCTGGGCATGGTGGGTACGCGCATGGCCCAAAAACGCCATACTTCACGAGCGAAGCTCGTGATTTCGGATCGTTTCGTCGTTCCGCTCAAAATAGGGTGTTATGGCCCAAAATCGGACATCGGGAACTCGAAAACTCAAAAAACTGTCAAATTGCGCCGGAATCGGATTTCCTGTCAAACCGCTCCAAATATGCCTGTGCCACTCGGTCTACATCACTGGGCACATGCCTGGGCATGCTGGGCACACACCTTGGCATGTTGGGCGCGCGCCTGGGCATGTTTGGCGCGCGCCTGGGCATGTTTGGCGCGCGCCTGGGCATGCTGGGCGCGCGCCTGGGCATGTTTGGCGCGCGCCTGGGCATGCTGGCCGCGCGCCTGGGCATGCTGGGCGCGCGCCTGCGCATGCTGGGCACGCGCCTGGGCATGCTGGGCACGTGCCTGGGCATGCTGAGCACGCGCCTGGGCATGCTGGGTACGCGCCTGGGCATGGTGGGTACGCGCGTGGCCCAAAAACGCCATACTTCAAGAGCGAAGCTTGTGATTTCGGATCGTTTCGTCGTTCCGCTCAAAATAGGGTGTTATGGCCCAAAATCGGACATCGGGAACTCGAAAACTCAAAAAACTGTCAAATTGCGCCGGAATCGGATTTCCTGTCAAACTGCTCAAAATATGCTTGTGCCACTCGGTCTACATCACTGGGCACATGCCTGGGCATGCTGGGCGCGCGCCTGGGCATGCTGGGCACACACCTGGGCATGTTGGGCGCGCGCCTGGGCATGTTTGGCGCGCGCCTGGGCATGTTTTGCGCGCGCCTGGGCATGCTGCCGCGCGCCTGGGCATGCTGGGCGCTCGCCTGCGCATGCTGGGCACGCGCCTGGGCATGCAGGGCACGTACCTGGGCATGCTGAGCACGCGCCTGGGCATGCTGGGTACGCGCCTGGGCATGGTGGGTACGCGCATGGCCCAAAAACGCCATACTTCACGAGCGAAGCTCGTGATTTCGGATCGTTTCGTCGTTCCGCTCAAAATAGGGTGTGATGGCCCAAAATCGGACATCGGGAACTCGAAAACTCAAAAAACTGTCAAATTGCGCCGGAATCGGATTTCCTGTCAAACCGCTCCAAATATGCCTGTGCCACTCGGTCTACATCACTGGGCACATGCCTGGGCATGCTGGGCACACACCTTGGCATGTTGGGCGCGCGCCTGGGCATGCTGGGCGCGCGCCTGGGCATGTTTTGCGCGCGCCTGGGCATGCTGGCCGCGCGCCTGGGCATGCTGGGCGCGCGCCTGCGCATGCTGGGCACGCGCCTGGGCATGCTGGGCACGTGCCTGGGCATGCTGAGCACGCATTTGGGCATGCTGGGTACGCGCCTGGGCATGGTGGGTACGCGCATGGCCCAAAAACGCCATACTTCATGAGCGAAGCTCGTGATTTCGGATCGTTTCGTCGTTCCGCTCAAAATAGGGTGTTATGGCCCAAAATCGGACATCGGGAACTCGAAAACTCAAAAAACTGTCAAATTGCGCCGGAATCGGATTTCCTGTCAAACTGCTCAAAATATGCTTGTGCCACTCGGTCTACATCACTGGGCACATGCCTGGGCATGCTGGGCGCGCGCCTGGGCATGCTGGGCACACACCTGGGCATGTTGGGCGCGCGCCTGGGCATGTTTGGCGCCCGCCTGGGCATGCTGCCGCGCGCCTGGGCATGCTGGGCGCTCGCCTGCGCATGCTGGGCACGCGCCTGGGCATGCTGGGCACGTACCTGGGCATGCTGAGCACGCGCCTGGGCATGCTGGGTACGCGCCTGGGCATGCTGCCGCGCGCCTGGGCATGCTGGGCGCTCGCCTGCGCATGCTGGGCACGCGCCTGGGCATGCTGGGCACGTACCTGGGTGTGCCCATGATGCCCAGGCGTGTGCCCATGATGCCCAGGTGCGTGGCCAACATGCCCAGGGGTGTGCCCATGATGCCCGGGCGTGTGCCCATGATGCCCAGGCGTGTGCCCATGATGCCCATGCGTGTGCCCATGATGCCCAGGGGTGTGCCCATGATGCCCAGGCGTGTGTCCATGATGCCCAGGCGTGTGCCTAGGATGCCCTGGTGCGTGCCCAACATGCCCAGGGATGTGCCCATGATGCCCAGGCGTGTGCCCATCATGCCCAGGCGTGTGCCCATCATGCCCAGGGGTGTGCCCATGATGCCCAGGCGTGTGCCCATGATGCCCATGCGTGTGCCCATCATACCTAGGGGTGTGCCCATGATGCCTAGGGGTGTGTCCATGATGCCCAGGCGTGTGCCCATCATGCCCAGGCGTGTGCCCATCATGCCCAGGGGTGTGCCCATGATGCCCAGGGGTGTGCCCATGATGCCCAGGGGTGTGCCCATGAGGCCCAGGCGTGTGCCCATAATGCCCAGGTGCGTGCCCAACATGCCCAGGGGTGTGCCCATGATGCCCAGGCGTGTGCCCATGATGCCCATGCGTGTGCCCATCATGCCCAGGGGTGTGCCCATGAAGCCCAGGCGTGTGCCCATCATGCCCAGGGGTACGCGCCTGGGCATGGTGGGTACGCGCATGGCCCTAAAACGCCATACTTCACGAGCGAAGCTCGTGATTTCGGATCGTTTCGTCGTTCCGCTCAAAATAGGGTGTTATGGCCCAAAATCGGACATCGGGAACTCGAAAACTCAAAAAACTGTTAAATTGCGCCGGAATCGGATTTCCTGTCAAACCGCTCCAAATATGCCTGTGCCACTCGGTCTACATCACTGGGCACATGCCTGGGCATGCTGGGCACACACCTTGGCATGTTGGGCGCGCGCCTGGGTATGTTTGGCGCGCGCCTGGGCATGCTGGGCGCGCGCCTGGGCATGTTTGGCACGCGCCTGGGCATGCTGGCCGCGCGCCTGCGCATGATGGGCACGCGCCTGGGCATGCTGGGCACGTGCCTGGGCATGCTGAGCACGCGCCTGGGCATGCTGGGTACGCGCCTGGGCATGGTGGGTACGCGCGTGGCCCAAAAACGCAATACTTCACGAGCGAAGCTTGTGATTTCGGATCGTTTCGTCGTTCCGCTCAAAATAGGGTGTTATGGCCCAAAATCGGACATCGGGAACTCGAAAACTCAAAAAACTGTCAAATTGCGCCGGAATCGGATTTCCTGTCAAACTGCTCAAAATATGCCTGTGCCACTCGGTCTACATCACTGGGCACATACCTGGGCATGCTGGGCGCGCGCCTGGGCATGCTGGGCACACACCTTGGCATGTTGGGCGCGCGCCTGGGCATGTTTGGCGCGCGCCTGGGCATGCTGGGCGCGCGCCTGGGCATGTTTGGCGCGCGCCTGGGCATGCTGGCCGCGCGCCTGGGCATGCTGGGCGCGCGCCTGCGCATGCTGGGCACGCTCCTGGGCATGCTGGGCACGTGCCTGGGCATGCTGAGCACGCGCCTGGGCATGCTGGGTACGCGCCTGGGCATGGTGGGTACGCGCGTGGCCCAAAAACGCCATACTTCACGAGCGAAGCTTGTGATTTCGGATCGTTTCGTCGTTCCGCTCAAAATAGGGTGTTATGGCCCAAAATCGGACATCGGGAACTCGAAAACTCAAAAAACTGTCAAATTGCGCCGGAATCGGATTTCCTGTCAAACTGCTCAAAATATGCTTGTGCCACTCGGTCTACATCACTGGGCACATGCCTGGGCATGCTGGGCGCGCGCCTGGGCATGCTGGGCACACACCTGGGCATGTTGGGCGCGCGCCTGGGCATGTTTGGCGCGCGCCTGGGCATGTTTGGCGCCCGCCTGGGCATGCTGCCGCGCGCCTGGGCATGCTGGGCGCTCGCCTGCGCATGCTGGGCACGCGCCTGGGCATGCTGGGCACGTACCTGGGCATGCTGAGCACGCGCCTCGGCATGCTGGGTACGCGCCTGGGCATGGTGGGTACGCGCATGGCCCAAAAACGCCATACTTCACGAGCGAAGCTCGTGATTTCGGATCGTTTCGTCGTTCCGCTCAAAATAGGGTGTTATGGCCCAAAATCGGACATCGGGAACTCGAAAACTCAAAAAACTGTCAAATTGCGCCGGAATCGGATTTCCTGTCAAACCGCTCCAAATATGCCTGTGCCACTCGGTCTACATCACTGGGCACATGCCTGGGCATGCTGGGCACACACCTTGGCATGTTGGGCGCGCGCCTGGGCATGTTTGGCGCGCGCCTGGGCATGTTTGGCGCGCGCCTGGGCATGCTGGGCGCGCGCCTGGGCATGTTTGGCGCGCGCCTGGGCATGCTGGCCGCGCGCCTGGGCATGCTGGGCGCGCGCCTGCGCATGCTGGGCACGCGCCTGGGCATGCTGGGCACGTGCCTGGGCATGCTGAGCACGCGCCTGGGCATGCTGGGTACGCGCCTGGGCATGGTGGGTACGCGCGTGGCCCAAAAACGCCATACTTCACGAGCGAAGCTTGTGATTTCGGATCGTTTCGTCGTTCCGCTCAAAATAGGGTGTTATGGCCCAAAATCGGACATCGGGAACTCGAAAACTCAAAAAACTGTCAAATTGCGCCGGAATCGGATTTCCTGTCAAACTGCTCAAAATATGCTTGTGCCACTCGGTCTACATCACTGGGCACATGCCTGGGCATGCTGGGCGCGCGCCTGGGCATGCTGGGCACACACCTGGGCATGTTGGGCGCGCGCCTGGGCATGTTTGGCGCGCGCCTGGGCATGTTTGGCGCGCGCCTGGGCATGCTGCCGCGCGCCTGGGCATGCTGGGCGCTCGCCTGCGCATGCTGGGCACGCGCCTGGGCATGCAGGGCACGTACCTGGGCATGCTGAGCACGCGCCTGGGCATGCTGGGTACGCGCCTGGGCATGGTGGGTACGCGCATGGCCCAAAAACGCCATACTTCACGAGCGAAGCTCGTGATTTCGGATCGTTTCGTCGTTCCGCTCAAAATAGGGTGTGATGGCCCAAAATCGGACATCGGGAACTCGAAAACTCAAAAAACTGTCAAATTGCGCCGGAATCGGATTTCCTGTCAAACCGCTCCAAATATGCCTGTGCCACTCGGTCTACATCACTGGGCACATGCCTGGGCATGCTGGGCACACACCTTGGCATGTTGGGCGCGCGCCTGGGCATGCTGGGCGCGCGCCTGGGCATGTTTTGCGCGCGCCTGGGCATGCTGGCCGCGCGCCTGGGCATGCTGGGCGCGCGCCTGCGCATGCTGGGCACGCGCCTGGGCATGCTGGGCACGTGCCTGGGCATGCTGAGCACGCATTTGGGCATGCTGGGTACGCGCCTGGGCATGGTGGGTACGCGCATGGCCCAAAAACGCCATACTTCATGAGCGAAGCTCGTGATTTCGGATCGTTTCGTCGTTCCGCTCAAAATAGGGTGTTATGGCCCAAAATCGGACATCGGGAACTCGAAAACTCAAAAAACTGTCAAATTGCGCCGGAATCGGATTTCCTGTCAAACTGCTCAAAATATGCTTGTGCCACTCGGTCTACATCACTGGGCACATGCCTGGGCATGCTGGGCGCGCGCCTGGGCATGCTGGGCACACACCTGGGCATGTTGGGCGCGCGCCTGGGCATGTTTGGCGCCCGCCTGGGCATGCTGCCGCGCGCCTGGGCATGCTGGGCGCTCGCCTGCGCATGCTGGGCACGCGCCTGGGCATGCTGGGCACGTACCTGGGCATGCTGAGCACGCGCCTGGGCATGCTGGGTACGCGCCTGGGCATGCTGCCGCGCGCCTGGGCATGCTGGGCGCTCGCCTGCGCATGCTGGGCACGCGCCTGGGCATGCTGGGCACGTACCTGGGTGTGCCCATGATGCCCAGGCGTGTGCCCATGATGCCCAGGTGCGTGGCCAACATGCCCAGGGGTGTGCCCATGATGCCCGGGCGTGTGCCCATGATGCCCAGGCGTGTGCCCATGATGCCCATGCGTGTGCCCATGATGCCCAGGGGTGTGCCCATGATGCCCAGGCGTGTGTCCATGATGCCCAGGCGTGTGCCTAGGATGCCCTGGTGCGTGCCCAACATGCCCAGGGATGTGCCCATGATGCCCAGGCGTGTGCCCATCATGCCCAGGCGTGTGCCCATCATGCCCAGGGGTGTGCCCATGATGCCCAGGCGTGTGCCCATGATGCCCATGCGTGTGCCCATCATACCTAGGGGTGTGCCCATGATGCCTAGGGGTGTGTCCATGATGCCCAGGCGTGTGCCCATCATGCCCAGGCGTGTGCCCATCATGCCCAGGGGTGTGCCCATGATGCCCAGGGGTGTGCCCATGATGCCCAGGGGTGTGCCCATGAGGCCCAGGCGTGTGCCCATAATGCCCAGGTGCGTGCCCAACATGCCCAGGGGTGTGCCCATGATGCCCAGGCGTGTGCCCATGATGCCCATGCGTGTGCCCATCATGCCCAGGGGTGTGCCCATGAAGCCCAGGCGTGTGCCCATCATGCCCAGGGGTACGCGCCTGGGCATGGTGGGTACGCGCATGGCCCTAAAACGCCATACTTCACGAGCGAAGCTCGTGATTTCGGATCGTTTCGTCGTTCCGCTCAAAATAGGGTGTTATGGCCCAAAATCGGACATCGGGAACTCGAAAACTCAAAAAACTGTTAAATTGCGCCGGAATCGGATTTCCTGTCAAACCGCTCCAAATATGCCTGTGCCACTCGGTCTACATCACTGGGCACATGCCTGGGCATGCTGGGCACACACCTTGGCATGTTGGGCGCGCGCCTGGGTATGTTTGGCGCGCGCCTGGGCATGCTGGGCGCGCGCCTGGGCATGTTTGGCACGCGCCTGGGCATGCTGGCCGCGCGCCTGCGCATGATGGGCACGCGCCTGGGCATGCTGGGCACGTGCCTGGGCATGCTGAGCACGCGCCTGGGCATGCTGGGTACGCGCCTGGGCATGGTGGGTACGCGCGTGGCCCAAAAACGCAATACTTCACGAGCGAAGCTTGTGATTTCGGATCGTTTCGTCGTTCCGCTCAAAATAGGGTGTTATGGCCCAAAATCGGACATCGGGAACTCGAAAACTCAAAAAACTGTCAAATTGCGCCGGAATCGGATTTCCTGTCAAACTGCTCAAAATATGCCTGTGCCACTCGGTCTACATCACTGGGCACATACCTGGGCATGCTGGGCGCGCGCCTGGGCATGCTGGGCACACACCTTGGCATGTTGGGCGCGCGCCTGGGCATGCTGGGCGCGCGCCTGGGCATGTTTGGCGCGCGCCTGGGCATGCTGGCCGCGCGCCTGGGCATGCTGGGCGCGCGCCTGCGCATGCTGGGCGCGCGCCTGCGCATGCTGGGCACGCGCCTGGGCATGCTGGGCACGTGCCTGGGCATGCTGAGCACGCGCCTGGGCATGCTGGGTACGCGCCTGGGCATGGTGGGTACGCGCGTGGCCCAAAAACGCCATACTTCACGAGCGAAGCTAGTGATTTCGGATCGTTTCGTCGTTCCGCTCAAAATAGGGTGTTATGGCCCAAAATCGGACATCGGGAACTCGAAAACTCAAAAAACTGTCAAATTGCGCCGAAATCGGATTTCCTGTCAAACTTCTCAAAATATGCTTGTGCCACTCGGTCTACATCACTGGGCACATGCCTGGGCATGCTGGGCGCGCGCCTGGGCATGCTGGGCACACACCAGGGCATGTTGGGCGCGCGCCTGGGCATGTTTGGCGCGCGCCTGGGCATGTTTGGCGCCCGCCTGGGCATGCTGCCGCGCGCCTGGGCATGCTGGGCGCTCGCCTGCGCATGCTGGGCACGCGCCTGGGCATGCTGGGCACGTACCTGGGCATGCTGAGCACGCGCCTGGGCATGCTGGGTACGCGCCTGGGCATGGTGGGAACGCGCATGGCCCAAAAACGCCATACTTCACGAGCGAAGCTCGTGATTTCGGATCGTTTCGTCGTTCCGCTCAAAATAGGGTGTTATGGCCCAAAATCGGACATCGGGAACTCGAAAACTCAAAAAACTGTCAAATTGCGCCGGAATCGGATTTCCTGTCAAACCGCTCCAAATATGCCTGTGCCACTCGGTCTACATCACTGGGCACATGCCTGGGCATGCTGGGCACACACCTTGGCATGTTGGGCGCGCGCCTGGGCATGTTTGGCGCGCGCCTGGGCATGCTGGGCGCGCGCCTGGGCATGTTTGGCGCGCGCCTGGGCATGCTGGCCGCGCGCCTGGGCATGCTGGGCGCGCGCCTGCGCATGCTGGGCACGCGCCTGGGCATGCTGGGCACGTGCCTGGGCATGCTGAGCACGCGCCTGGGCATGCTGGGTACGCGCCTGGGCATGGTGGGTACGCGCGTGGCCCAAAAACGCCATACTTCACGAGCGAAGCTAGTGATTTCGGATCGTTTCGTCGTTCCGCTCAAAATAGGGTGTTATGGCCCAAAATCGGACATCGGGAACTCGAAAACTCAAAAAACTGTCAAATTGCGCCGGAATCGGATTTCCTGTCAAACTTCTCAAAATATGCTTGTGCCACTCGGTCTACATCACTGGGCACATGCCTGGGCATGCTGGGCGCGCGCCTGGGCATGCTGGGCACACACCAGGGCATGTTGGGCGCGCGCCTGGGCATGTTTGGCGCGCGCCTGGGCATGTTTGGCGCCCGCCTGGGCATGCTGCCGCGCGCCTGGGCATGCTGGGCGCTCGCCTGCGCATGCTGGGCACGCGCCTGGGCATGCTGGGCACGTACCTGGGCATGCTGAGCACGCGCCTGGGCATGCTGGGTACGCGCCTGGGCATGGTGGGTACGCGCATGGCCCAAAAACGCCATACTTCACGAGCGAAGCTCGTGATTTCGGATCGTTTCGTCGTTCCGCTCAAAATAGGGTGTTATGGCCCAAAATCGGACATCGGGAACTCGAAAACTCAAAAAACTGTCAAATTGCGCCGGAATCGGATTTCCTGTCAAACCGCTCCAAATATGCCTGTGCCACTCGGTCTACATCACTGGGCACATGCCTGGGCATGCTGGGCACACACCTTGGCATGTTGGGCGCGCGCCTGGGCATGTTTGGCGCGCGCCTGGGCATGCTGGGCGCGCGCCTGGGCATGTTTGGCGCGCGCCTGGGCATGCTGGCCGCGCGCCTGGGCATGCTGGGCGCGCGCCTGCGCATGCTGGGCACGCGCCTGGGCATGCTGGGCACGTGCCTGGGCATGCTGAGCACGCGCCTGGGCATGCTGGGTACGCGCCTGGGCATGGTGGGTACGCGCGTGGCCCAAAAATGCCATACTTCACGAGCGAAGCTTGTGATTTCGGATCGTTTCGTCGTTCCGCTCAAAATAGGGTGTTATGGCCCAAAATCGGACATCGGGAACTCGAAAACTCAAAAAACTGTCAAATTGCGCCGGAATCGGATTTCCTGTCAAACTGCTCAAAATATGCTTGTGCCACTCGGTCTACATCACTGGGCACATGCCTGGGCATGCTGGGCGCGCGCCTGGGCATGCTGGGCACACACCTGGGCATGTTGGGCGCGCGCCTGGGCATGTTTGGCGCGCGCCTGGGCATGTTTGGCGCCCGCCTGGGCATGCTGCCGCGCGCCTGGGCATGCTGGGCGCTCGCCTGCGCATGCTGGGCACGCGCCTGGGCATGCTGGGCACGTACCTGGGCATGCCGAGCACGCGCCTGGGCATGCTGGGTACGCGCCTGGGCATGGTGGGTACGCGCATGGCCCAAAAACGCCATACTTCACGAGCGAAGCTCATGATTTCGGATCGTTTCGTCGTTCCGCTCAAAATAGGGTGTTATGGCCCAAAATCGGACATCGGGAACTCGAAAACTCAAAAAACTGTCAAATTTCGCCGGAATCGGATTTCCTGTCAAACCGCTCCAAATATGCCTGTGCCACTCGGTCTACATCACTGGGCACATGACTGGGCATGCTGGGCACACACCTTGGCATGTTGGGCGCGCGCCTGGGCATGCTGGGCGCGCGCCTGGGCATGTTTGGCGCGCGCCTGGGCATGCTGGCCGCGCGCCTGGGCATGCTGGGCGCGCGCCTGCGCATGCTGGGCTCGCGCCTGGGCATGCTGGGCACGTGCCTGGGCATGCTGAGCACGCGCCTGGGCATACTGGGTACGCGCCTGGGCATGGTGGGTACGCGCGTGGCCCAAAAACGCCATACTTCACGAGCGAAGCTTGTGATTTCGGATCGTTTCGTCGTTCCGCTCAAAATAGGGTGTTATGGCCCAAAATCGGACATCGGGAACTCGAAAACTCAAAAAACTGTCAAATTGCGCCGGAATCGGATTTCCTGTCAAACTGCTCAAAATATGCCTGTGCCACTCGGTCTACATCACTGGGCACATACCTGGGCATGCTGGGCGCGCGCCTGGGCATGCTGGGCACACACCTTGGCATGTTGGGCGCGCGCCTGGGCATGTTTGGCGCGCGCCTGGGCATGCTGGGCGCGCGCCTGGGCATGTTTGGCGCGCGCCTGGGCATGCTGGCCGCGCGCCTGGGCATGCTGGGCGCGCGCCTGCGCATGCTGGGCGCGCGCCTGCGCATGCTGGGCACGCGCCTGGGCATGCTGGGCACGTGCCTGGGCATGCTGAGCACGCGCCTGGGCATGCTGGGTACGCGCCTGGGCATGGTGGGTACGCGCGTGGCCCAAAAACGCCATACTTCACGAGCGAAGCTTGTGATTTCGGATCGTTTCGTCGTTCCGCTCAAAATAGGGTGTTATGGCCCAAAATCGGACATCGGGAACTCGAAAACTCAAAAAACTGTCAAATTGCGCCGGAATCGGATTTCCTGTCAAACCGCTCCAAATATGCCTGTGCCACTCGGTCTACATCACTGGGCACATGCCTGGGCATGCTGGGCACACACCTTGGCATGTTGGGCGCGCGCCTGGGCATGTTTGGCGCGCGCCTGGGCATGCTGGGCGCGCGCCTGGGCATGTTTGGCGCGCGCCTGGGCATGCTGGCCGCGCGCCTGGGCATGCTGGGCGCGCGCCTGCGCATGCTGGGCACGCGCCTGGGCATGCTGGGCACGTGCCTGGGCATGCTGAGCACGCGCCTGGGCATGCTGGGTACGCGCCTGGGCATGGTGGGTACGCGCGTGGCCCAAAAACGCCATACTTCACGAGCGAAGCTTGTGATTTCGGATCGTTTCGTCGTTCCGCTCAAAATAGGGTGTTATGGCCCAAAATCGGACATCGGGAACTCGAAAACTCAAAAAACTGTCAAATTGCGCCGGAATCGGATTTCCTGTCAAACCGCTCCAAATATGCCTGTGCCACTCGGTCTACATCACTGGGCACATGCCTGGGCATGCTGGGCACACACCTTGGCATGTTGGGCGCGCGCCTGGGCATGTTTGGCGCGCGCCTGGGCATGCTGGGCGCGCGCCTGGGCATGTTTGGCGCGCGTCTGGGCATGCTGGCCGCGCGCCTGGGCATGCTGGGCGCGCGCCTGCGCATGCTGGGCACGCGCCTGGGCATGCTGGGCACGTGCCTGGGCATGCTGAGCACGCGCCTGGGCATGCTGGGTACGCGCCTGGGCATGGTGGGTACGCGCGTGGCCCAAAAACGCCATACTTCACGAGCGAAGCTTGTGATTTCGGATCGTTTCGTCGTTCCGCTCAAAATAGGGTGTTATGGCCCAAAATCGGACATCGGGAACTCGAAAACTCAAAAAAATGTCAAATTGCGCCGGAATCGGATTTCCTGTCAAACTGCTCAAAATATGCTTGTGCCACTCAGTCTACATCACTGGGCACATACCTGGGCATGCTGGGCGCGCGCCTGGGCATGTTTGGCGCGCGTCTGGGCATGCTGGCCGCGCGCCTGGGCATGCTGGGCGCGCGCCTGCGCATGCTGGGCACGCGCCTGGGCATGCTGGGCACGTGCCTGGGCATGCTGAGCACGCGCCTGGGCATGCTGGGTACGCGCCTGGGCATGGTGGGTACGCGCGTGGCCCAAAAACGCCATACTTCACGAGCGAAGCTTGTGATTTCGGATCGTTTCGTCGTTCCGCTCAAAATAGGGTGTTATGGCCCAAAATCGGACATCGGGAACTCGAAAACTCAAAAAACTGTCAAATTGCGCCGGAATCGGATTTCCTGTCAAACTGCTCAAAATATGCCTGTGCCACTCGGTCTACATCACTGGGCACATACCTGGGCATGCTGGGCGCGCGCCTGGGCATGCTGGGCACACACCTTGGCATGTTGGGCGCGCGCCTGGGCATGTTTGGCGCGCGCCTGGGCATGCTGGGCGCGCGCCTGGGCATGTTTGGCGCGCGCCTGGGCATGCTGGCCGCGCGCCTGGGCATGCTGGGCGCGCGCCTGCGCATGCTGGGCACGCGCCTGGGCATGCTGGGCACGTGCCTGGGCATGCTGAGCACGCGCCTGGGCATGCTGGGTACGCGCCTGGGCATGGTGGGTACGCGCGTGGCCCAAAAACGCCATACTTCACGAGCGAAGCTCGTGATATCGGATCGTTTCGTCGTTCCGCTCAAAATAGGGTGTTATGGCCCAAAATCGGACATCGGGAACTCGAAAACTCAAAAAACTGTCAAATTGCGCCGGAATCGGATTTCCTGTCAAACCGCTCCAAATATGCCTGTGCCACTCGGTCTACATCACTGGGCACATGCCTGGGCATGCTGGGCACACACCTTGGCATGTTGGGCGCGCGCCTGGGCATGTTTGGCGCGCGCCTGGGCATGCTGGGCGCGCGCCTGGGCATGTTTGGCGCGCGCCTGGGCATGCTGGCCGCGCGCCTGGGCATGCTGGGCGCGCGCCTGCGCATGCTGGGCACGCGCCTGGGCATGCAGGGCACGTGCCTGGGCATGCTGAGCACGCATTTGGGCATGCTGGGTACGCGCCTGGGCATGGTGGGTACGCGCGTGGCCCAAAAACGCCATACTTCACGAGCGAAGCTTGTGATTTCGGATCGTTTCGTCGTTCCGCTCAAAATAGGGTGTTATGGCCCAAAATCGGACATCGGGAACTCGAAAACTCAAAAAACTGTCAAATTGCGCCGGAATCGGATTTCCTGTCAAACTGCTCAAAATATGCCTGTGCCACTCGGTCTACATCACTGGGCACATACCTGGGCATGCTGGGCGCGCGCCTGGGCATGCTGGGCACACACCTTGGCATGTTGGGCGCGCGCCTGGGCATGTTTGGCGCGCGCCTGGGCATGCTGGGCGCGCGCCTGGGCATGTTTGGCGCGCGCCTGGGCATGCTGGCCGCGCGCCTGGGCATTCTGGGCGCGCGCCTGCGCATGCTGGGCACGCGCCTGGGCATGCTGGGCACGTGCCTGGGCATGCTGAGCACGCGCCTGGGCATGCTGGGTACGCGCCTGGGCATGGTGGGTACGCGCGTGGCCCAAAAACGCCATACTTCACGAGCGAAGCTTGTGATTTCGGATCGTTTCGTCGTTCCGCTCAAAATAGGGTGTTATGGCCCAAAATCGGACATCGGGAACTCGAAAACTCAAAAAACTGTCAAATTGCGCCGGAATCGGATTTCCTGTCAAACCGCTCCAAATATGCCTGTGCCACTCGGTCTACATCACTGGGCACATGCCTGGGCATGCTGGGCACACACCTTGGCATGTTGGGCGCGCGCCTGGGAATGTTTGGCGCGCGCCTGGGCATGCTGGGCGCGCGCCTGGGCATGTTTGGCGCGCGTCTGGGCATGCTGGCCGCGCGCCTGGGCATGCTGGGCGCGCGCCTGCGCATGCTGGGCACGCGCCTGGGCATGCTGGGCACGTGCCTGGGCATGCTGAGCACGCGCCTGGGCATGCTGGGTACGCGCCTGGGCATGGTGGGTACGCGCGTGGCCCAAAAACGCCATACTTCACGAGCGAAGCTTGTGATTTCGGATCGTTTCGTCGTTCCGCTCAAAATAGGGTGTTATGGCCCAAAATCGGACATCGGGAACTCGAAAACTCAAAAAACTGTCAAATTGCGCCGGAATCGGATTTCCTGTCAAACTGCTCAAAATATGCTTGTGCCACTCGGTCTACATCACTGGCCACATGCCTGGGCATGCTGGGCGCGCGCCTGGGCATGTTGGGCACACACCTGGGCATGTTGGGCGCGCGCCTGGGCATGTTTGGCGCGCGCTTGGGCATGTTTGGCGCCCGCCTGGGCATGCTGCCGCGCGCCTGGGCATGCTGGGCGCTCGCCTGCGCATGCTGGGCACGCGCCTGGGCATGCTGGGCACGTACCTGGGCATGCCGAGCACGCGCCTGGGCCTGCTGGGTACGCGCCTGGGCATGGTGGGTACGCGCATGGCCCAAAAACGCCATACTTCACGAGCGAAGCTCGTGATTTCGGATCGTTTCGTCGTTCCGCTCAAAATAGGGTGTTATGGCCCAAAATCGGACATCGGGAACTCGAAAACTCAAAAAACTGTCAAATTGCGCCGGAATCGGATTTCCTGTCAAACTGCTCAAAATATGCTTGTGCCACTCGGTCTACATCACTGGGCACATGCCTGGGCATGCTGGGCGCGCGCCTGGGCATGTTGGGCACACACCTGGGCATGTTGGGCGCGCGCCTGGGCATGTTTGGCGCGCGCTTGGGCATGTTTGGCGCCCGCCTGGGCATGCTGCCGCGCGCCTGGGCATGCTGGGCGCTCGCCTGCGCATGCTGGGCACGCGCCTGGGCATGCTGGGCACGTACCTGGGCATGCCGAGCACGCGCCTGGGCATGCTGGGTACGCGCCTGGGCATGGTGGGTACGCGCATGGCCCAAAAACGCCATACTTCACGAGCGAAGCTCGTGATTTCGGATCGTTTCGTCGTTCCGCTCAAAATAGGGTGTTATGGCCCAAAATCGGACATCGGGAACTCGAAAACTCAAAAAACTGTCAAATTGCGCCGGAATCGGATTTCCTGTCAAACCGCTCCAAATATGCCTGTGCCACTCGGTCTACATCACTGGGCACATGCCTGGGCATGCTGGGCACACACCTTGGCATGTTGGGCGCGCGCCTGGGCATACTGGGCGCGCGCCTGGGCATGTTTGGCGCGCGCCTGGGCATGCTGGCCGCGCGCCTGGGCATGCTGGGCGCGCGCCTGCGCATGCTGGGCACGCGCCTGGGCATGCTGGGCACGTGCCTGGGCATGCTGAGCACGCGCCTGGGCATGCTGGGTACGCGCCTGGGCATGGTGGGTACGCGCGTGGCCCAAAAACGCCATACTTCACGAGCGAAGCTAGTGATTTCGGATCGTTTCGTCGTTCCGCTCAAAATAGGGTGTTATGGCCCAAAATCGGACATCGGGAACTCGAAAACTCAAAAAACTGTCAAATTGCGCCGGAATCGGATTTCCTGTCAAACTGCTCAAAATATGCTTGTGCCACTCAGTCTACATCACTGGGCACATGCCTGGGCATGCTGGGCGCGCGCCTGGGCATGCTGGGCACACACCTGGGCATGTTGGGCGCGCGCCTGGGCATGTTTGGCGCCCGCCTGGGCATGCTGCCGCGCGCCTGGGCATGCTGGGCGCTCGCCTGCGCATGCTGGGCACGCGCCTGGGCATGCTGGGCACGTACCTGGGCATGCTGAGCACGCGCCTGGGCATGCTGGGTACGCGCCTGGGCATGGTGGGTACGCGCATGGCCCAAAAACGCCATACTTCACGAGCGAAGCTCGTGATTTCGGATCGTTTCGTCGTTCCGCTCAAAATAGGGTGTTATGGCCCAAAATCGGACATCGGGAACTCGAAAACTCAAAAAACTGTCAAATTGCGCCGGAATCGGATTTCCTGTCAAACCGCTCCAAATATGCCTGTGCCACTCGGTCTACATCACTGGGCACATGCCTGGGCATGCTGGGCACACACCTTGGCATGTTGGGCGCGCGCCTGGGCAAGTTTGGCGCGCGCCTGGGCATGCTGGGCGCGCGCCTGGGCATGTTTGGCGCGCGCCTGGGCATGTTGGCCGCGCGCCTGGGCATGCTGGGCGCGCGCCTGCGCATGCTGGGCACGCGCCTGGGCATGCTGGGCACGTGCCTGGGCATGCTGAGCACGCATTTGGGCATGCTGGGTACGCGCCTGGGCATGGTGGGTACGCGCGTGGCCCAAAAACGCCATACTTCACGAGCGAAGCTGGTGATTTCGGATCGTTTCGTCGTTCCGCTCAAAATAGGGTGTTATGGCCCAAAATCGGACATCGGGAACTCGAAAACTCAAAAAACTGTCAAATTGCGCCGGAATCGGATTTCCTGTCAAACTGCTCAAAATATGCCTGTGCCACTCGGTCTACATCACTGGGCACATACCTGGGCATGCTGGGCGCGCGCCTGGGCATGCTGGGCACACACCTTGGCATGTTGGGCGCGCGCCTGGGCATGTTTGGCGCGCGCCTGGGCATGCTGGGCACGCGCCTGGGCATGTTTGGCGCGCGCCTGGGCATGCTGGCCGCGCGCCTGGGCATGCTGGGCGCGCGCCTGCGCATGCTGGGCACGCGCCTGGGCATGCTGGGCACGTGCCTGGGCATGCTGAGCACGCGCCTGGGCATGCTGGGTACGCGCCTGGGCATGGTGGGTACGCGCGTGGCCCAAAAACGCCATACTTCACGAGCGAAGCTCGTGATATCGGATCGTTTCGTCGTTCCGCTCAAAATAGGGTGTTATGGCCCAAAATCGGACATCGGGAACTCGAAAACTCAAAAAACTGTCAAATTGCGCCGGAATCGGATTTCCTGTCAAACCGCTCCAAATATGCCTGTGCCACTCGGTCTACATCACTGGGCACATGCCTGGGCATGCTGGGCACACACCTTGGCATGTTGGGCGCGCGCCTGGGCATGTTTGGCGCGCGCCTGGGCATGCTGGGCGCGCGCCTGGGCATGTTTGACGCGCGCCTGGGCATGCTGGCCGCGCGCCTGGGCATGCTGGGCGCGCGCCTGCGCATGCTGGGCACGCGCCTGGGCATGCTGGGCACGTGCCTGGGCATGCTGAGCACGCATTTGGGCATGCTGGGTACGCGCCTGGGCATGGTGGGTACGCGCGTGGCCCAAAAACGCCATACTTCACGAGCGAAGCTTGTGATTTCGGATCGTTTCGTCGTTCCGCTCAAAATAGGGTGTTATGGCCCAAAATCGGACATCGGGAACTCGAAAACTCAAAAAACTGTCAAATTGCGCCGGAATCGGATTTCCTGTCAAACTGCTCAAAATATGCCTGTGCCACTCGGTCTACATCACTGGGCACATACCTGGGCATGCTGGGCGCGCGCCTGGGCATGCTGGGCACACACCTTGGCATGTTGGGCGCGCGCCTGGGCATGTTTGGCGCGCGCCTGGGCATGCTGGGCGCGCGCCTGGGCATGTTTGGCGCTTGCCTGGGCATGCTGGCCGCGCGCCTGGGCATTCTGGGCGCGCGCCTGCGCATGCTGGGCACGCGCCTGGGCATGCTGGGCACGTGCCTGGGCATGCTGAGCACGCGCCTGGGCATGCTGGGTACGCGCCTGGACATGGTGGGTACGCGCGTGGCCCAAAAACGCCATACTTCACGAGCGAAGCTTGTGATTTCGGATCGTTTCGTCGTTCCGCTCAAAATAGGGTGTTATGGCCCAAAATCGGACATCGGGAACTCGAAAACTCAAAAAACTGTCAAATTGCGCCGGAATCGGATTTCCTGTCAAACTGCTCAAAATATGCTTGTGCCACTCGGTCTACATCACTGGGCACATGCCTGGGCATGCTGGGCGCGCGCCTGGGCATGCTAGGCACACACCTGGGCATGTTGGGCGCGCGCCTGGGCATGTTTGGCGCGCGCCTGGGCATGTTTGGCGCCCGCCTGGGCATGCTGCCGCGCGCCTGGGCAAGCTGGGCGCTCGCCTGCGCATGCTGGGCACGCGCCTGGGCATGCTGGGCACGTACCTGGGTGTGCCCATGATGCCCAGGCGGGTGCCCATGATGCCCAGGTGCGTGCCCAACATGCCCAGGGGTGCGCCCATGATGCCCGGGCGTGTGCCCATGATGCCCAGGCGTGTGCCCATGATGCCCATGCGTGTGCCCATGATGCCCAGGGGTGTGCCCATGATGCCCAGGCGTGTGTCCATGATGCCCAGGCGTGTGCCTAGGATGCCCTGGTGCGTGCCCAACATGCCCAGGGATGTGCCCATGATGCCCAGGCGTGTGCGCATCATGCCCAGGCGTGTGCCCATCATGCCCAGGGGTGTGCCCATGATGCCCAGGCGTGTGCCCATGATGCCCATGCGTGTGCCCATCATACCCAGGGGTGTGCCCATGATGCCTAGGGGTGTGTCCATGATGCCCAGGCGTGTGCCCATCATGCCCAGGCGTGTGCCCATCATGCCCAGGGGTGTGCCCATGATGCCCAGGGGTGTGCCCATGATGCCCAGGGGTGTGCCCATGATGCCCAGGCGTGTGCCCATAATGCCCAGGTGCGTGCCCAACATGCCCAGGGGTGTGCCCATGATGCCCAGGCGTGTGCCCATGATGCCCATGTGTGTGCCCATCATGCCCAGGGGTGTGCCCATGAAGCCCAGGCGTGTGCCCATGATGCCCAGGCGTATGCCCATGATGCCCTGGTGCGTGCCCAACATGCCCGGGGGTGTGCCCATGATGCCCAGGGGTGTGCCCATGATGCCCATGCGTGTGCCCATCATGCCCAGGCGCGTGCCCAACATGCCCAGGTGGGTGCCCAACATGCCCAGGGGTGTGCCCATGATGCGCAGGCGTGTGCCCATCATGCCCAGGCGTGTGCCCATGATGCCCAGGGGTGTGCCCATGATGCCCAGGCATGTGCCCATCATGCCCAGGCGTGTGCCTATGATGCCCAGGTGCGTGCCCAACATGCCCAAGGGTGTGCCCATGATGCCCAGACGTGTGCCCATCATGCCCAGGCGTGTGTCCATCATGCCCAGGGGTGTGCCCATGATGCCCAGGGGTGTGCCCATGATGCCCATGTGCGTGCCCAACATGCCCAGGGGTGTGCCCATGATGCCCAGGCGTTTGCCCATGATGCCCATGCGTGTGCCCATGATGCCCAGGGGTGTGCCCATGATGCCCAGGCGTGTGTCCATGATGCCCAGGCGTGTGCCTAGGATGCCCTGGTGCGTGCCCAACATGCCCAGGGATGTGCCCATGATGCCCAGGCGTGTGCCCATGATGCCCAGGCGTGTGCCCATCATGCCTAGGGGTGTGCCCATGATGCCCAAGCGTGTGCCCATAATGCCCAGGTGCGTGCCCAACATGCCCAGGGGTGTGCCCATGATGCCCAGGCGTGTGCCCATCATGCCCAGGCGTGTGCCCATGATGCCCAGGCAGGTGCCCATGATGCCCAGGCGGGTGCCCAGACGGGTGTGCCCATGATGCCCAGACGGGTGTGCCCATGATGCCCTGGTGCGTGCCCAACATGCCCAGGGGTGTGCCCATGATGCCCAGACGTGTGCCCATCATGCCCAGGGGTGTGCCCATGATGCCCAGGCGTGTGCCTATGATGCCCTGCTGCGTGCCCAACATGCCCAGGGGTGCGCCCATGATGCCCAGGCGTGTGCTTAGGATGCCCAAGGGTGTGCCCATGATGCCCAGTCGTGTGCCCATGATGCCCATGCATGTGCCCATCATGCCCAGGGGTGTGCCCATGATGCCTAGGGGTGTGCCCATGATGCCCAGGCGTGTGCCCATCTTGCCCAGGCGTGTGCCCATGATGCCCAGGGGTGTGCCCATGATGCCCAGGCGTGTGCCCATGATGCCCAAGCGTGTGCCCATGATGCCCAGGTGCGTGCCCAACATACCCAGGGGTGTGCCCATGATGCCCAGGCGCGTGCCCATCATGCCCAGGGGTGTGCCCATGATGCCCAGGGGTGTGCCCATGATGCCCAGGTGGGTGCCCATGTTTCCCTGGTGCGTGCCCAACATGCCCAGGGGTGTGCCCATGATGCCCAAGCGGGTGCCCATGATGCCCAGGTGCGTGCCCAACATGCCCAGGGGTGTGCCCATGATGCCCATGCATGTGCCCATGATGCCCATGCGTGTGCCCATCATGCCCAGGGGTGTGCCCATGAAGCCCAGGCGTGTGCCCATGATGCCCTGGTGCGTGCCCAACATGCCCAGGGGTGTGCCCATGATGCCCAGGCGTATGCCCATGATGCCCAGGCGTGTGCCCATGATGCCCAGGCGAGTGCCCATGATGCCCTGGTGCGTGCCCAACATTCCCACGGGTGTGCCCATGATGCCCAGGCGTGTGCCCATGATGCCCAGGTGCGTGCCCAACATGCCTAGGGGTGTGCCCATGATACCCAGGCGTGTGCCCATGATGCCCATGCGTGTGCCCATGATGCCCAGGGGTGTGCCCATGATGCCCAGGCGTGTGTCCATGATGCCCAGGCGTGTGCCTAGGATGCCCTGGTGCGTGCCCAACATGCCCAGGGATGTGCCCATGATGCCCAGGCGTGTGCCCATGATGCCCAGGCGTGTGCCCATCATGCCCAGGGGTGTGCCCATGATGCCCAGGCGTGTGCCCATGATGCCCATTCGTGTGCCCATCATGCCCAGGGGTGTGCCCATGATGCCTAGGGTGTGCCCATGATGCCCAGGCGTGTGCCCATCATGCCCAGGGGTGTGCCCATGATGCCCAGGCGTGTGCCCATGATGCCCAGGCCTGTGCCCATCATGCCTAGGGGTGTGCCCAGGCGTGTGCCCATGATGCCCAGGCGAGTGCTTATGATGCCCTGGTGCGTGCCCAACATGCCCACGGGTGTGCCCATGATGCCCAGGCGTGTGCCCATGATGCACAGGTGCATGCCCAACATGCCCAGGGGTGTGCCCATGATGCCCTGGTGCGTGCCCAACATGCCCAGGTGCGTGCCCAACATGCCCAGGGGTGTGCCCATGATGCCCAGGCATGTGCCCATGATGCCCATGCGTGTGCCCATGATGCCCATGCGTGTGCCCATGATGCCCAGGCATGTGCCCAACATGCCCAGGGGTGTGCCCATGATGCCCAGGCGTGTGCCCATGATGCCCTGGTGCGTGCCCAACATGCCCAGGGGTGTGCCCATGATGCCCAGGCGTGTGCCCATGATGCCCAGGCGTGTGCCCATGATGCCCAGGCGAGTGCTCATGATGCCCTGGTGCGTGCTTAACATGCCCACGGGTGTGCCCATGATGCCCAGGCGTGTGCCCATGATGCCCAGGTGCGTGCCCAACATGCCCAGGCGTGTGCCCATGATGCCCAGGCGTGTGCCCATGATGCCCAGGCGTGTGCCCATGATGCCCAGGCGTGTGCCCATGATGCCCAGGTGGGTGCCCATGTTTCCCTGGTGCGTGCCCAACATGCCCAGGGGTGTGCCCATGATGCCCAAGCGGGTGCCCATGATGCCCAGGTGCGTGCCCAACATGCCCAGGGGTGTGCCCATGATGCCCATGCATGTGCCCATGATGCCCATGCGTGTGCCCATCATGCCCAGGGGTGTGCCCATGAAGCCCAGGCGTGTGCCCATGATGCCCTGGTGCGTGCCCAACATGCCCAGGGGTGTGCCCATGATGCCCAGGCGTATGCCCATGATGCCCAGGCGTGTGCCCATGATGCCCAGGCGAGTGCCCATGATGCCCTGGTGCGTGCCCAACATTCCCACGGGTGTGCCCATGATGCCCAGGCGTGTGCCCATGATGCCCAGGTGCGTGCCCAACATGCCTAGGGGTGTGCCCATGATACCCAGGCGTGTGCCCATGATGCCCATGCGTGTGCCCATGATGCCCAGGGGTGTGCCCATGATGCCCAGGCGTGTGTCCATGATGCCCAGGCGTGTGCCTAGGATGCCCTGGTGCGTGCCCAACATGCCCAGGGATGTGCCCATGATGCCCAGGCGTGTGCCCATGATGCCCAGGCGTGTGCCCATCATGCCCAGGGGTGTGCCCATGATGCCCAGGCGTGTGCCCATGATGCCCATTCGTGTGCCCATCATGCCCAGGGGTGTGCCCATGATGCCTAGGGTGTGCCCATGATGCCCAGGCGTGTGCCCATCATGCCCAGGGGTGTGCCCATGATGCCCAGGCGTGTGCCCATGATGCCCAGGCCTGTGCCCATCATGCCTAGGGGTGTGCCCAGGCGTGTGCCCATGATGCCCAGGCGAGTGCTTATGATGCCCTGGTGCGTGCCCAACATGCCCACGGGTGTGCCCATGATGCCCAGGCGTGTGCCCATGATGCACAGGTGCATGCCCAACATGCCCAGGGGTGTGCCCATGATGCCCTGGTGCGTGCCCAACATGCCCAGGTGCGTGCCCAACATGCCCAGGGGTGTGCCCATGATGCCCAGGCATGTGCCCATGATGCCCATGCGTGTGCCCATGATGCCCATGCGTGTGCCCATGATGCCCAGGCATGTGCCCAACATGCCCAGGGGTGTGCCCATGATGCCCAGGCGTGTGCCCATGATGCCCTGGTGCGTGCCCAACATGCCCAGGGGTGTGCCCATGATGCCCAGGCGTGTGCCCATGATGCCCAGGCGTGTGCCCATGATGCCCAGGCGAGTGCTCATGATGCCCTGGTGCGTGCTTAACATGCCCACGGGTGTGCCCATGATGCCCAGGCGTGTGCCCATGATGCCCAGGTGCGTGCCCAACATGCCCAGGGGTGTGCCCATGATGCCCAGGCGTGTGCCCATGATGCCCAGGCGTGTGCCCATGATGCCCAGGCGAGTGCTCATGATGCCCTGGTGCGTGCTTAACTTGCCCACGGGTGTGCCCATGATGCCCAGGCGTGTGCCCATGATGCCCAGGTGCGTGCCCAACATGCCCAGGGGTGTGCCCATGATGCCCAGGCGTGTGCCCATGATGCCCAGGCGTGTGCCCATGATGCCCATGCGTGTGCCCATGATGCCCAGGGGTGTGCCCATGATGCCCAGGCGTGTGTCCATGATGCCCAGGCGTGTGCCTAGGATGCCCTGGTGCGTGCCCAACATGCCCAGGGATGTGCCCATGATGCCCAGGCGTGTGCCCATCATGCCCAGGCGTGTGCCCATCATGCCTAGGGGTGTGCCCATGATGCCCAGGCGTGTGCCCATGATGCCCATGCGTGTGCCCATCATACCCAGGGGTGTGCCCATGATGCCTAGGGGTGTGTCCATGATGCCCAGGCGTGTGCCCATCATGCCCAGGCGTGTGCCCATCATGCCCAGGGGTGTGCCCATCATGCCCAGGGGTGTGCCCATGATGCCCAGGGGTGTGCCCATGATGCCCAGGCGTGTGCCCATAATGCCCAGGTGCGTGCCCAACATGCCCAGGGGTGTGCCCATGATGCCCAGGCGTGTGCCCATGATGCCCATGCGTGTGCCCATCATGCCCAGGGGTGTGCCCATGAAGCCCAGGCATGTGCACATGATGCCCAGGCGTATGCCCATGATGCCCTGGTGCGTGCCCAACATGCCCGGGGGTGTGCCCATGATGCCCAGGCGTGTGCCCATGATGCCCAGGCGTGTGCCCATGATGCCCAGGGGTGTGCCCATGATGCCCATGCGTGTGCCCATCATGCCCAGGCGCGTGCCCAACATGCCCAGGTGGGTGCCCAACATGCCCAGGGGTGTGCCCACGATGCGCAGGCGTGTGCCCATCATGCCCAGGCGTGTGCCCATGATGCCCAGGGGTGTGCCCATGATGCCCAGGGGTGTGCCCATGATGCCCAGGGGTGTGCCCATGATGCCCAGGCGTGTGCCCATCATGCCCAGGCGTGTGCCTATGATGCCCAGGTGCGTGCCCAACATGCCCAAGGGTGTGCCCATGATGCCCAGACGTGTGCCCATCATGCCCAGGCGTGTGTCCATCATGCCCAGGGGTGTGCCCATGATGCCCAGGGGTGTGCCCATGATGCCCAGGTGCGTGCCTAACATGCCCAGGGGTGTGCCCATGATGCCCAGGCGTGTGCCCATAATGCCCAGGTGCGTGCCCAACATGCCCAGGGATGTGCCCATGATGCCCAGGCGTGTGCCCATGATGCCCAGGCGTGTGCCCATCATGCCCAGGGGTGTGCCCATGATGCCCAGGCGTGTGCCCATGATGCCCATTCGTGTGCCCATCATGCCCAGGGGTGTGCCCATGATGCCTAGGGTGTGCCCATGATGCCCAGGCGTGTGCCCATCATGCCCAGGCGTGTGCCCATCATGCCCAGGGGTGTGCCCATGATGCCCAGGGGTGTGCCCATGATGCCCAGGGGTGTGCCCTTGATGCCCAGGCGTGTGCCCATAATGCCCAGGTGCGTGCCCAACATGCCCAGGGGTGTGCCCATGATGCCCAGGCGTGTGCCCATCATGCCCAGGCGTGTGCCCATCTTGCCCAGGGGTGTGCCCATGATGCCCAGGGGTGTGCCCATGATGCCCAGGCGGGTGCCCATGATGCCCAGGCAGGTGCCCATGATGCCCTGGTGCGTGCCCAACATGCCCAGGGGTGTGCCCATGATGCCCAGGCGGGTGCCCATGATGCCCAGGTGCGTGCCCAACATGCCCAGGGGTGTGCCCATGATGCCCAGGCGTGTGCCCATGATGCCCATGCGTGTGCCCATCATGCCCAGGGGTGTGCCCATGAAGCCCAGGCGTGTGCCCATGATGCCCAGGCGTGTGCCCATGATGCCCTGGTGCGTGCCCAACATGCCCAGGGGTGTGCCCATGATGCCTTGGTGCGTGCCCAACATGCCCAGGGGTGTGCCCATGATGCCCAGGCGTGTGCCCATGATGCCCAGGTGCGTGCCCAACATTCCCAGGGGTGTGCCCATGATGCCCAGGGGTGTGCCCATGATGCCCAGGCGTGTGCCCATGATGCCCTGGTGCGTGCCCAACATGCCCAAGGATGTGCGCATGATGCCCAGGCGTGTGCCCATGATGCCCAGGTGCGTGCCCAACATGCCCAGGGGTGTGCCCATGATGCCCAGGCGTGTGCCCATGATGCCCAGGCGTGTGCCCATCATGCCCAGGGGTGTGCCCAGACGGGTGTGCCCAGGCGAGTGCCCATGATGCCCAGGCGTGTGCCCATGATGCCCATGCGTGTGCCCATGATGCCCTAGTGCGTGCCCAACATGCCCAGGGTGTGCCCATGATGCCCAGGCGTGTGCCCATCATGCCCAGGGGTGGGCCCAACATGCCCAGGGGTGGGCCCATGATGCCCAGGCGTCTGCCCATCATGCCTAGGGGTGTGCCCATGATGCCCAAGTGTGTGCCCATCATTCCCAGGCGTGTGCACATGATGCCCAGGCGTGTGCCCATCATGCCCAGGCATGTGCCCATGATGCCCAGGTGCGTGCCCAACATGCACAGGGGTGTGCCCATGATGCCCAGGCGTGTACCCATCATGCCTAGGGGAGTGCCCATGATGCCCAGGGGTGTGCCCATGATGCCCAAGCGTGTGCCCATGATGCCCTAGCGTGCGCCCATGATGCCCAGGCGTGTGCCCATCATGCCCAGGCGTGTGCCCATGATGCCCAGGGGTGTGCCCATGATGCCCAGGTGCGTGCCCAACATGCCCAGGGGTGTGCCCATTATACCCAGGCGTGTGCCCATCATGCCCAGGCGTGTGCCCATCATGCCCAGGGATGTGCCCACGATGCCCAGGCGTGTGCCCATGATGCCAAGGCGTGTGCCCATGATGCCCATGCGTGTGCCCATGATGCCCTAGTACGTGCCCAACATGCCCAGGGGTGTGCCCATGATGCCCAGGCGTGTGCCCATGATGCCCAGGTGTGTGCCCAACATGCCCAGGGGTGTGCCCATGATGCCCAGGCATGTGCCCATGATGCCCAGGCCTGTGCCCATCATGCCCAGGGGTGTGCCCAGGCGTGTGCCCATGATGCCCAGGCGTGTGCCCATGATGCCCAGGCGTGTGCCAATCATGCCCAGGGGTGTGCCCATGATGCCCAGGCCTGTGCCCATCATGCCCAGGGGTGTGCCCAGGCGTGTGCCCATGATGCCCAGGCGTGTGCCCATGATGCCCAGGCGTGTGCCCATCATGCCCAGGGGTGTGCCCAACATGCCCAGGTGCGTGCCCAACATGCCCAGGGGTGTGCCCATGATGCGCAGGCGTGTGCCCATCATGCCCAGGCGTGTGCCCATGATGCCCAGGGGAGTGCCCATGATGCCCAGGCGTGTGCCCATCATGCCCAGGCGTGTGCCTATGATGCCCAGGTGCGTGCCCAACATGCCCAAGGGTGTGCCCATGATGCCCAGACGTGTGCCCATCATGCCCAGGCGTGTGTTCATCATGCCCAGGGGTGTGCCCATGATGCCCAGCGGTGTGCCCATGATGCCCAGGTGCGTGCCCAACATGCCCAGGGGTGTGCCCATGATGCCCAGGCGTGTGCCCCATGATGCCCATGCGTGTGCACATGATGCCCAGGGGTGTGCCCATGATGCCCAGGCGTGTGTCCATGATGCCCAGGCGTGTGCCTAGGATGCCCTGGTGCGTGCCCAACATGCCCAGGGATGTGCCCATGATGCCCAGGCGTGTGCCCATGATGCCCAGGCGTGTGCCCATCATGCCTAGGGGTGTGCCCATGATGCCCAGGCGTGTGCCCATGATGCCCATGCGTGTGCCCATCATACCCAGGGGTGTGCCCATGATGCCTAGGGGTGTGCCCATGATACCCAGGCGTGTGCCCATCATGCCCAGGGGTGTGGCCATGATGCCCAGGGGTGTGCCCATGATGCCCATGGGTGTGCCCATGATGCCCAAGCGTGTGCCCATAATGCCCAGGTGCGTGCCCAACATGCCCAGGGGTGTGCCCATGATGCCCAGGCGTGTGCCCATCATGCCCAGGCGTGTGCCCATGATGCCCAGGCAGGTGCCCATGATGCCCAGGCGGGTGCCCATGATGCCCAGACGGGTGTGCCCATGATGCCCAGACGGGTGTGCCCATGATGCCCAGGTGCGTGCCCAACATGCCTAGGGGTGTGTCCATGATGCCCAGGCGTGTGCCCATCATGCCCAGGCGTGTGCCCATGATCCCCAGGCAGGTGCCCATGATGCCCTGGTGCGTGCCCAACATGCCCAGGGGTGTGCCCAAGATGCCCAGGCGGGTGCCCATGATGCCCAGGTGTGTGCCCATGATGCCCAGGCGTGTGCCCATCATGCCCAGGCGTGTGCCCATCATGCCCAGGCGTGTGCCCATCATGCCCAGGGGTGTGCCCATGATGCCCAGGGGTGTGCCCATGATGCCCAGGCGGGTGCCCATCATGCTCAGGCGTGTGCCCATCATTCCCATGCGTGTGCCCATCATGCCCAGGCGTGTGCCCATCATGCCCAGGGGTGTGCCCATCATGCCCAGGGGTGTGCCCATCATGCCCAGGCGTGTGCCCAGGCGCGTGCCCAACATGCCCAGGGGTGTGCCCATGATGCCCAGGCGTGTGCCCATCATGCCCAGGCGTGTGCCCATCATGCCCAGGGGTGTGCCCATGATGCCCAGGGGTGTGCCCATGATGCCCAGGCGTGTGTCCATGATGCCCAGGCGTGTGCCTATGATGCCCTGCTGCGTGCCCAACATGCCCAGGGGTGTGCCCATGATGCCCAGGCGTGTGCCCAGGATGCCCAGGGGTGTGCCCATGATGCCCAGTCGTGTGCCCATGATGCCCATGCGTGTGCCCATCATGCCCAGGGGTGTGCCCATGATGCCTAGGGGTGTGCCCATGATGCCCAGGCGTGTGCCCATCATGCCCAGGCGTGTGCCCATGATGCCCAGGGGTGTGCCCATGATGCCCAGGCGTGTGCCCATGATGCCCAAGCGTGTGCCCATGATGCCCAGGTGCGTGCCCAACATGCCCAGGGGTGTGCCCATGATGCCCAGGCGCGTGCCCATCATGCCCAGGGGTGTGCCCATGATGCCCAGGGGTGTGCCCATGATGCCCAGGTGGGTGCCCATGATTCCCTGGTGCGTGCCCAACATGCCCAGGGGTGTGCCCATGATGCCCAAGCGGGTGCCCATGATGCCCAGGTGCGTGCCCAACATGCCCAGGGGTGTGCCCATGATGCCCATGCATGTGCCCATGATGCCCATGCGTGTGCCCATCATGCCCAGGGGTGTGCCCATGAAGCCCAGGCGTGTGCCCATGATGCCCTGGTGCGTGCCCAACATGCCCAGGGGTGTGCCCATGATGCCCAGGCGTATGCCCATCATGCCTAGGCGTGTGCCCATGATGCCCAGGCGAGTGCCCATGATGCCCTGGTGCGTGCCCAACATGCCCACGCGTGTGCCCATGATGCCCAGGTGCGTGCCCAACATGCCCAGGGGTGTGCCCATGATGCCCAGGCGTGTGCCCATGATGCCCATGCGTGTGCCCATGATGCCCAGGGGTGTGCCCATGATGCCCAGGCGTGTGTCCATGATGCCCAGGCGTGTGCCTAGGATGCCCTGGTGCGTGCCCAACATGCCCAGGGATGTGCCCATGATGCCCAGGCGTGTGCCCATGATGCCCAGGCGTGTGCCCATCATGCCCAGGGGTGTGCCCATGATGCCCATTCGTGTGCCCATCATGCCCAGGCGTGTGCCCATCATGCCCAGGCGTGTGCCCATCATGCCCAGGCGTGTGCCCATGATGCCCATTCGTGTGCCCATCATGCCCAGGGGTGTGCCTATGATGCCTAGGGTGTGCCCATGATGCCCAGGCGTGTGCCCATCATGCCCAGGCGTGTGCCCATCATGCCCAGGCGTGTGCCCATCATGCCCAGGGGTGTGCCCATGATGCCCAGGGGTGTGCCCATGATGCCCAGGGGTGTGCCCTTGATGCCCAGGCGTGTGCCCATAATGCCCAGGTGCGTGCCCAACATGCCCAGGGGTGTGCCCATGATGCCCAGGCGTGTGCCCATCATACCCAGGCGTGTGCGCATCTTGCCCAGGGGTGTGCCCATGATGCCCAGGGGTGTGCCCATGATGCCCAGGCGGGTGCCCATGATGCCCAGGCAGGTGCCCATGATGCCCTGGTGCGTGCCCAACATGCCCAGGGGTGTGCCCATGATGCCCAGGCGGGTGCCCATGATGCCCAGGTGCGTGCCCAACATGCCCAGGGGTGTGCCCATGATGCCCAGGCGTGTGCCCATGATGCCCATGCGTGTGCCCATCATGCCCAGAGGTGTGCCCATGAAGCCCAGGCGAGTGCCCATGATGCCCAGGCGTGTGCCCATGATGCCCTGGTGCGTGCCCAACATGCCCAGGGGTGTGCCCATGATGCCTTGGTGCGTGCCCAACATGCCCAGGGGTGTGCCCATGATGCCCAGGCGTGTGCCCATGATGCCCAGATGCGTGCCCAACATGCCCAGGGGTGTGCCCATGATGCCCAGGGGTGTGCCCATGATGCCCAGGCGTGTGCCCATGATGCCCTGGTGCGTGCCCAACATGCCCAAGGATGTGCGCATGATGCCCAGGCGTGTGCCCATGATGCCCAGGTGCGTGCCCAACATGCCCAGGGGTGTGCCCATGATGCCCAGGCGTGTGCCCATGATGCCCAGGCGTGTGCCCATCATGCCCAGGGGTGTGCCCATGATGCCCAGGCGAGTGCCCATGATGCCCAGGCGTGTGCCCATGATGCCCATGCGTGTGCCCATGATGCCCTAGTGCGTGCCCAACATGCCCAGGGATGTGCCCATGATGCCCAGGCGTGTGCCCATGATGCCCAGGCGTGTGCCCATCATGCCCAGGGGTGTGCCCATGATGCCCAGGCGTGTGCCCATGATGCCCATTCGTGTGCCCATCATGCCCAGGGGTGTGCCCATGATGCCTAGGGTGTGCCCATGATGCCCAGGCGTGTGCCCATCATGCCCAGGCGTGTGCCCATCATGCCCAGGGGTGTGCCCATGATGCCCAGGGGTGTGCCCATGATGCCCAGGGGTGTGCCCTTGATGCCCAGGCGTGTGCCCATAATGCCCAGGTGCGTGCCCAACATGCCCAGGGGTGTGCCCATGATGCCCAGGCGTGTGCCTAGGATGCCCTGGTGCGTGCCCAACATGCCCAGGGATGTGCCCATGATGCCCAGGCGTGTGCCCATGATGCCCAGGCGTGTGCCCATGATGCCCAGGCGTGTGCCCATCATGCCTAGGGGTGTGCCCATGATGCCCAGGCGTGTGCCCATGATGCCCATGCGTGTGCCCATCATACCCAGGGGTGTGCCCATGATGCCTAGGGGTGTGCCCATGATGCCCAGGCGTGTGCCCATCATGCCCAGGCGTGTGCCCATCATGCCCAGGGGTGTGGCCATGATGCCCAGGGGTGTGCCCATGATGCCCATGGGTGTGCCCATGATGCCCAAGCGTGTGCCCATAATGCCCAGGTGCGTGCCCAACATGCCCAGGGGTGTGCCCATGATGCCCAGGCGTGTGCCCATCATGCCCAGGCGTGTGCCCATGATGCCCAGGCAGGTGCCCATGATGCCCAGGCGGGTGCCCATGATGCCCAGACGGGTGTGCCCATGATGCCCAGACGGGTGTGCCCATGATGCCCAGGTGCGTGCCCAACATGCCTAGGGGTGTGTCCATGATGCCCAGGCGTGTGCCCATCATGCCCAGGCGTGTGCCCATGATGCCCATGCGTGTGCCCATGATGCCCAGGCAGGTGCCCATGATGCCCTGGTGCGTGCCCAACATGCCCAGGGGTGTGCCCAAGATGCCCAGGCGGGTGCCCATGATGCCCAGGTGTGTGCCCATGATGCCCAGGCGTGTGCCCATTATGCCCAGGCGTGTGCCCATCATGCCCAGGCGTGTGCCCATCATGCCCAGGGGTGTGCCCATCATGCCCAGGGGTGTGCCCATGATGCCCAGGCGGGTGCCCATCATGCTCAGGCGTGTGCCCATCATGCCCATGCGTGTGCCCATCATGCCCAGGCGTGTGCCCATCATGCCCAGGGGTGTGCCCATCATGCCCAGGGGTGTGCCCATCATGCCCAGGCGTGTGCCCAGGCGCGTGCCCAACATGCCCAGGGGTGTGCCCATGATGCCCAGGCGTGTGCCCATCATGCCCAGGCGTGTGCCCATCATGCCCAGGGTGTGCCCATGATGCCCAGGGGTGTGCCCATGATGCCCATGCGTGTGCCCATGATGCCCTAGTGCGTGCCCAACATGCCCAGGGATGTGCCCATGATGCCCAGGCGTGTGCCCATGATGCCCAGCCGTGTGCCCATCATGCCCAGGGGTGTGCCCATGATGCCCAGGCGTGTGCCCATGATGCCCATTCGTGTGCCCATCATGCCCAGGGGTGTGCCCATGATGCCTAGGGTGTGCCCATGATGCCCAGGCGTGTGCCCATCATGCCCAGGCGTGTGCCCATCATGCCCAGGCGTGTGCCCATCATGCCCAGGGGTGTGCCCATGATGCCCAGGGGTGTGCCCATGATGCCCAGGGGTGTGCCCTTGATGCCCAGGCGTGTGCCCATAATGCCCAGGTGCGTGCCCAACATGCCCAGGGGTGTGCCCATGATGCCCAGGCGTGTGCCTAGGATGCCCTGGTGCGTGCCCAACATGCCCAGGGATGTGCCCATGATGCCCAGGCGTGTGCCCATGATGCCCAGGCGTGTGCCCATCATGCCTAGGGGTGTGCCCATGATGCCCAGGCGTGTGCCCATGATGCCCATGCGTGTGCCCATCATACCCAGGGGTGTGCCCATGATGCCTAGGGGTGTGCCCATGATACCCAGGCGTGTGCCCATCATGCCCAGGCGTGTGCCCATCATGCCCAGGGGTGTGGCCATGATGCCCAGGGGTGTGCCCATGATGCCCATGGGTGTGCCCATGATGCCCAAGCGTGTGCCCATAATGCCCAGGTGCGTGCCCAACATGCCCAGGGGTGTGCCCATGATGCCCAGGCGTGTGCCCATGATGCCCAGGCGTGTGCCCATGATGCCCAGGCAGGTGCCCATGATGCCCAGGCGGGTGCCCATGATGCCCAGACGGGTGTGCCCATGATGCCCAGACGGGTGTGCCCATGATGCCCAGGTGCGTGCCCAACATGCCTAGGGGTGTGTCCATGATGCCCAGGCGTGTGCCCATCATGCCCAGGCGTGTGCCCATGATGCCCAGGCAGGTGCCCATGATGCCCTGGTGCGTGCCCAACATGCCCAGGGGTGTGCCCAAGATGCCCAGGCGGGTGCCCATGATGCCCAGGTGTGTGCCCATGATGCCCAGGCGTGTGCCCATCATGCCCAGGCGTGTGCCCATCATGCCCAGGCGTGTGCCCATCATGCCCAGGGGTGTGCCCATGATGCCCAGGGGTGTGCCCATGATGCCCAGGCGGGTGCCCATCATGCTCAGGCGTGTGCCCAGCATGCCCATGCGTGTGCCCATCATGCCCAGGCGTGTGCCCATCATGCCCAGGGGTGTGCCCATCATGCCCAGGGGTGTGCCCATCATGCCCAGGCGTGTGCCCAGGCGCGTGCCCAACATGCCCAGGGGTGTGCCCATGATGCCCAGGCGTGTGCCCATCATGCCCAGGCGTGTGCCCATCATGCCCAGGGGTGTGCCCATGATGCCCAGGGGTGTGCCCATGATGCCCAGGCGTGTGTCCATGATGCCCAGGCGTGTGCCTATGATGCCCTGCTGCGTGCCCAACATGCCCAGGGGTGTGCCCATGATGCCCAGGCGTGTGCCCAGGATGCCCAGGGGTGTGCCCATGATGCCCAGTCGTGTGCCCATGATGCCCATGCGTGTGCCCATCATGCCCAGGGGTGTGCCCATGATGCCTAGGGGTGTGCCCATGATGCCCAGGCGTGTGCCCATCATGCCCAGGCGTGTGCCCATGATGCCCAGGGGTGTGCCCATGATGCCCAGGCGTGTGCCCATGATGCACAAGCGTGTGCCCATGATGCCCAGGTGCGTGCCCAACATGCCCAGGGGTGTGCCCATGATGCCCAGGCGCGTGCCCATCATGCCCAGGGGTGTGCCCATGATGCCCAGGGGTGTGCCCATGATGCCCAGGTGGGTGCCCATGATTCCCTGGTGCGTGCCCAACATGCCCAGGGGTGTGCCCATGATGCCCAAGCGGGTGCCCATGATGCCCAGGTGCGTGCCCAACATGCCCAGGGGTGTGCCCATGATGCCCATGCATGTGCCCATGATGCCCATGCGTGTGCCCATCATGCCCAGGGGTGTGCCCATGAAGCCCAGGCGTGTGCCCATGATGCCCTGGTGCGTGCCCAACATGCCCAGGGGTGTGCCCATGATGCCCAGGCGTATGCCCATCATGCCTAGGCGTGTGCCCATGATGCCCAGGCGAGTGCCCATGATGCCCTGGTGCGTGCCCAACATGCCCACGGGTGTGCCCATGATGCCCAGGCGTGTGCCCATGATGCCCAGGTGCGTGCCCAACATGCCCAGGGGTGTGCCCATGATGCCCAGGCGTGTGCCCATGATGCCCATGCGTGTGCCCATGATGCCCAGGGGTGTGCCCATGATGCCCAGGCGTGTGTCCATGATGCCCAGGCGTGTGCCTAGGATGCCCTGGTGCGTGCCCAACATGCCCAGGGATGTGCCCATGATGCCCAGGCGTGTGCCCATGATGCCCAGGCGTGTGCCCATCATGCCCAGGGGTGTGCCCATGATGCCCAGGCGTGTGCCCATGATGCCCATTCGTGTGCCCATCATGCCCAGGGGTGTGCCCATGATGCCTAGGGTGTGCCCATGATGCCCAGGCGTGTGCCCATCATGCCCAGGCGTGTGCCCATCATGCCCAGGGGTGTGCCCATGATGCCCAGGGGTGTGCCCATGATGCCCAGGGGTGTGCCCTTGATGCCCAGGCGTGTGCCCATAATGCCCAGGTGCGTGCCCAACATGCCCAGGGGTGTGCCCATGATGCCCAGTCGTGTGCCCATCATACCCAGGCGTGTGCGCATCTTGCCCAGGGGTGTGCCCATGATGCCCAGGGGTGTGCCCATGATGCCCAGGCGGGTGCCCATGATGCCCAGGCAGGTGCCCATGATGCCCTGGTGCGTGCCCAACATGCCCAGGGGTGTGCCCATGATGCCCAGGCGGGTGCCCATGATGCCCAGGTGCGTGCCCAACATGCCCAGGGGTGTGCCCATGATGCCCAGGCGTGTGCCCATGATGCCCATGCGTGTGCCCATCATGCCCAGAGGTGTGCCCATGAAGCCCAGGCGAGTGCCCATGATGCCCAGGCGTGTGCCCATGATGCCCTGGTGCGTGCCCAACATGCCCAGGGGTGTGCCCATGATGCCTTGGTGCGTGCCCAACATGCCCAGGGGTGTGCCCATGATGCCCAGGCGTGTGCCCATGATGCCCAGGTGCGTGCCCAACATGCCCAGGGGTGTGCCCATGATGCCCAGGGGTGTGCCCATGATGCCCAGGCGTGTGCCCATGATGCCCTGGTGCGTGCCCAACATGCCCAAGGATGTGCGCATGATGCCCAGGCGTGTGCCCATGATGCCTAGGTGCGTGCCCAACATGCCCAGGGGTGTGCCCATGTTGCCCAGGCGTGTGCCCATGATGCCCAGGCGTGTGCCCATCATGCCCAGGGGTGTGCCCATGATGCCCAGGCGAGTGCCCATGATGCCCAGGCGTGTGCCCATGATGCCCATGCGTGTGCCCATGATGCCCTAGTGCGTGCCCAACATGCCCAGGGATGTGCCCATGATGCCCAGGCGTGTGCCCATGATGCCCAGGCGTGTGCCCATCATGCCCAGGGGTGTGCCCATGATGCCCAGGCGTGTGCCCATGATGCCCATTCGTGTGCCCATCATGCCCAGGGGTGTGCCCATGATGCCTAGGGTGTGCCCATGATGCCCAGGCGTGTGCCCATCATGCCCAGGCGTGTGCCCATCATGCCCAGGGGTGTGCCCATGATGCCCAGGGGTGTGCCCATGATGCCCAGGGGTGTGCCCTTGATGCCCAGGCGTGTGCCCATAATGCCCAGGTGCGTGCCCAACATGCCCAGGGGTGTGCCCATGATGCCCAGGCGTGTGCCTAGGATGCCCTGGTGCGTGCCCAACATGCCCAGGGATGTGCCCATGATGCCCAGGCGTGTGCCCATGATGCCCAGGCGTGTGCCCATGATGCCCAGGCGTGTGCCCATCATGCCTAGGGGTGTGCCCATGATGCCCAGGCGTGTGCCCATGATGCCCATGCGTGTGCCCATCATACCCAGGGGTGTGCCCATGATGCCTAGGGGTGTGCCCATGATGCCCAGGCGTGTGCCCATCATGCCCAGGCGTGTGCCCATCATGCCCAGGGGTGTGGCCATGATGCCCAGGGGTGTGCCCATGATGCCCATGGGTGTGCCCATGATGCCCAAGCGTGTGCCCATAATGCCCAGGTGCGTGCCCAACATGCCCAGGGGTGTGCCCATGATGCCCAGGCGTGTGCCCATCATGCCCAGGCGTGTGCCCATGATGCCCAGGCAGGTGCCCATGATGCCCAGGCGGGTGCCCATGATGCCCAGACGGGTGTGCCCATGATGCCCAGACGGGTGTGCCCATGATGCCCAGGTGCGTGCCCAACATGCCTAGGGGTGTGTCCATGATGCCCAGGCGTGTGCCCATCATGCCCAGGCGTGTGCCCATGATGCCCAGGCGTGTGCCCATGATGCCCAGGCAGGTGCCCATGATGCCCTGGTGCGTGCCCAACATGCCCAGGGGTGTGCCCAAGATGCCCAGGCGGGTGCCCATGATGCCCAGGTGTGTGCCCATGATGCCCAGGCGTGTGCCCATTATGCCCAGGCGTGTGCCCATCATGCCCAGGCGTGTGCCCATCATGTCTAGGGGTGTGCCCATGATGCCCAGGGGTGTGCCCATGATGCCCAGGCGGGTGCCCATCATGCTCAGGCGTGTGCCCATCATGCCCATGCGTGTGCCCATCATGCCCAGGCGTGTGCCCATCATGCCCAGGGGTGTGCCCATCATGCCCAGGGGTGTGCCCATCATGCCCAGGCGTGTGCCCAGGCGCGTGCCCAACATGCCCAGGGGTGTGCCCATGATGCCTAGGCGTGTGCCCATCATGCCCAGGCGTGTGCCCATCATGCCCAGGGGTGTGCCCATGATGCCCAGGGGTGTGCCCATGATGCCCATGCGTGTGCCCATGATGCCCTAGTGCGTGCCCAACATGCCCAGGGATGTGCCCATGATGCCCAGGCGTGTGCCCATGATGCCCAGGCGTGTGCCCATCATGCCCAGGGGTGTGCCCATGATGCCCAGGCGTGTGCCCATGATGCCCATTCGTGTGCCCATCATGCCCAGGGGTGTGCCCATGATGCCTAGGGTGTGCCCATGATGCCCAGGCGTGTGCCCATCATGCCCAGGCGTGTGCCCATCATGCCCAGGCGTGTGCCCATCATGCCCAGGGGTGTGCCCATGATGCCCAGGGGTGTGCCCATGATGCCCAGGGGTGTGCCCTTGATGCCCAGGCGTGTGCCCATAATGCCCAGGTGCGTGCCCAACATGCCCAGGGGTGTGCCCTTGATGCCCAGGCGTGTGCCTAGGATGCCCTGGTGCGTGCCCAACATGCCCAGGGATGTGCCCATGATGCCCAGGCGTGTGCCCATGATGCCCAGGCGTGTGCCCATCATGCCTAGGGGTGTGCCCATGATGCCCAGGCGTGTGCCCATGATGCCCATGCGTGTGCCCATCATACCCAGGGGTGTGCCCATGATGCCTAGGGGTGTGCCCATGATACCCAGGCGTGTGCCCATCATGCCCAGGCGTGTGCCCATCATGCCCAGGGGTGTGGCCATGATGCCCAGGGGTGTGCCCATGATGCCCATGGGTGTGCCCATGATGCCCAAGCGTGTGCCCATAATGCCCAGGTGCGTGCCCAACATGCCCAGGGGTGTGCCCATGATGCCCAGGCGTGTGCCCATCATGCCCAGGCGTGTGCCCATGATGCCCAGGCAGGTGCCCATGATGCCCAGGCGGGTGCCCATGATGCCCAGACGGGTGTGCCCATGATGCCCAGACGGGTGTGCCCATGATGCCCAGGTGCGTGCCCAACATGCCTAGGGGTGTGTCCATGATGCCCAGGCGTGTGCCCATCATGCCCAGGCGTGTGCCCATGATGCCCAGGTAGGTGCCCATGATGCCCTGGTGCGTGCCCAACATGCCCAGGGGTGTGCCCAAGATGCCCAGGCGGGTGCCCATGATGCCCAGGTGTGTGCCCATGATGCCCAGGCGTGTGCCCATCATGCCCAGGCGTGTGCCCATCATGCCCAGGCGTGTGCCCATCATGCCCAGGAGTGTGCCCATGATGCCTAGGGGTGTGCCCATGATGCCCAGGCGTGTGACCATCATGCCCAGGCGTGTGCCCATGATGCCCAGGGGTGTGCCCATGATGCCCAGGCGTGTGCCCATGATGCCCAAGCGTGTGCCCATGATGCCCAGGTGCGTGCCCAACATGCCCAGGGGTGTGCCCATGATGCCCAGGCGCGTGCCCATCATGCCCAGGGGTGTGCCCATGATGCCCAGGGGTGTGCCCATGATGCCCAGGTGGGTGCCCATGATTCCCTGGTGCGTGCCCAACATGCCCAGGGGTGTGCCCAAGATGCCCAGGCGGGTGCCCATGATGCCCTGGTGCGTGCCCAACATGCCCAGGGGTGTGCCCATGATGCCCAGGCGGGTGCCCGTGATGCCCAGGTGTGTGCCCATGATGCCCAGGCGTGTGCCCATCATGCCCAGGCGTGTGCCCATCATTCCCAGGCGTGTGCCCATCATGCCCAGGGGTGTGCCCATGATGCCCAGGCGTGTGCCCATGATGCCCAGGCGTGTGCCCATGATGCCCAAGCGTGTGCCCATGATGCCCAGGTGCGTGCCCAACATGCCCAGGGGTGTGCCCATGATGCCCAGGCGCGTGCCCATCATGCCCAGGGGTGTGCCCATGATGCCCAGGGGTGTGCCCATGATGCCCAGGTGGGTGCCCATGATTCCCTGGTGCGTGCCCAACATGCCCAGGGGTGTGCCCATGATGCCCAGGCAGGTGCCCATGATGCCCTGGTGCGTGCCCAACATGCCCAGGGGTGTGCCCATGATGCCCAGGCGGGTGCCCGTGATGCCCAGGTGTGTGCCCATGATGCCCAGGCGTGTGCCCATCATGCCCAGGCGTGTGCCCATCATTCCCAGGCGTGTGCCCATCATGCCCAGGGGTGTGCCCATGATGCCCAGGCGTGTGCCCATGATGCCCAGGCGGGTGCCCATCATGCTCAGGCGTGTGCCCATCATGCCCATACGTGTGCCCATCATGCCCAGGCGTGTGCCCATCATGCCCAGGGGTGTGCCCATCATGCCCAGGGGTGTGCCCATCATGCCCAGGCGTGTCCCCAGGCGCGTGCCCAACATGCCCAGGGGTGTGCCCATGATGCCCAGGCGTGTGCCCATCTTGCCCAGGGGTGTGCCCATGATGCCCAGGGGTGTGGCCATGATGCCCAGGGGTGTGCCCTTGATGCCCAGGCGTGTGCCCATAATGCCCAGGTGCGTGCCCAACATGCCCAGGGGTGTGCCCATGATGCCCAGGCGTGTGCCCATCATGCCCAGGCGTGTGCCCATCTTGCCCAGGGGTGTGCCCATGATGCCCAGGGGTGTGCCCATGATGCCCAGGCGGGTGCCCATGATGCCCAGGCAGGTGCCCATGATGCCCTGGTGCGTGCCCAACATGCCCAGGGGTGTGCCCATGATGCCCAGGCGGGTGCCCATGATGCCCAGGTGCGTGCCCATCATGCCCAGGGGTGTGGCCATGATGCCCAGGGGTGTGCCCATGATGCCCATGGGTGTGCCCATGATGCCCAAGCGTGTGCCCATAATGCCCAGGTGCGTGCCCAACATGCCCAGGGGTGTGCCCATGATGCCCAGGCGTGTGCCCATCATGCCCAGGCGTGTGCCCATGATGCCCAGGCAGGTGCCCATGATGCCCAGGCGGGTGCCCATGATGCCCAGACGGGTGTGCCCATGATGCCCAGACGGGTGTGCCCATGATGCCCAGGTGCGTGCCCAACATGCCTAGGGGTGTGTCCATGATGCCCAGGCGTGTGCCCATCATGCCCAGGCGTGTGCCCATGATGCCCAGGCAGGTGCCCATGATGCCCTGGTGCGTGCCCAACATGCCCAGGGGTGTGCCCATGATGCCCAGGCGGGTGCCCATGATGCCCAGGTGTGTGCCCATGATGCCCAGGCGTGTGCCCATCATGCCCAGGCGTGTGCCCATCATGCCCAGGCGTGTGCCCATCATGCCCAGGGGTGTGCCCATGATGCCCAGGGGTGTGCCCATCATGCCCAGGCGGGTGCCCATCATGCTCAGGCGTGTGCCCATCATGCCCATGCGTGTGCCCATCATGCCTAGGCGTGTGCCCATCATGCCCAGGGGTGTGCCCATCATGCCCAGGGGTGTGCCCATCATGCCCAGGCGTGTGCCCAGGCGCGTGCCCAACATGCCCAGGGGTGTGCCCATGATGCCCAGGCGTGTGCCCATCATGCCCAGGCGTGTGTCCATGATGCCCAGGGGTGTGCCCATGATGCCCAGGCGTGTGCCTATGATGCCCTGATGCGTGCCCAACATGCCCAGGGGTGTGCCCATGATGCCCAGGCGTGTGCCCAGGATGCCCAGGGGTGTGCCCATGATGCCCAGTCGTGTGCCCATGATGCCCATGCGTGTGCCCATCATGCCCAGGGGTGTGCCCATGATGCCTAGGGGTGTGCCCATGATGCCCAGGCGTGTGCCCATCATGCCCAGGCGTGTGCCCATGATGCCCAGGGGTGTGCCCATGATGCCCAGGCGTGTGCCCATGATGCCCAAGCGTGTGCCCATGATGCCCAGGTGCGTGCCCAACATGCCCAGGGATGTGCCCATGATGCCCAGGCGCGTGCCCATCATGCCCAGGGGTGTGCCCATGATGCCCAGGGGTGTGCCCATGATGCCCAGGTGGGTGCCCATGATTCCCTGGTGCGTGCCCAACATGCCCAGGGGTGTGCCCATGATGCCCAAGCGGGTGCCCATGATGCCCAGGTGCGTGCCCAACATGCCCAGGGGTGTGCCCATGATGCCCATGCATGTGCCCATGATGCCCATGCGTGTGCCCATCATGCCCAGGGGTGTGCCCATGAAGCCCAGGCGTGTGCCCATGATGCCCTGGTGCGTGCCCAACATGCCCAGGGGTGTGCCCATGATGCCCAGGCGTATGCCCATCATGCCCAGGCGTGTGCCCATGATGCCCAGGCGAGTGCCCATGATGCCCTGGTGCGTGCCCAACATGCCCACGGGTGTGCCCATGATGCCCAGGCGTGTGCCCATGATGCCCAGGTGCGTGCCCAACATGCCCAGGGGTGTGCCCATGATGCCCAGGCGTGTGCCCATGATGCCCATGCGTGTGCCCATGATGCCCTGGGGTGTGCCCATGATGCCCAGGCGTGTGTCCATGATGCCCAGGCGTGTGCCTAGGATGCCCTGGTGCGTGCCCAACATGCCCAGGGATGTGCCCATGATGCCCAGGCGTGTGCCCATGATGCCAAGGCGTGTGCCCATCATGCCCAGGGGTGTGCCCATGATGCCTTGGGTGTGCCCATGATGCCCAGGCGTGTGCCCATCATGCCCAGGCGTGTGCCCATCATGCCCAGGGGTGTGCCCATGATGCCCAGGGGTGTGCCCATGATGCCCAGGGGTGTGCCCTTGATGCCCAGGCGTGTGCCCATGATGCCCAGGCCTGTGCCCATCATGCCCAGGGGTGTGCCCAGGCATGTGCCCATGATGCCCAGGCGTGTGCCCATGATGCCCAGGCGTGTGCCCATCATGCCCAGGGGTGTGCCCATGATGCCCAGGCCTGTGCCCATCATGCCCAGGGGTGTGCCCAGGCGTGTGCCCATGATGCCCAGGCGTGTGCCCATGATGCCCAGGCGTGTGCCCATCATGCCCAGGGGTGTGCCCATGATGCCCAGGCGTGTGCCCATGATGCCCAGGGGTGTGCCCATGATGCCCAGGCGTGTGCCCATCATGCCCAGGCGTGTGCCCATCTTGCCCAGGGGTGTGCCCATGATGCCCAGGGGTGTGCCCATGATGCCCAGGCGGGTGCCCATGATGCCCAGGCAGGTGCCCATGATGCCCAGGCGGGTGCCCATGATGCCCAGGGGTGTGCCCATGATGCCCATGGGTGTGCCCATGATGCCCAAGCGTGTGCCCATAATGCCCAGGTGCGTGCCCAACATGCCCAGGGGTGTGCCCATGATGCCCAGGCGTGTGCCCATCATGCCCAGGCGTGTGCCCATGATGCCCAGGCAGGTGCCCATGATGCCCAGGCGGGTGCCCATGATGCCCAGACGGGTGTGCCCATGATGCCCAGACGGGTGTGCCCATGATGCCCAGGTGCGTGCCCAACATGCCTAGGGGTGTGTCCATGATGCCCAGGCGTGTGCCCATCATGCCCAGGCGTGTGCCCATGATGCCCAGGCAGGTGCCCATGATGCCCTGGTGCGTGCCCAACATGCCTAGGGGTGTGCCCATGATGCCCAGGCGGGTGCCCATGATGCCCAGGTGTGTGCCCATGATGCCCAGGCGTGTGCCCATCATGCCCAGGCGTGTGCCCATCATGCCCAGGCGTGTGCCCATCATGCCCAGGGGTGTGCCCATGATGCCCAGGGGTGTGCCCATGATGCCCAGGCGGGTGCCCATCATGCTCAGGCGTGTGCCCATCATGCCCATGCGTGTGCCCATCATGCCCAGGCGTGTGCCCATCATGCCCAGGGGTGTGCCCATCATGCCCAGGGGTGTGCCCATCATGCCCATGCGTGTGCCCAGGCGCGTGCTCAACATGCCCAGGGGTGTGCCCATGATGCCCAGGCGTGTGCCCATCATGCCCAGGCGTGTGCCCATCATGCCCAGGGGTGTGCCCATGATGCCCAGGGGTGTGCCCATGATGCCCAGGCGTGTGTCCATGATGCCCAGGCGTGTGCCTATGATGCCCTGCTGCGTGCCCAACATGCCCAGGGGTGTGCCCATGATGCCCAGGCGTGTGCCCATTATGCCCAGGGGTGTGCCCATGATGCCCAGGCGTGTGCCCATCATGCCCAGGCGTGTGCCCATCTTGCCCAGGGGTGTGCCCATGATGCCCAGGGGTGTGCCCATGATGCCCAGGGGTGTGCCCATGATGCCCAGGCGGGTGCCCATGATGCCCAGGTAGGTGCCCATGATGCCCTGGTGCGTGCCCAACATGCCCAGGGGTGTGCCCATGATGCCCAGGCGGGTGCCCATGATGCCCAGGTGCGTGCCCATCATGCCCAGGGGTGTGGCCATGATGCCCAGGGGTGTGCCCATGATGCCCATGGGTGTGCCCATGATGCCCAAGCGTGTGCCCATAATGCCCAGGTGCGTGCCCAACATGCCCAGGGGTGTGCCCATGATGCCCAGGCGTGTGCCCATCATGCCCAGGCGTGTGCCCATGATGCACAGGCAGGTGCCCATGATGCCCAGGCGGGTGCCCATGATGCCCAGACGGGTGTGCCCAAGATGCCCAGACGGGTGTGCCCATGATGCCCAGGTGCGTGCCCAACATGCCTAGGGGTGTGTCCATGATGCCCAGGCGTGTGCCCATCATGCCCAGGCGTGTGCCCATGATGCCCAGGCAGGTGCCCATGATGCCCTGGTGCGTGCCCAACATGCCTAGGGGTGTGCCCATGATGCCCAGGCGGGTGCCCATGATGCCCAGGTGTGTGCCCATGATGCCCAGGCGTGTGCCCATCATGCCCAGGCGTGTGCCCATCATGCCCAGGCGTGTGCCCATCATGCCCAGGGGTGTGCCCATGATGCCCAGGGGTGTGCCCATGATGCCCAGGCGGGTGCCCATCATGCTCAGGCGTGTGCCCATCATGCCCATGCGTGTGCCCATCATGCCCAGGCGTGTGCCCATCATGCCCAGGGGTGTGCCCATCATGCCCAGGGATGTGCCCATCATGCCCAGGCGTGTGCCCAGGCGCGTGCTCAACATGCCCAGGGGTGTGCCCATGATGCCCAGGCGTGTGCCCATTATGCCCAGGCGTGTGCCCATCATGCCCAGGGGTGTGCCCATGATGCCCAGGGATGTGCCCATGATGCCCAGGCGTGTGTCCATGATGCCCAGGCGTGTGCCTATGATGCCCTGCTGCGTGCCCAACATGCCCAGGGGTGTGCCCATGATGCCCAGGCGTGTGCCCAGGATGCCCAGGGGTGTGCCCATGATGCCCAGTCGTGTGCCCATGATGCCCATGCGTGTGCCCATCATGCCCAGGGGTGTGCCCATGATGCCTAGGGGTGTGCCCATGATGCCCAGGCGTGTGCCCATCATGCCCAGGCGTGTGCCCATGATGCCCAGGGGTGTGCCCATGATGCCCAGGCGTGTGCCCATGATGCCCAAGCGTGTGCCCATGATGCCCAGGTGCGTGCCCAACATGCCCAGGGGTGTGCCCATCATGCCCAGGCGCGTGCCCATCATGCCCAGGGGTGTGCCCATGATGCCCAGAGGTGTGCCCATGATGCCCAGGTGGGTGCCCATGATTCCCTGGTGCGTGCCCAACATGCCCAGGGGTATGCCCATGATGCCCAAGCGGGTGCCCATGATGCCCAGGTGCGTGCCCAACATGCCCAGGGATGTGCCCATGATGCCCATGCATGTGCCCATGATGCCCATGCGTGTGCCCATCATGCCCAGGGGTGTGCCCATGAAGCCCAGGCGTGTGCCCATGATGCCCTGGTGCGTGCCCAACATGCCCAGGGGTGTGCCCATGATGCCCAGGCGTATGCCCATCATGCCCAGGCGTGTGCCCATGATGCCCAGGCGAGTGCCCATGATGCCCTGGTGCGTGCCCAACATGCCCACGGGTGTGCCCATGATGCCCAGGCGTGTGCCCATGATGCCCAGGTGCGTGCCCAACATGCCCAGGGGTGTGCCCATGATGCTCAGGCGTGTGCCCATGATGCCCATGCGTGTGCCCATGATGCCCAGGGGTGTGCCCATGATGCCCAGGCGTGTGTCCATGATGCCCAGGCGTGTGCCTAGGATGCCCTGGTGCGTGCCCAACATGCCCAGGGATGTGCCCATGATGCCCAGGCGTGTGCCCATGATGCCCAGGCGTGTGCCCATCATGCCCAGGGGTGTGCCCATGATGCCCATTCGTGTGCCCATCATGCCCAGGGGTGTGCCCATGATGCCTAGGGTGTGCCCATGATGCCCAGGCGTGTGCCCATCATGCCCAGGCGTGTGCCCATCATGCCCAGGGGTGTGCCCATCATGCCCAGGCGTGTGCCCATCATGCCCAGGGGTGTGCCCTTGATGCCCAGGCGTGTGCCCATGATGCCCAGGCCTGTGCCCATCATGCCCAGGGGTGTGCCCAGGCGTGTGCCCATGATGCCCAGGCGTGTGCCCATGATGCCCAGGCATGTGCCCATCATGCCCAGGGGTGTGCCCATGATGCCCAGGCCTGTGCCCATCATGCCCAGGCGTGTGCCCATGATGCCCAGGCGTGTGCCCATGATGCCCATGCGTGTGCCCATCATGCCCAGGGGTGTGCCCATGATGCCCAGGCGTGTGCCCATGATGCCCAGGGGTGTGCCCATGATGCCCAGGCGTGTGCCTAGGATGCCCTGGTGCGTGCCCAACATGCCCAGGGATGTGCCCATGATGCCCAGGCGTGTGCCCATCATGCCCAGGCGTGTGCCCATCATGCCCAGGGGTGTGCCCATGATGCCCAGGCGTGTGCCCATGATGCCCATGCGTGTGCCATCATACCCAGGGGTGTGCCCATGATGCCTAGGGGTGTGTCCATGATGCCCAGGCATGTGCCCATTATGTCCAGGCGTGTGCCCATCATGCCCAGGGGTGTGCCCATGATGCCCAGGGTGTGCCCATGATGCCCAGGGGTGTGCCCATGATTCCCAGGCGTGTGCCCATAATGCCCAGGTGCGTGCCCAACATGCCCAGGGGTGTGCCCATGATGCGCAGGCGTGTGCCCATCATGCCCAGGCGTGTGCCCATGATGCCCAGGGGAGTGCCCATGATGCCCAGGCGTGTGCCCATCATGCCCAGGCGTGTGCCTATGATGCCCAGGTGCGTGCCCAACATGCCCAAGGGTGTGCCCATGATGCCCAGACGTGTGCCCATCATGCCCAGGCGTGTGTCCATCATGCCCAGGGGTGTGCCCATAATGCCCAGGGGTGTGCCCATGATGCCCAGGTGCGTGCCCAACATGCCCAGGGGTGTGCCCATGATGCCCAGGCGTGTGCCCATGATGCCCATGCGTGTGCCCATGATGCCCAGGGGTGTGCCCATGATGCCCAGGCGTGTGTCCATGATGCCCAGGCGTGTGCCTAGGATGCCCTGGTGCGTGCCCAACATGCCCAGGGATGTGCCCATGATGCCCAGGCGTGTGCCCATGATGCCCAGGCGTGTGCCCATCATGCCTAGGGGTGTGCCCATGATTCCCAGGGGTGTGACCATGATGCCCATGCGTGTGCCCATCATACCCAGGGGTGTGCCCATGATGCCTAGGCGTGTGCCCATCATGCCCAGGCGTGTGCCCATCATGCCCAGGGGTGTGGCCATGATGCCCAGGGGTGTGCCCATGATGCCCATGGGTGTGCCCATGATGCCCAAGCGTGTGCCCATAATGCCCAGGTGCGTGCCCAACATGCCCAGGGGTGTGCCCATGATGCCCAGGCGTGTGCCCATCATGCCCAGGCGTGTGCCCATGATGCCCAGGCAGGTGCCCATGATGCCCAGGCGGGTGCCCATGATGCCCAGACGGGTGTGCCCATGATGCCCAGACGGGTGTGCCCATGATGCCCAGGTGCGTGCCCAACATGCCTAGGGGTGTGTCCATGATGCCCAGGCGTGTGCCCATCATGCCCAGGCGTGTGCCCATGATGCCCAGGCAGGTGCCCATGATGCCCTGGTGCGTGCCCAACATGCCCAGGGGTGTGCCCATGATGCCCAGGCGGGTGCCCATGATGCCCAGGTGTGTGCCCATGATGCCCAGGCGTGTGCCCATCATGCCCAGGCGTGTGCCCATCATGCCCAGGCGTGTGCCCATCATGCCCAGGGGTGTGCCCATGATGCCCAGGGGTGTGCCCATGATGCCCAGGCGGGTGCCCATCATGCTCAGGCGTGTGCCCATCATGCCCATGCGTGTGCCCATCATGCCCAGGCGTGTGCCCATCATGCCCAGGGGTGTGCCAATCATGCCCAGGGGTGTGCCCATCATGCCCAGGCGTGTGCCCAGGCGCGTGCCCAACATGCCCAGGGGTGTGCCCATGATGCCCAGGCGTGTGCCCATCATGCCCAGGCGTGTGCCCATCATGCCCAGGGGTGTGCCCATGATGCCCAGGCGTGTGTCCATGATGCCCAGGCGTGTGCCTATGATGCCCTGCTGCGTGCCCAACATGCCCAGGGGTGTGCCCATGATGCCCAGGCGTGTGCCCAAGATGCCCAGGGGTGTGCCCATGATGCCCAGTCGTGTGCCCATGATGCCCATGCGTGTGCCCATCATGCCCAGGGGTGTGCCCATGATGCCTAGGGGTGTGCCCATGATGCCCAGGCGTGTGCCCATCATGCCCAGGCGTGTGCCCATGATGCCCAGGGGTGTGCCCATGATGCCCAGGCGTGTGCCCATGATGCCCAACCGTGTGCCCATGATGCCCAGGTGCGTGCCCAACATGCCCAGGGGTGTGCCCATGATGCCCAGGCGCGTGCCCATCATGCCCAGCGGTGTGCCCATGATGCCCAGGGGTGTGCCCATGATGCCCAGGTGGGTGCCCATGATTCCCTGGTGCGTGCCTAACATGCCCAGGGGTGTGCCCATGATGCCCAAGCGGGTGCCGATGATGCACAGGTGCGTGCCCAACATGCCCAGGGGTGTGCCCATGATTCCCATGCATGTGCCCATGATGCCCATGCGTGTGCCCATCATGCCCAGGGGTGTGCCCATGAAGCCCAGGCGTGTGCCCATGATGCCCTGGTGCGTGCCCAACATGCCCAGGGGTGTGCCCATGATGCCCAGGCGTATGCCCATCATGCCCAGGCGTGTGCCCATGATGCCCAGGCGAGTGCCCATGATGCCCTGGTGCGTGCCCAACATGCCCACGGGTGTGCCCATGATGCCCAGGTGTGTGCCCATGATGCCCAGGTGCGTGCCCAACATGCCCAGGGGTGTGCCCATGATGCCCAGGCGTGTGCCCATGATGCCCATGCGTGTGCCCATGATGCCCAGGGGTGTGCCCATGATGCCCAGGCGTGTGTCCATGATGCCCAGGCGTGTGCCTAGGATGCCCTGGTGCGTGCCCAACATGCCCAGGGATGTGCCCATGATGCCCAGGCGTGTGCCCATGATGCCCAGGCGTGTGCCCATCATGCCCAGGGGTGTGCCCATGATGCCCAGGCGTGTGCCCATCATGCCCAGGGGTGTGCCCATGATGCCCAGGGGTGTGCCCATGATGCCCAGGCGGGTGCCCATCATGCTCAGGCGTGTGCCCATCATGCCCATGCGTGTGCCCATCATGCCCAGGCGTGTGCCCATCATGCCCAGGGGTGTGCCCATCATGCCCAGGGGTGTGCCCATCATGCCCAGGCGTGTGCCCAGGCGCGTGCCCAACATGCCCAGTGGTGTGCCCATGATGCCCAGGCGTGTGCCCATCATGCCCAGGCGTGTGCCCATCATGCCCAGGGGTGTGCCCATGATGCCCAGGGGTGTGCCCATGATGCCCAGGCGTGTGTCCATGATGCCCAGGCGTGTGCCTATGATGCCCTGCTGCGTGCCCAACATGCCCAGGGGTGTGCCCATGATGCCCAGGCGTGTGCCCAGGATGCCCAGGGGTGTGCCCATGATGCCCAGTCGTGTGCCCATGATGCCCATGCGTGTGCCCATCATGCCCAGGGGTGTGCCCATGATGCCTAGGGGTGTGCCCATGATGCCCAGGCGTGTGCCCATCATGCCCAGGCGTGTGCCCATGATGCCCAGGGGTGTGCCCATGATGCCCAGGCGTGTGCCCATGATGCCCGAGCGTGTGCCCATGATGCCCAGGTGCGTGCCCAACATGCCCAGGGGTGTGCCCATCATGCCCAGGCGCGTGCCCATCATGCCCAGGGGTGTGCCCATGATGCCCAGAGGTGTGCCCATGATGCCCAGGTGGGTGCCCATGATTCCCTGGTGCGTGCCCAACATGCCCAGGGGTGTGCCCATGATGCCCAAGCGGGTGCCCATGATGCCCAGGTGCGTGCCCAACATGCCCAGGGATGTGCCCATGATGCCCATGCATGTGCCCATGATGCCCATGCGTGTGCCCATCATGCCCAGGGGTGTGCCCATGAAGCCCAGGCGTGTGCCCATGATGCCCTGGTGCGTGCCCAACATGCCCAGGGGTGTGCCCATGATGCCCAGGCGTATGCCCATCATGCCCAGGCGTGTGCCCATGATGCCCAGGCGAGTGCCCATGATGCCCTGGTGCGTGCCCAACATGCCCACGGGTGTGCCCATGATGCCCAGGCGTGTGCCCATGATGCCCAGGTGCGTGCCCAACATGCCCAGGGGTGTGCCCATGATGCCCAGGCGTGTGCCCATGATGCCCATGCGTGTGCCCATGATGCCCAGGGGTGTGCCCATGAAGCCCAGGCGTGTGCCCATGATGCCCTGGTGCGTGCCCAACATGCCCAGGGGTGTGCCCATGATGCCCAGGCGTATGCCCATCATGCCCAGGCGTGTGCCCATGATGCCCAGGCGAGTGCCCATGATGCCCTGGTGTGTGCCCATCATGCCCAGGCGTGTGCCCATCATGCCCAGGGGTGTGCCCATCATGCCCAGGCGTGTGCCCATCATGCCCAGGGGTGTGCCCTTGATGCCCAGGCGTGTGCCCATGATGCCCAGGCCTGTGCACATCATGCCCAGGGGTGTGCCCAAGCGTGTGCCCATGATGCCCAGGCGTGTGCCCATGCTGCCCAGGCATGTGCCCATCATGCCCAGGGGTGTGCCCATGATGCCCAGGCCTGTGCCCATCATGCCCAGGGGTGTGCCCAGGCGTGTGCCCATGATGCCCAGGCGTATGCCCATGATGCCCATGCGTGTGCCCATCATGCCCAGGGGTGTGCCCATGATGCCCAGGCGTGTGCCTAGGATGCCCTGGTGCGTGCCCAACATGCCCAGGGATGTGCCCATGATGCCCAGGCGTGTGCCCATCATGCCCAGGCGTGTGCCCATCATGCCCAGGGGTGTGCCCATGATGCCCAGGCGTGTGCCCATGATGCCCATGCGTGTGCCATCATACCCAGGGGTGTGCCCATGATGCCTAGGGGTGTGTCCATGATGCCCAGGCGTGTGCCCATTATGTCCAGGCGTGTGCCCATCATGCCCAGGGGTGTGCCCATGATGCCCAGGGGTGTGCCCATGATGCCCAGGGGTGTGCCCATGATTCCCAGGCGTGTGCCCATAATGCCCAGGTGCGTGCCCAACATGCCCAGGGGTGTGCCCATGATGCACAGGCGTGTGCCCATCATGCCCAGGCGTGTGCCCATGATGCCCAGGGGAGTGCCCATAATGCCCAGGCGTGTGCCCATCATGCCCAGGCGTGTGCCTATGATGCCCAGGTGCGTGCCCAACATGCCCAAGGGTGTGCCCATGATGCCCAGACGTGTGCCCATAATGCCCAGGGGTGTGCCCATGATGCCCAGGTGCGTGCCCAACATGCCCAGGGGTGTGCCCATGATGCCCAGGCGTGTGCCCATGATGCCCATGCGTGTGCCCATGATGCCCAGGGGTGTGCCCATGATGCCCAGGCGTGTGTCCATGATGCCCAGGCGTGTGCCTAGGATGCCCTGGTGCGTGCCCAACATGCCCAGGGATGTGCCCATGATGCCCAGGCGTGTGCCCATGATGCCCAGGCGTGTGCCCATCATGCCTAGGGGTGTGCCCATGATTCCCAGGGGTGTGCCCATGATGCCCATGCGTGTGCCCATCATACCCAGGGGTGTGCCCATGATGCCTAGGCGTGTGCCCATCATGCCCAGGGGTGTGGCCATGATGCCCAGGGGTGTGCCCATGATGCCCATGGGTGTGCCCATGATGCCCAAGCGTGTGCCCATAATGCCCAGGTGCGTGCCCAACATGCCCAGGGGTGTGCCCATGATGCCCAGGCGTGTGCCCATCATGCCCAGGCGTGTGCCCATGATGCCCAGGCAGGTGCCCATGATGCCCAGGCGGGTGCCCATGATGCCCAGACGGGTGTGCCCATGATGCCCAGACGGGTGTGCCCATGATGCCCAGGTGCGTGCCCAACATGCCTAGGGGTGTGTCCATGATGCCCAGGCGTGTGCCCATCATGCCCAGGCGTGTGTCCATGATGCCCAGGCAGGTGCCCATGATGCCCTGGTGCGTGCCCAACATGCCCAGGGGTGTGCCCATGATGCCCAGGCGGGTGCCCATGATGCCCAGGTGTGTGCCCATGATGCCCAGGCGTGTGCCCATCATGCCCAGGCGTGTGCCCATCATGCCCAGGGGTGTGCCCATGATGCCCAGGGGTGTGCCCATGATGCCCAGGCGGGTGCCCATCATGCTCAGGCGTGTGCCCATCATGCCCATGCGTGTGCCCATCATGCCCAGGCGTGTGCCCATCATGCCCAGGGGTGTGCCAATCATGCCCAGGGGTGTGCCCATCATGCCCAGGCGTGTGCCCAGGCGCGTGCCCAACATGCCCAGGGGTGTGCCCATGATGCCCAGGCGTGTGCCCATCATGCCCAGGCGTGTGCCCATCATGCCCAGGGGTGTGCCCATGATGCCCAGGGGTGTGCCCATGATGCCCAGGCGTGTGTCCATGATGCCCAGGCGTGTGCCTATGATGCCCTGCTGCGTGCCCAACATGCCCAGGGGTGTGCCCATGATGCCCAGGCGTGTGCCCAAGATGCCCAGGGGTGTGCCCATGATGCCCAGTCGTGTGCCCATGATGCCCATGCGTGTGCCCATCTTGCCCAGGGGTGTGCCCATGATGCCTAGGGGTGTGCCCATGATGCCCAGGCGTGTGCCCATCATGCCCAGGCGTGTGCCCATGATGCCCAGGGGTGTGCCCATGATGCCCAGGCGTGTGCCCATGATGCCCAACTGTGTGCCCATGATGCCCAGGTGCGTGCCCAACATGCCCAGGGGTGTGCCCATGATGCCCAGGCGCGTGCCCATCATGCCCAGGGGTGTGCCCATGATGCCCAGGGGTGTGCCCATGATGCCCAGGTGGGTGCCCATGATTCCCTGGTGCGTGCCCAACATGCCCAGGGGTGTGCCCATGATGCCCAAGCGGGTGCCCATGATGCACAGGTGCGTGCCCAACATGCCCAGGGGTGTGCCCATGATGCCCATGCATGTGCCCATGATGCCCATGCGTGTGCCCATCATGCCCAGGGGTGTGCCCATGAAGCCCAGGCGTGTGCCCATGATGCCCTGGTGCGTGCCCAACATGCCCAGGGGTGTGCCCATGATGCCCAGGCGTATGCCCATCATGCCCAGGCGTGTGCCCATGATGCCCAGGCGAGTGCCCATGATGCCCTGGTGCGTGCCCAACATGCCCACGGGTGTGCCCATGATGCCCAGTTGTGTGCCCATGATGCCCAGGTGCGTGCCCAACATGCCCAGGGGTGTGCCCATGATGCCCAGGCGTGTGCCCATGATGCCCATGCGTGTGCCCATGATGCCCAGGGGTGTGCCCATGATGCCCAGGCGTGTGTCCATGATGCCCAGGCGTGTGCCTAGGATGCCCTGGTGCGTGCCCAACATGCCCAGGGATGTGCCCATGATGCCCAGGCGTGTGCCCATGATGCCCAGGCGTGTGCCCATCATGCCCAGGGGTGTGCCCATGATGCCCAGGCGTGTGCCCATCATGCCCAGGGGTGTGCCCATGATGCCCAGGGGTGTGCCCATGATGCCCAGGCGGGTGCCCATCATGCTCAGGCGTGTGCCCATCATGCCCATGCGTGTGCCCATCATGCCCAGGCGTGTGCCCATCATGCCCAGGGGTGTGCCCATCATGCCCAGGGGTGTGCCCATCATGCCCAGGCGTGTGCCCAGGCGCGTGCCCAACATGCCCAGTGGTGTGCCCATGATGCCCAGGCGTGTGCCCATCATGCCCAGGCGTGTGCCCATCATGCCCAGGGGTGTGCCCATGATGCCCAGGGGTGTGCCCATGATGCCCAGGCGTGTGTCCATGATGCCCAGGCGTGTGCCTATGATGCCCTGCTGCGTGCCCAACATGCCCAGGGGTGTGCCCATGATGCCCAGGCGTGTGCCCAGGATGCCCAGGGGTGTGCCCATGATGCCCAGTCGTGTGCCCATGATGCCCATGCGTGTGCCCATCATGCCCAGGGGTGTGCCCATGATGCCCAGGCGTGTGCCCATCATGCCCAGGCGTGTGCCCATGATGCCCAGGGGTGTGCCCATGATGCCCAGGCGTGTGCCCATGATGCCCAAGCGTGTGCCCATGATGCCCAGGTGCGTGCCCAACATGCCCAGGGGTGTGCCCATGATGCCCAGGCGCGTGCCCATCATGCCCAGGGGTGTGCCCATGATGCCCAGGGGTGTGCCCATGATGCCCAGGTGGGTGCCCATGATTCCCTGGTGCGTGCCCAACATGCCCAGGGGTGTGCCCATGATGCCCAAGCGGGTGCCCATGATGCCCAGGTGCGTGCCCAACATGCCCAGGGGTGTGCCCATGATGCCCATGCATGTGCCCATGATGCCCATGCGTGTGCCCATCATGCCCAGGGGTGTGCCCATGAAGCCCAGGCGTGTGCCCATGATGCCCTGGTGCGTGCCCAACATGCCCAGGGGTGTGCCCATGATGCCCAGGCGTATGCCCATCATGCCCAGGCGTGTGCCCATGATGCCCAGGCGAGTGCCCATGATGCCCTGGTGCGTGCCCAACATGCCCACGGGTGTGCCCATGATGCCCAGGCGTGTGCCCATGATGCCCAGGTGCGTGCCCAACATGCCCAGGGGTGTGCCCATGATGCCCAGGCGTGTGCCCATGATGCCCATGCGTGTGCCCATGATGCCCAGGGGTGTGCCCATGATGCCCAGGCGTGTGTCCATGATGCCCAGGCGTGTGCCTAGGATGCCCTGGTGCGTGCCCAACATGCCCAGGGATGTGCCCATGATGCCCAGGCGTGTGCCCATGATGCCCAGGCGTGTGCCCATCATGCCTAGGGGTGTGCCCATGATGCCCATTCGTGTGCCCATCATGCCCAGGGGTGTGCCCATGATGCCTAGGGTGTGCCCATGATGCCCAGGCGTGTGCCCATCATGCCCAGGCGTGTGCCCATCATGCCCAGGGGTGTGCCCATGATGCCCAGGGGTGTGCCCATGATGCCCAGGGGTGTGCCCTTGATGCCCAGGCGTGTGCCCATGATGCCCAGGCCTGTGCCCATCATGCCCAGGGGTGTGCCCAGGCGTGTGCCCATGATGCCCAGGCGTGTGCCCATGATGCCCAGGCGTGTGCCCATCATGCCCAGGGGTGTGCCCATGATGCCCAGGCCTGTGCCCATCATGCCCAGGGGTGTGCCCAGGCGTGTGCCCATGATGCCCAGGCGTGTGCCCATGATGCCTAGGCGTGTGCCCATGATGCCCAGGGGTGTGCCCATGATGCCCAGGCGTGTGCCCATGATGCCCAGGGGTGTGCCCATGATGCCCAGGCGTGTGTCCATGATGCCCAGGCGAGTGCCTAGGATGCCCTGGTGCGTGCCCAACATGCCCAGGGATGTGCCCATGATGCCCAGGCGTGTGCCCATCATGCCCAGGCGTGTGCCCATCATGCCCAGGGGTGTGCCCATGATGCCCAGGCGTGTGCCCATGATGCCCATGCGTGTGCCCATCATACCCAGGGGTGTGCCCATGATGCCTAGGGGTGTGTCCATGATGCCCAGGCGTGTGCCCATCATGCCCAGGCGTGTGCCCATCATGCCCGGGGGTGTGCCCAGGGGTGTGCCCATGATGCCCAGGGGTGTGCCCATGATGCCCAGGCGTGTGCCCATAATGCCCAGGTGCGTGCCCAACATGCCCAGGGGTGTGCCCATGATGCGCAGGCGTGTGCCCATCATGCCCAGGCGTGTGCCCATGATGCCCAGGGGAGTGCCCATGATGCCCAGGCGTGTGCCCATCATGCCCAGGCGTGTGCCTATGATGCCCAGGTGCGTGCCCAACATGCCCAAGGGTGTGCCCATGATGCCCAGACGTGTGCCCATCATGCCCAGGCGTGTGTCCATCATGCCCAGGGGTGTGCCCATGATGCCCAGGGGTGTGCCCATGATGCCCAGGTGCGTGCCCAACATGCCCAGGGGTGTGCCCATGATGCTTAGGCGTGTGCCCATGATGCCCATGCGTGTGCCCATGATGCCCAGGGGTGTGCCCATGATGCCCAGGCGTGTGTCCATGATGCCCAGGCATGTGCCTAGGATGCCCTGGTGCGTGCCCAACATGCCCAGGGATGTGCCCATGATGCCCAGGCGTGTGCCCATGATGCCCAGGCGTGTGCCCATCATGCCTAGGGGTGTGCCCATGATGCCCAGGCGTGTGCCCATGATGCCCATGCGTGTGCCCATCATACCTAGGGGTGTGCCCATGATGCCTAGGGGTGTGCCCATGATGCCCAGGCGTGTGCCCATCATGCCCAGGGGTGTGGCCATGATGCCCATGGGTGTGCCCATGATGCCCAAGCGTGTGCCCATAATGCCCAGGTGCGTGCCCAACATGCCCAGGGGTGTGCCCATGATGCCCAGGCGTGTGCCCATGATGCCCAGGCGTGTGCCCATGATGCCCAGGCGTGTGCCCATGATGCCCAGGCAGGTGCCCATGATGCCCAGGCGGGTGCCCATGATGCCCAGACGGGTGTGCCCATGATGCCCAGACGGGTGTGCCCATGATGCCCAGGTGCGTGCCCAACATGCCAAGGGGTGTGTCCATGATGCCCAGGCGTGTGCCCATCATGCCCAGGCGTGTGCCCATGATGCCCAGGCAGGTGCCCATGATGCCCTGGTGCGTGCCCAACATGCCCAGGGGTGTGCCCATGATGCCCAGGCGGGTGCCCATGATGCCCAGGTGTGTGGCCATGATGCCCAGGCGTGTGCCCATGATGCCCATGCGTGTGCCCATGATGCCCAGGGGTGTGCCCATGATGCCCAGGCGTGTGTCCATGATGCCCAGGCGTGTGCCTAGGATGCCCTGGTGCGTGCCCAACATGCCCAGGGATGTGCCCATGATGCCCAGGCGTGTGCCCATGATGCCCAGGCGTGTGCCCATCATGCCCAGGGGTGTGCCCATGATGCCCAGGCGTGTGCCCATGATGCCCATGTGTGTGCCCATGATGCCCAGGGGTGTGCCCATGATGCCCAGGCGTGTGTCCATGATGCCCAGGCGTGTGCCTAGGATGCCCTGGTGCGTGCCCAACATGCCCAGGGATGTGCCCATGATGCCCAGGCGTGTGCCCATGATGCCCAGGCGTGTGCCCATCATGCCCAGGGGTGTGCCCATGATGCCCAGGCATGTGCCCATCATGCCCAGGGGTGTGCCCATGATGCCCAGGGGTGTGCCCATGATGCCCAGGCGGGTGCCCATCATGCTCAGGCGTGTGCCCATCATGCCCATGCGTGTGCCCATCATGCCCAGGCGTGTGCCCATCATGCCCAGGGGTGTGCCCATCATGCCCAGGGGTGTGCCCATCATGCCCAGGCGTGTGCCCAGGCGCGTGCCCAACATGCCCAGTGGTGTGCCCATGATGCCCAGGCGTGTGCCCATCATGCCCAGGCGTGTGCCCATCATGCCCAGGGGTGTGCCCATGATGCCCAGGGGTGTGCCCATGATGCCCAGGCGTGTGTCCATGATGCCCATGCGTGTGCCTAAGATGCCCTGCTGCGTGCCCAACATGCCCAGGGGTGTGCCCATGATGCCCAGGCGTGTGCCCAGGATGCCCAGCGGTGTGCCCATGATGCCCAGTCGTGTGCCCATGATGCCCATGCGTGTGCCCATCATGCCCAGGGGTGTGCCCATGATGCCCATGCGTGTGCCCATCATGCCCAGGCGTGTGCCCATGATGCCCAGGGGTGTGCCCATGATGCCCAGGCGTGTGCCCATGATGCCCAAGCGTGTGCCCATGATGCCCAGGTGCGTGCCCAACATGCCCAGGGGTGTGCCCATGATGCCCAGGCGCGTGCCCATCATGCCCAGGGGTGTGCCCATGATGCCCAGGGGTGTGCCCATGATGCCCAGGTGGGTGCCCATGATTCCCTGGTGCGTGCCCAACATGCCCAGGGGTGTGCCCATGATGCCCAAGCGGGTGCCCATGATGCCCAGGTGCGTGCCCAACATGCCCAGGGGTGTGCCCATGATGCCCATGCATGTGCCCATGATGCCCATGCGTGTGCCCATCATGCCCAGGGGTGTGCCCATGAAGCCCAGGCGTGTGCCCATGATGCCCAGGCGTATGCCCATCATGCCCAGGCGTGTGCCCATGATGCCCAGGCGAGTGCCCATGATGCCCTGGTGCGTGCCCAACATGCCCACGGGTGTGCCCATGATGCCCAGGCGTGTGCCCATGATGCCCAGGTGCGTGCCCAACATGCCCAGGGGTGTGCCCATGATGCCCAGGCGTGTGCCCATGATGCCCATGCGTGTGCCCATGATGCCCAGGCGTGTGCCCATGATGCCCATGCGTGTGTCCATGATGCCCAGGCGTGTGCCTAGGATGCCCTGGTGCGTGCCCAACATGCCCAGGGATGTGCCCATGATGCCCAGGCGTGTGCCCATGATGCCCAGGCGTGTGCCCATCATGCCTAGGGGTGTGCCCATGATGCCCATTCGTGTGCCCATCATGCCCAGGGGTGTGCCCATGATGCCTAGGGTGTGCCCATGATGCCCAGGCGTGTGCCCATCATGCCCAGGCGTGTGCCCATCATGCCCAGGGGTGTGCCCATGATGCCCAGGGGTGTGCCCATGATGCCCAGGGGTGTGCCCTTGATGCCCAGGCGTGTGCCCATGATGCCCAGGCCTGTGCCCATCATGCCCAGGGGTGTGCCCAGGCGTGTGCCCATGATGCCCAGGCGTGTGCCCATGATGCCCAGGCGTGTGCCCATCATGCCCAGGGGTGTGCCCAAGATGCCCAGGCCTGTGCCCATCATGCCCAGGGGTGTGCCCAGGCGTGTGCCCATGATGCCCAGGCGTGTGCCCATGATGCCCAGGCGTGTGCCCATGATGCCCAGGGGTGTGCCCATGATGCCCAGGCGTGTGCCCATGATGCCCAGGGGTGTGCCCATGATGCCCAGGCGTGTGTCCATGATGCCCAGGCGTGTGCCTAGGATGCCCTGGTGCGTGCCCAACATGCCCAGGGATGTGCCCATGATGCCCAGGCGTGTGCCCATCATGCCCAGGCGTGTGCCCATCATGCCCAGGGGTGTGCCCATTATGCCCAGGCGTGTGCCCATGATGCCCATGCGTGTGCCCATCATACCCAGGGGTGTGCCCATGATGCCTAGGGGTGTGTCCATGATGCCTAGGCGTGTGCCCATCATGCCCAGGCGTGTGCCCATCATGCCCGGGGGTGTGCCCAGGGGTGTGCCCATGATGCCCAGGGGTGTGCCCATGATGCCCAGGCGTGTGCCCATAATGCCCAGGTGCGTGCCCAACATGCCCAGGGGTGTGCCCATGATGCGCAGGCGTGTGCCCATCATGCCCAGGCGTGTGCCCATGATGCCCAGGGGAGTGCCCATGATGCCCAGGCGTGTGCCCATCATGCCCAGGCGTGTGCCTATGATGCCCAGGTGCGTGCCCAACATGCCCAAGGGTGTGCCCATGATGCCCAGACGTGTGCCCATCATGCCCAGGCGTGTGTCCATCATGCCCAGGGGTGTGCCCATGATGCCCAGGGGTGTGTCCATGATGCCCAGGTGCGTGCCCAACATGCCCAGGGGTGTGCCCATGATGCCCAGGCGTGTGCCCATGATGCCCATGCGTGTGCCCATGATGCCCAGGGGTGTGCCCATGATGCCCAGGCGTGTGTCCATGATGCCCAGGCGTGTGCCTAGGATGCCCTGGTGCGTGCCCAACATGCCCAGGGATGTGCCCATGATGCCCTGGCGTGTGCCCATGATGCCCAGGCGTGTGCCCATCATGCCTAGGGGTGTGCCCATGATGCCCAGGCGTGTGCCCATGATGCCCATGCGTGTGCCCATCATACCCAGGGGTGTGCCCATGATGCCTAGGGGTGTGCCCATGATGCCCAGGCGTGTGCCCATCATGCCCAGGCGTGTGCCCATCATGCCCAGGGGTGTGGCCATGATGCCCAGGGGTGTGCCCATGATGCCCATGGGTGTGCCCATGATGCCCAAGCGTGTGCCCATAATGCCCAGGTGCGTGCCCAACATGCCCAGGGGTGTGCCCATGATGCCCAGGCGTGTGCCCATCATGCCCAGGCGTGTGCCCATGATGCCCAGGCAGGTGCCCATGATGCCCAGGCGGGTGCCCATGATGCCCAGACGGGTGTGCCCATGATGCCCAGACGGGTGTGCCCATGATGCCCAGGTGCGTGCCCAACATGCCAAGGGGTGTGTCCATGATGCCCAGGCGTGTGCCCATCATGCCCAGGCGTGTGCCCATGATGCCCAGGCAGGTGCCCATGATGCCCTGGTGCGTGCCCAACATGCCCAGGGGTGTGCCCATGAAGCCCAGGCGGGTGCCCATGATGCCCAGGTGTGTGGCCATGATGCCCAGGCGTGTGCCCATCATGCCCAGGCGTGTGCCCATCATGCCCAGGCGTGTGCCCATCATGCCCAGGGGTGTGCCCATGATGCCCAGGGGTGTGCCCATGATGCCCAGGCGGGTGCTCATCATGCTCAGGCGTGTGCCCATCATGCCCATGCGTGTGCCCATCATGCCCAGGCGTGTGCCCATCATGCCCAGGGGTGTGCCCATCTTGCCCAGGGGTGTGCCCATCATGCCCAGGCGTGTGCCCAGGCGCGTGCCCAACATGCCCAGGGGTGTGCCCATGATGCCCAGGCGTGTGCCCATCATGCCCAGGCGTGTGCCCATTATGCCCAGGGGTGTGCCCATGATGCCCAGGGGTGTGCCCATGATGCCCAGGCGTGTGTCCAAGATGCCCAGGCGTGTGCCTATGATGCCCAGGGGTGTGCCCATCATGCCCAGGCGTGTGCCCATCATGCCCAGCGTGTGCCCATGATGCCCATGCGTGTGCCCATCATGCCCAGGGATGTGCCCATGATGCCTAGGCGTGTGCCCATGATGCCCAGGCGTGTGCCCATGATGCCCATGCGTGTGCCCATCATGCCCAGGGGTGTGCCCATGATGCCTAGGGGTGTGCCCATGATGCCCAGGCGTGTGCCCATCATGCCCAGGCGTGTGCCCATGGTGCCCAGGGGTGTGCCCATGATGCCCAGGCGTGTGCCCATCATGCCCAGGCGTGTGCCTATGATGCCCAGGCGTGTGCCCATCATGCCCAGGCGTGTGCCCATCATGCCCAGGCGTGTGCCCATCATGCCCAGGGGTGTGTCCATGATGCCCAGGGGTGTTCCCATGATGCCCAGGCGTGTGCCCAGGATGCCCAGGGGTGTGCCCATGATGCCCAGTCGTGTGCCCATGATGCCCATGCGTGTGCCCATCATGCCCAGGGGTGTGCCCATGATGCCTAGGGGTGTGCCCATGATGCCCAGGCGTGTGCCCATCATGCCCAGGCGTGTGCCCATGGTGCCCAGGGGTGTGCCCATGATGCCCAGGCGTGTGCCCATGATGCCCAAGCGTGTGCCCATGATGCCCAGGTGCGTGCCCAACATGCCCAGTGGTGTGCCCATGATGCCCAGGCGCGTGCCCATCATGCCCAGGGGTGTGCCCATGATGCCCAGGGGTGTGCCCATGATGCCCAGGTGGGTGCCCATGATTCCCTGGTGCGTGCCCAACATGCCCAGGGGTGTGCCCATGATGCCCAAGCGGGTGCCCATGATGCACAGGTGCGTGCCCAACATGCCCAGGGGTGTGCCCATGATGCCCATGCATGTGCCCATGATGCCCATGCGTGTGCCCATCATGCCCAGGGGTGTGCCCATGAAGCCCAGGCGTGTGCCCATGATGCCCTGGTGCGTGCCCAACATGCCCAGGGGTGTGCCCATGATGCCCAGGCGTATGCCCATCATGCCCAGGCGTGTGCCCATGATGCCCAGGCGAGTGCCCATGATGCCCTGGTGCGTGCCCAACATGCCCACGGGTGTGCCCATGATGCCCAGGCGTGTGCCCATGATGCCCAGGTGCGTGCCCAACATGCCCAGGGGTGTGCCCATGATGCCCAGGGGTGTGCTCATGATGCCCAGGCGTGTACCCATGATGCCCTGGTGCGTGCCCAACATGCCCAAGGATGTGCGCATGATGCCTAGGCGTGTGCCCATGATGCCCAGGTGCGTGCCCAACATGCCCAGGGGTGTGCCCATGATGCCCAGGCGTGTGCCCATGATGCCCAGGCGTGTGCCCATCATGCCCAGGGGTGTGCCCATGATGCCCAGGCGAGTACCCATGATGCCCAGGCGTGTGCCCATGATGCCCATGCGTGTGCCCGTGATGCCCTAGTGCGTGCCCAACATGCCCAGGGTGTGCCCATGATGCCCAGGCGTGTGCCCATCATGCCCAGGTGCGTGCCCATCATGCCCATTCGTGTGCCCATCATGCCCAGGGGTGTGCCCATGATGCCTAGGGTGTGCCCATAATGCCCAGGCGTGTGCCCATCATGCCCAGGCGTGTGCCCATGATGCCCAGGGGTGTGCCCATGATGCCCAGGGGTGTGCCTTTGATGCCCAGGCGTGTGCCCATAATGCCCAGGTGCGTGCCCAACATGCCCAGGGGTGTGCCCATGATGCCCAGGCGTGTGCCCATCATGCCCAGGCGTGTGCCCATCTTGCCCAGGGGTGTGCCCATGATGCCCAGGCGGGTGCCCATGATGCCCAGGCAGGTGCCCATGATGCCCTGGTGCGTGCCCAACATGCCCAGGGGTGTGCCCATGATGCCTAGGCGGGTGCCCATGATGCCCAGGTGCGTGCCCAACATGCCCAGGGGTGTGCCCATGATGCCCAGGCGTGTGCCCATAATGCCCATGCGTGTGCCCATCATGCCCAGGGGTGTGCCCATGAAGCCCAGGCGTGTGCCCATGATGCCCAGGCGTGTGCCCATGATGCCCTAGTGCGTGCCCAACATGCCCAGGGGTGTGCCCATGATGCCTTGGTGCGTGCCCAACATGCCCAGGGGTGTGCCCATGATGCCCAGGCGTGTGCCCATGATGCCCAGGTGCGTGCCCAACATGCCCAGGGGTGTGCCCATGATGCCCAGGGGTGTGCTCATGATGCCCAGGCGTGTGCCCATGATGCCCTGGTGCGTGCCCAACATGCCCAAGGATGTGCGCATGATGCCCAGGCGTGTGCCCATGATGCCCAGGTGCGTGCCCAACATGCCCAGGGGTGTGCCCATGATGCCCAGGCGTGTGCCCATGATATCCAGGCGTGTGCCCATCATGCCCAGGGGTGTGCCCATGATGCCCAGGCGAGTGCCCATGATGCCCAGGCGTGTGCCCATGATGCCCATGCGTGTGCCCATGATGCCCTAGTGCGTGCCGAACATGCCCAGGGTGTGCCCATGATGCCCAGGCGTGTGCCCATCATGCCCAGGTGCGTGCCCAACATGCCCAGGGGTGGGCCCATGATGCCTAGGCGTGTGCCCATGATGCCCAGGCGTCTGCCCATCATGCCTAGGGGTGTGCCCATGATGCCCAAGTGTGTGCCCATCATTCCCAGGCGTGTGCCCATGATGCCCAGGCGTGTGCCCATCATGCCCAGGCATGTGCCCATGATGCCCAGGTGCGTGCCCAACATGCACAGGGGTGTGCCCATGATGCCCAGGCGTGTACCCATCATGCCTAGGGGAGTGCCCATAATGCCCAGGGGTGTGCCCATGATGCCCAAGCGTGTGCCCATGATGCCCTAGCGTGCGCCCAGGATGCCCAGGGATGTGCCCATCATGCCCAGACGTGTGCCCATGATTCCCAGGGGTGTGCCCATGATGCCCAGGTGCGTGCCCAACATGCCCAGGGGTGTGCCCATTATACCCAGGCGTGTGCCCATCATGCCCAGGCGTGTGCCCATCATGCCCAGGGATGTGCCCACGATGCGCAGGCGTGTGCCCATGATGCCAAGGCGTGTGCCCATGATGCCCATGCGTGTGCCCATGATGCCCTAGTACGTGCCCAACATGCCCAGGGGTGTGCCCATGATGCCCAGGTGCGTGCCCAACATGCCCAGGGGTGTGCCCATGATGCCCAAGCGTGTGCCCATCATGCCCATGCGTGTGCCCATCATGCCCAGGGGTGTGCCCATGATGCCCAGGCGTGTGTCCATGATGCCCAGGCGTGTGCCTATGATGCCCTGGTGCGTGCCCAACATGCCCAGAGGTGTGCCCATGATGCCCAGACTTGTGCCCATCATGCCCAGGGGTGTGCCCATGATGCCCAGGCGGGTGCCCATCATGCCCAGGCGTGTGCCCATGATGCCCAGGTGCGTGCCCAACATGCCCAGGGGTGTGCCCATGATGCCCAGGCGTGTGCCCATCATGCCCAGGCGTGTGCCCATCATGCCCAGGGGTGTGCCCATGATGCCCAGGGGTGTGCCCATGATGCCCAGGCGTGTGTCCATGATGCCCAGGCGTGTGCCTATGATGCCCTGCTGCGTGCCCAACATGCCCAGGGGTGTGCCCATGATGCCCAGGCGTGTGCCCAGGATGCCCAGGGGTGTGCCCATGATGCCCAGGGGTGTGCCCATGATGCCCAGTCGTGTGCCCATCATGCCCATGCGTGTGCCCATCATGCCCAGGCGTGTGCCCATCATGCCCAGGGGTGTGCCCAGCATGCCCAGGGGTGTGCCCATCATGCCCAGGGGTGTGCCCATGATGCCCAAGCGGGTGCCCATGATGCCCAGGTGCGTGTCCAACATGCCCAGGGGTGTGCCCATGATGCCCATGCATGTGCCCATGATGCCCATGCGTGTGCCCATCATGCCCAGGGGTGTGCCCATGAAGCCCAGGCGTGTGCCCATGATGCCCTGGTGCGTGCCCAACATGCCCAGGGGTGTGCCCATGATGCCCAGGCGTATGCCCATCATGCCCAGGCGTGTGCCCATGATGCCCAGGCGAGTGCCCATGATGCCCTGGTGCGTGCCCAACATGCCCACCGGTGTGCCCATGATGCCCAGGCGTGTGCCCATGATGCCTAGGTGCGTGCCCAACATGCCCAGGGGTGTGCCCATGATGCCTAGGCGTGTGCCCATGATGCCCATGCGTGTGCCCATGATGCCCAGGGGTGTGCCCATGATGCCCATGCGTGTGCCCATCATACCCAGGGATGTGCCCATGATGCCTAGGGGTGTGCCCATGATGCCCAGGCGTGTGCCCATCATGCCCAGGCGTGTGCCCATCATGCCCTGGGGTGTGCCCATGATGCCCAGGGGTGTGCCCATGATGCCCATGGGTGTGCCCATGATGCCCAAGCGTGTGCCCATAATGCCCAGGTGCGTGCCCAACATGCCCAGGGGTGTGCCCATGATTCCCAGGCGTGTGCCCATCATGCCCAGGCGTGTGCCCATGATGCCCAGGCAGGTGCCCATGATGCCCAGGCGGGTGCCCATGATGCCCAGACGGGTGTGCCCATGATGCCCAGACGGGTGTGCCCATGATGCCCAGGTGCGTGCCCAACATGCCTAGGGGTGTGTCCATGATGCCCAGGCGTGTGCCCATGATGCCCAGGCAGGTGCCCATGATGCCCTGGTGCGTGCCCAACATGCCCAGGGGTGTGCCCATGATGCCCAGGCGGGTGGCCATGATGCCCAGGTGTGTGCCCATGATGCCCAGGCGTGTGCCCATCATGCCCAGGCGTGTACCCATCATGCCCAGGCGTGTGCCCATCATGCCCAGGGGTGTGCCCATGGTGCCCAGGGGTGTGCCCATGATGCCCAGGCGGGTGCCCATCATGCTCAGGCGTGTGCCCATCATGCCCATGCGTGTGCCCATCATGCCCAGGCGTGTGCCCATCATGCCCAGGGGTGTGCCCATCATGCCCAGGGGTGTGCCCATCATGCCCAGGCGTGTGCCCAGGCGCGTGCCCAACATGCCCAGGGGTGTGCCCATGATGCCCAGGCGTGTGCCCATCATGCCCAGGCGTGTGCCCATCATGCCCAGGGGTGTGCCCATCATGCCCAGGGGTGTGCCCATGATGCCCAGGGGTGTGCCCATGATGCCCAGGCGTGTGTCCATGATGCCCAGGCGTGTGCCTATGATGCCCTGCTGCGTGCCCAACATGCCCAGGGGTGTGCCCATGATGCCCAGGCGTGTGCCCAGGATGCCCAGGGGTGTGCCCATGATGCCCAGTCGTGTGCCCATGATGCCCATGCGTGTGCCCATCATGCCCAGGGGTGTGCCCATGATGCCTAGGGGTGTGCCCATGATGCCCAGGCGTGTGCCCATCATGCCCAGGCGTGTGCCCATGATGCCCAGGGGTGTGCCCATGATGCCCAGGCGTGTGCCCATGATGCCCAAGCGTGTGCCCATGATGCCCAGGTGCGTGCCCAACATGCCCAGGGGTGTGCCCATGATGCCCAGGCGCGTGCCCATCATGCCCAGGGGTGTGCCCATGATACCCAGGGGTGTGCCCATGATGCCCAGGTGGGTGCCCATGATTCCCTGGTGCGTGCCCAACATGCCCAGGGGTGTGCCCATGATGCCCAAGCGGGTGCCCATGATGCCCAGGTGCGTGCCCAACATGCCCAGGGGTGTGCCCATGATGCCCATGCATGTGCCCATGATGCCCATGCGTGTGCCCATCATGCCCAGGGGTGTGCCCATGAAGCCCAGGCGTGTGCCCATGATGCCCTGGTGCGTGCCCAACATGCCCAGGGGTGTGCCCATGATGCCCAGGCGTATGCCCATCATGCCCAGGCGTGTGCCCATGATGCCCAGGCGAGTGCCCATGATGCCCTGGTGCGTGCCCAACATGCCCACGGGTGTGCCCATGATGCCCAGGCGTGTGCCCATGATGCCCAGGTGCGTGCCCAACATGCCCAGGGGTGTGCCCATGATGCCCAGGCGTGTGCCCATGATGCCCATGCGTGTGCCCATGATGCCCAGGGGTGTGCCCATGATGCCCAGGCGTGTGTCCATGATGCCCAGGCGTGTGCCTAGGATGCCCTGGTGCGTGCCCAACATGCCCAGGGATGTGCCCATGATGCCCAGGCGTGTGCCCATCATGCCCAGGGGTGTGCCCATGATGCCCATTCGTGTGCCCATCATGCCCAGGGGTGTGCCCATGATGCCTAGGGTGTGCCCATGATGCCCAGGCGTGTGCCCATCATGCCCAGGCGTGTGCCCATCATGCCCAGGGGTGTGCCCATGATGCCCAGGGGTGTGCCCTTGATGCCCAGGCGTGTGCCCATGATGCCCAGGCGTGTGCCCATGATGCCCAGGCGTGTGCCCATCATGCCCAGGGGTGTGCCCATGATGCCCAGGCCTGTGCCCATCATGCCCAGGGGTGTGCCCAGGCGTGTGCCCATGATGCCCAGGCGTGTGCCCATGATGCCCAGGCGTGTGCCCATCATGCCCAGGGGTGTGCCCATGATGCCCAGGCGTGTGCCCATGATGCCCAGGGGTGTGCCCATGATGCCCAGGCGTGTGTCCATGATGCCCAGGAGTGTGCCTAGGATGCCCTGGTGCGTGCCCAACATGCCCAGGGATGTGCCCATGATGCCCAAGCGTGTGCCCATCATGCCCAGGCGTGTGCCCATCATGCCCAGGGGTGTGCCCATGATGCCCAGGCGTGTGCCCATGATGCCCATGCGTGTGCCCATCATACCCAGGGGTGTGCCCATGATGCCTAGGGGTGTGTCCATGATGCCCAGGCGTGTGCCCATGATGCCCAGGCGTGTGCCCATCATGCCCAGGGGTGTGCCCATGATGCCCAGGGGTGTGCCCATGATGCCCAGGGGTGTGCCCATGATGCCCAGGCGTGTGCCCATAATGCCCAGGTGCGTGCCCAACATGCCCAGGGGTGTGCCCATGATGTGCAGGCGTGTGCCCAACATGCCCAGGCGTGTGCCCATGATGCCCAGGGGAGTGCCCATGATGCCCAGGCCTGTGCCCATCATGCCCAGGCGTGTGCCTATGATGCCCAGGTGCGTGCCCAACATGCCCAAGGGTGTGCCCATGATGCCCAGACGTGTGCCCATCATGCCCAGGCGTGTGTCCATCATGCCCAGGGGTGTGCCCATGATGCCCAGGGGTGTGCCCATGATGCCCAGGTGCATGCCCAACATGCCCAGGGGTTTGCCCATGATGCCCAGGCGTGTGCCCATGATGCCCATGCGTGTGCCCATGATGCCCAGGGGTGTGCCCATGATGCCCAGGCGTGTGTCCATGATGCCCAGGCGTGTGCCTAGGATGCCCTGGTGCGTGCCCAACATGCCCAGGGATGTGCCCATGATGCCCAGGCGTGTGCCCATCATGCCCAGGGGTGTGCCCATGATGCCCATTCGTGTGCCCATCATGCCCAGGGGTGTGCCCATGATGCCTAGGGTGTGCCCATGATGCCCAGGCGTGTGCCCATCATGCCCAGGCGTGTGCCCATCATGCCCAGGGGTGTGCCCATGATGCCCAGGGGTGTGCCCTTGATGCCCAGGCGTGTGCCCATGATGCCCAGGCGTGTGCCCATGATGCCCAGGCGTGTGCCCATCATGCCCAGGGGTGTGCCCATGATGCCCAGGCCTGTGCCCATCATGCCCAGGGGTGTGCCCAGGCGTGTGCCCATGATGCCCAGGCGTGTGCCCATGATGCCCAGGCGTGTGCCCATCATGCCCAGGGGTGTGCCCATGATGCCCAGGCGTGTGCCCATGATGCCCAGGGGTGTGCCCATGATGCCCAGGCGTGTGTCCATGATGCCCAGGCGTGTGCCTAGGATGCCCTGGTGCGTGCCCAACATGCCCAGGGATGTGCCCATGATGCCCAGGCGTGTGCCCATCATGCCCAGGCGTGTGCCCATCATGCCCAGGGGTGTGCCCATGATGCCCAGGCGTGTGCCCATGATGCCCATGCGTGTGCCCATCATACCCAGGGGTGTGCCCATGATGCCTAGGGGTGTGTCCATGATGCCCAGGCGTGTGCCCATGATGCCCAGGCGTGTGCCCATCATGCCCAGGGGTGTGCCCATGATGCCCAGGGGTGTGCCCATGATGCCCAGGGGTGTGCCCATGATGCCCAGGCGTGTGCCCATAATGCCCAGGTGCGTGCCCAACATGCCCAGGGGTGTGCCCATGATGTGCAGGCGTGTGCCCAACATGCCCAGGCGTGTGCCCATGATGCCCAGGGGAGTGCCCATGATGCCCAGGCCTGTGCCCATCATGCCCAGGCGTGTGCCTATGATGCCCAGGTGCGTGCCCAACATGCCCAAGGGTGTGCCCATGATGCCCAGACGTGTGCCCATCATGCCCAGGCGTGTGTCCATCATGCCCAGGGGTGTGCCCATGATGCCCAGGGGTGTGCCCATGATGCCCAGGTGCATGCCCAACATGCCCAGGGGTTTGCCCATGATGCCCAGGCGTGTGCCCATGATGCCCATGCGTGTGCCCATGATGCCCAGGGGTGTGCCCATGATGCCCAGGCGTGTGTCCATGATGCCCAGGCGTGTGCCTAGGAAGCCCTGGTGCGTGCCCAACATGCCCAGGGATGTGCCCATGATGCCCAGGCGTGTGCCAATGATGCCCAGGCGTGTGCCCATCATGCCTAGGGGTGTGCCCATGATGCCCAGGCGTGTGCCCATGATTCCCATGCGTGTGCCCATCATACCCAGGGGTGTGCCCATGATGCCTAGGGGTGTGCCCATGATGCCCAGGCGTGTGCCCATCATGCCCAGGCGTGTGCCCATCATGCCCAGAGGTGTGGCCATGATGCCCAGGGGTGTGCCCATGATGCCCATGGGTGTGCCCATGATGCCCAAGCGTGTGCCCATAATGCCCAGGTGCGTGCCCAACATGCCCAGGGGTGTGCCCATGATGCCCAGGCGTGTGCCCATCATGCCCAGGCGTGTGCCCATGATGCCCTGGCAGGTGCCCATGATGCCCAGGCGGGTGCCCATGATGCCCAGACGGGTGTGCCCATGATGCCCAGACGGGTGTGCCCATGATGCCCAGGTGCGTGCCCAACATGCCTAGGGGTGTGTCCATGATGCCCAGGCGTGTGCCCATCATGCCCAGGCGTGTGCCCATGATGCCCAGGCAGGTGCCCATGATGCCCTGGTGCGTGCCCAACATGCCCAGGGGTGTGCCCATGATGCCCAGGCGGGTGCCCATGATGCCCAGGTGTGTGCCCATGATGCCCAGGCGTGTGCCCATCATGCCCAGGCGTGTGCCCATCATGCCCAGGGGTGTGCCCATGATGCCCAGGGGTGTGCCCATGATGCCCAGGCGGGTGCCCATCATGCTCAGGCGTGTGCCCATCATGCCCATGCGTGTGCCCATCATGCCCAGGCGTGTGCCCATCATGCCCAGGGGTGTGCCCATCATGCCCAGGGGTGTGCCCATCATGCCCAGGCGTGTGCCCAGGCGCGTGCCCAACATGCCCAGGGGTGTGCCCATGATGCCCAGGCGTGTGCCCATCATGCCCAGGCGTGTGCCCATCATGCCCAGGCGTGTGCCCATCATGCCCAGGGGTGTGCCCATGATGCCCAGGGGTGTGCCCATGATGCCCAGGCGTGTGTCCATGATGCCCAGGCGTGTGCCTATGATGCCCTGCTGCGTGCCCAACATGCCCAGGGGTGTGCCCATGATGCCCAGGCGTGTGCCCAGGATGCCCAGGGGTGTGCCCATGATGCCCAGTCGTGTGCCCATGATGCCCATGCGTGTGCCCATCATGCCCAGGGGTGTGCCCATGATGCCTAGGGGTGTGCCCATGATGCCCAGGCGTGTGCCCATCATGCCCAGGCGTGTGCCCATGATGCCCAGGGGTGTGCCCATGATGCCCAGGCGTGTGCCCATGATGCCCAAGCGTGTGCCCATGATGCCCAGGTGCGTGCCCAACATGCCCAGGGGTGTGCCCATGATGCCCAGGCGCGTGCCCATCATGCCCAGGGGTGTGCCCATGATGCCCAGGGGTGTGCCCATGATGCCCAGGTGGGTGCCCATGATTCCCTGGTGCGTGCCTAACATGCCCAGGGGTGTGCCCATGATGCCCAAGCGGGTGCCCATGATGCCCAGGTGCGTGCCCAACATGCCCAGGGGTGTGCCCATGATGCCCATGCATGTGCCCATGATGCCCATGCGTGTGCCCATCATGCCCAGGGGTGTGCCCATGAAGCCCAGGCGTGTGCCCATGATGCCCTGTTGCGTGCCCAACATGCCCAGGGGTGTGCCCATGATGCCCAGGCGTATGCCCATCATGCCCAGGCGTGTGCCCATGATGCCCAGGCGAGTGCCCATGATGCCCTGGTGCGTGCCCAACATGCCCACGGGTGTGCCCATGATGCCCAGGCGTGTGCCCATGATGCCCGTGCGTGTGCCCATGATGCCCAGGGGTGTGCCCATGATGCCCAGGCGTGTGTCCATGATGCCCAGGCGTGTGCCTAGGATGCCCTGGTGCGTGCCCAACATGCCCAGGGATGTGCCCATGATGCCCAGGCGTGTGCCCATGATGCCCATTCGTGTGCCCATCATGCCCAGGGGTGTGCCCATGATGCCTAGGGTGTGCCCATGATGCCCAGGCGTGTGCCCATGATGCCCATTCGTGTGCCCATGATGCCCAGGCGTCTGCCCATGATGCCCAGGGGTGTGCCCATCATGCCCAGGGGTGTGCCCATGATGCCCAGGCGTGTGCCCATGATGCCCATTCGTGTGCCCATCATGCCCAGGGGTGTGCCCATGATGCCTAGGGTGTGCCCATGATGCCCAGGCGTGTGCCCATCATGCCCAGGCGTGTGCCCATCATGCCCAGGGGTGTGCCCATGATGCCCAGGGGTGTGCCCATGATGCCCAGGGGTGTGCCCTTGATGCCCAGGCGTGTGCCCATAATGCCCAGGTGCGTGCCCAACATGCCCAGGGGTGTGCTTATGATGCCCAGGCGTGTGCCCATCATGCCCAGGCGTGTGCCCATCTTGCCCAGGGGTGTGCCCATGATGCCCAGGGGTGTGCCCATGATGCCCAGGCGGGTGCCCATGATGCCCAGGCATGTGCCCATGATGCCCTGGTGAGTGCCCAACATGCCCAAGGGTGTGCCCATGATGCCCAGGCGGGTGCCCATGATGCCCAGGTGCGTGCCCAACATGCCCAGGGGTGTGCCCATGATGCCTAGGCGTGTGCCCATGATGCCCATGCGTGTGCCCATCATGCCCAGGGGTGTGCCCATGAAGCCCAGGCGTGTGCCCATGATGCCCAGGCGTGTGCCCATGATGCCCTGGTGCGTGCCCAACATGCCCAGGGGTGTGCCCATGATGCCTTGGTGCGTGCCCAACATGCCCAGGGGTGTGCCCATGATGCCCAGGCGTGTGCCCATGATGCCCAGGTGCGTGCCCAACATGCCCAGGGGTGTGCCCATGATGCCCAGGGGTGTGCCCATGATGCCCAGGCGTGTGCCCATGATGCCCTGGTGCGTGCCCAACATGCCCAAGGATGTGCGCATGATGCCCAGGCATGTGCCCATGATGCCCAGGTGCGTGCCCAACATGCCCAGGGGTGTGCCCATGATGCCCAGGCGTGTGCCCATCATGCCCAGGGGTGTGCCCATGATGCCCAGGCGAGTGCCCATGATGCCCAGGCGTGTGCCCATGATGCCCATGCGTGTGCCCATGATGCCCTAGTGCGTGCCCAACATGCCCAGGGTGTGCCCAATGCTTGTTTCGTTATTCGATTAAATCTTTTGTGCTCATTATTTGGATTGAATTGTGAGGTTAAGTGGAAGCTTGGAATAGCAAAGCTTAACTGATCAATTCAACTCTCCTATTTGCTATTTGTTGACACTAGAGAGCTATTAACAAGTAGTGCACTAATTCGATATATCTTGGAATGGAGTATTGAATTATTAGGTTTAAAAGAATTAGAAACATGATATTTAGAAATCAATGATAAAACCAAGTCACAATTGAATAATACCCTAACCTGAATATTTCTTTGATTGATAAATCCCTTGCAATTTTCGATTATTACACTAACCTTTACTTTCACATTAGTTTCTTGTTTTTTCTCTATTACAGAACGAAGTAGTAACCATCTAGCTCCCTAGGGTTCGACCCTTGCTTGCCGCTGTACTAACCCACAGTTTGAAGTGAGGAAATTATAAATTGTTTTTGCACAGGTACGACGACAAGCCTGTTCAAAATGGCGCCGTTGCCGGGGAGCTAAGCACGATGAAATTTGTTCTTCTTTATTTTTTTAATTTATTTTTCTCTTTGCATTATTTCGAAAGTTGCTTATCTCGGTGATATTTCAATTTCAACTGTTCGATTTTCGATTTTCATTCTTTTCGATTTCCAATTTCTAGCTCTCAGAGGGTTCTGTCACCAAGACTTACGAGTCTAAGGATTTTGGGTTTTAAGTGGGACCGCTGTGACCCCTCCAATCTCCTGTGAACCCTTTGTTGCTAGTCTGTCTGTGCTATTACGGTGTTTGCTAGACCGGTGCTTGCTATTTCTTGTAACATGTCTCATGCAGGAAGCAGCGTTGGTGGCAACAGTCACAACAGTCACATTAACGAAGAAGTCAACCAGAATGTACAAGGAGTACAGCATGGCGAAATCAGGGGGGCTATCCCTGAACAGTTTCAACCGTTTCAACAGTTCCAACAACAACAACCTCAGAACCAACAACAGAACCAACCCCAACCGCCATACCCCCAATATCCACCATACCCACCATTACCATATCACCCACAACATCCATACCCACCACCTCAGAGACCTCAACAACAGCCAGCAGTCAGACAACATGACGCAGCAGCGCCCAATCAAGGGGCCAATGGACAGCTTTGGAGAAACAACAATCAGCAACATCAGCCAGCACGTCAGAATGTGCCTCAACAGCCCTACCAGCACCCACATCATCAGTTTTGGCAGAATACGCCTTGACAGTACCAGCAGAGAGGGCAGAACAGTAATCAGGCAGGTCCGAGCAACCAAGGCCCCAACAAAGCTCTCGAGGACATGATAAAGGATCTAGCTTCAGCCGTGATCCAGGATCGGGCCACGACCAAAGGAGACATTGCTGAATTGAAGAAACAGATGTCCCAGCTCAATACGATAGTCTCAGGTCTCGCAGCCACTCTGAATGCAGGACGACTTCCCTCACAGACAGTTGAGAACCCAAGAGGGAACGTCAGCCAAGTAGAGATAGTAGCTACAGATGCAGCACTCGAGGAGCCCACAGAAGAACCTAGCTCGGGCACCCTCAACACGACTCAACCAGACTCAGCCCTTATGGCTCAGGAGGCCGAAATTCACAGTTCCTCTTATGCTATGCAGGTAGTCGCTCCCGAAAGCCAGGTTACTAAGGAAGTTGAGCCAGAGATGAGCTTGGTGGTGAGGCCTACGCAGAACGACCAGATGATGAGGCGTGCACCCACTGCGAGCCAGGAGACACCTTCAGGAAAGAGTAAGGACCCAGGGGCCTTCACGGTTACCTGTGGTATCGGTAAGACCCAAATACCTCACTGCTTAATTGATTTGGGTGCTGCTATTAATGTCATGCCTTACTCTTTGTATTGCTCGCTGGGTCTTGGACCATTGAAACCACCTAGGTTGTCTATAGAATTAGGGGATAAGTCTTGTGTTCGCCCTACTGGATTGCTTGAAGATCTAACCCTCCGAGTAGGAGATCTTGCTGTGCCTGCAGATTTCTATGTCTTGCAGATGGAAAAATCCAGAAAAGTCGAACCACCAGGGCTCATTTTGGGACGGCCATTCCTCTACACCACCAAAACCCGGATTGACATGGGCATAGGATTACTGTCATTATCATGCGGTGGGAAGGAAGCAGACTTCTATGTCTACGAGGATGACGATCGTCCACGCACAAGGAAATCGCCAGACATTGTGCACACATCAGAGTACGACACCCTAGTTCCAGACCCACCAGAGCAGGCTCTACAGACTACCAGGCCAGCAGCTATGGCCAAGATGTCCACATCTTCTCGAGGCTATAAGGGGAAGAAACCATCTGAATCTTGGAGAGTAGAGCAGAGCGCACAGCTAGATGCGCACACTGGACGAACAGAGGGAGTTGCTGAGCAGAAATATGACCTCACACGCCCATGGGACCCTAACTTGTGATCCCTACAGAGGTACTGTCGAGCCAACGACGTTAAACAAAGGCGCTCGCAGGGAGGCAGCCCTGCATGGTTTGCACGTCTTTACATTTCAGTTTGTTGATTTACTATGTTTATTTATGAGTCTTTCATTGTCACATTGTACCTTGGAAAGGATTTGGTTTCATTTTGTAGGGATTGGACTTAGTCGGCCGGAAATTCCCTTTGCGAGTTACGCACTTTGCATGCGGAGCTGCGCATTTTAGTGCGCCGGGAGAGCCCTTAGATCCGAGTTCAGCCGACTGCCATCTACATCCCAGGGGAGTATTGTTCTACCCTCTTCCTTTCCTTATCTATTGTTTGCATGCATTGTGAGTCTTGATTTAAGTCGTGCCGTGAGGACACGGCTCATTTCAAAAGTGTGGGGTGGGAGAGTCAGTTATGAGTCAGTTATCGAGTCAGCATGCCCACCATACAGAGTCAGCACGTTTCGAGTCATTTTTAAAATTTTTGTACATGATACTTCACTATTTCCTAGACTTGCAGTATTGGATAGTGATTGGGTGAAATAGATATAGCCGATTTTACATGCATGTCTTTGGTGAAAATTGATTTGTGCGACTAACATGTGATCTTAAAATTTTGCGTGCCTTTGTTAGTCGAGATAAACAGGGACGTGGAGTTGATAGCAATGCCCTAGAGAGACTTGACAGATCGTTCAAAGGCCGAACTCAGGATATGTGGTTATGTGGAGTTCGTGGAGGCTAGCACTTCGAGGCAACATAGTACGAGTCTGCTCCGCCACTGCGGTACCCTTTGCGGTTGGTCGGGACGGGAATACTTCACACCGTCCAAGCTCTAGGCCAAGTAGCCGGGAAAATAGGCAAGCGACCCTTGACTTGACCCGTGTCAAAAGGTCGAGGATGAGTGAGAGCAGGAAGGTTTCTAATCCAAGTAACCGGGAAAATAGACGAGCGACCCTCGGCTTGACTCGCGTCAAAAGGAGAAGGAACCACGGTTCGAGCAAGTCACAATCCGCACTTCAAGGCAACAAATCCACCACCATTGTGATAGTCCACACGTTTCTCATGTGAAAGCATCATTGAAATCCCAAATCAGATGACACTATAGCTGGCCGAAAAGCACTCAACACTTTGAAGCTCGAATCAATCACGTGCAAGAAAAAGCGGCAAAGCATAACCATATAGCAGCGAGTTCGAGTCCGAGAATGAGGGTTCATGGGTCTAAATCTCCCGATACATCCGAATTGGTTTGCATCTCGACTCAAAGGTAACACGTATCATTAACCCCATGTTTTTCGCACGATGATATTAGTAGCAAGCATGCATAACTGGCGAGATCTATAGTAGCTTAATTCATGTCCATGTAGCTCGTCTAGGGTGACCGAAGCATTGTGATGTTTACATTAGTCGTTCCTCTTATGACCTAGTTCTTGTTCGGGACGAACAAGTTTAAGTGTGGGGTGGTTTGATGAGCCGTATTTATACGCCTGGGCATGATGGGCACACGCCTGGGCATCATGGGCACACACCTGGGCATCATGGGCACCCGCCTGGGCATCATGGGCACACCCCTGGGCATGTTGGGCACGCACCAGGGCATCATGGGCACCTGCCTGGGCATCATGGGCACACGCCTGGGCATGATGGGCACACGCCTGGGCATCATGGACACACCCCTAGGCATGTTGGGCACGCACCTGGGCATTATGGGCACACGCCTGGGCATCATGGGCACACCCCTGGGCATCATGGGCACACGCCTGGGCATCATGGGCACACCCCTGGGCATGTTGGGCACGCACCAGGGCATCATGGGCACCTGCCTGGGCATGATGGGCACACGCCTGGGCATGATGGGCACACGCCAGGGCATCATGGACACACCCCTAGGCATGTTGGGCACGCACCTGGGTATTATGGGCACACGCCTGGGCATCATGGGCACACCCCTGGGCATCATGGGCACCCGCCTGGGCATCATGGGCACCCGCCTGGGCATCATGGGCACACCCCTGGGCATGTTGGGCACGCACCAGGGCATCATGGGCACCTGCCTGGGCATCATGGGCACACGCCTGGGCATGATGGGCACACGCCTGGGCATCATGGACACACCCCTAGGCATGTTGGGCACGCACCTGGGCATTATGGGCACACGCCTGGGCATCATGGGCACACGCCTGGGCATCATGGGCACACGCCTGGGCACACCCCTGGGCATGATGGGCACTGGCCTGGGCATCATGGGCACACCCCTGGGCATGATGGGCACACGCCTGGGCATCATGGGCACACGCCTGGGCATCATGGGCACACGCCTGGGCACACCCCTGGGCATGATGGGCACAGGCCTGGGCATCATGGGCACATGCCTGGGCATCATGGGCACACCCCTGGGCATGTTGGGCACACACCTGGGCATCATGGGCACACGCCTGGGCATCATGGGCACACCCCTGGGCATGTTGGGCACGTACTAGGGCATCATGGGCACACGCATGGGCATCATGGGCACACGCCTTGGCATCATGGGCACACGCCTGGGCATCGTGGGCACATCCCTGGGCATGATGGGCACACGCCTGGGCATGATGGGCACACGCCTGTGTATAATGGGCACACCCCTGGGCATGTTGTGCACGCACCTGGGCATCATGGGCACACCCCTGGGCATCATGGGCACACGCCTGGGCATGATGGGCACACGCCTGGGCATCATGGGCGCACGCTAGGGCATCATGGGCACACGCTTGGGCATCATGGGCACACCCCTGGGCATCATGGGCACTCCCCTAGGCATGATGGGTACACGCCTGGGCATCATGGGCACACCCCTGTGCATGTTGGGCACGCACCTGGGCATCATGGGCACATGCCTGGGCATGATGGGCACACGCCTGGGCATCATGGGCACACGCCTGGGAATGATGGGCACACACTTGGGCATCATGGGCACACCCCTAGGCATGATGGGCAGACGCCTGGGCATCATGGGCACACGCCTAGGCATCATGGGCCCACCCCTGGGCATGTTGGGCACGCACCTGGGCATGATGGGCACACGCCTGGGCATCATGGGCACACCCTGGGCATGTTGGGCACGCACTAGGGCATCCTGGGCACACGCATGGGCATCATGGGCACACGCCTGGGCATCATGGGCACTCGCCTGGGCATCATGGGCACACCCCTGGGCATGATGGGCACACGCCTGGGCATCATGGGCACACGCCTGGGCATCATGGGCACACCCCTGGGCATGTTGGGCACGCACCTGGGCATCATGGGCACACGCCTGGGCATCATGCGCACATCCTTGGGCATGTTGGGCACGCACCAGGGCATCATGGGCACACGCCTGGGCATCATGGGCACACCCCTGGGCATCATGGGCACACCCCTGGGCATGTTGGGCACGCACCTGGGCATCATAGGCACACGCCTGGGCATCATGGGCACACCCCTGGGCATGTTGGGCACGCACCAAGGCATCATGGGCACACCCCTGGGCATGTTGGGCACGCACCAGGGCATCATAGGCACACGCCTGGGCATCATGGGCACACGCCTGGGCTTCATGGGCACACCCCTGGGCATGATGGGCACACGCATGGGCATTATGGGCACACGCCTGGGCATCATGGGCACACCCCTGGGCATGTTGGGCACGCACCTGGGCATCATGGGCACCCGCCTGGGCATCATGGGCACACCCCTGGGCATGTTGGGCACGCACCAAGGCATCATGGGCACCTGCCTGGGCATCATGGGCACCCGCCTAGGCATCATGGGCACACCCCTGGGCATCATGGGCACACCCCTGGGCAAGATGGGCACACGCCTGGGCATGATGGGCACACGCCTGGGCATCATGGGCACACCCCTGGGCATGTTGGGCACGCACCTGGGCATTATGGGCACACGCCTGGGCATCAAGGGCACACTCCTGGGCATCATGGGCACACCCCTGGGCATGATGGGCACACGCCTGGGCATGATGGGCACACGCCTGGGCATCATGGGCACACCCTAGGCATCATGGGCACACCCCTGGGCATGATGGGCACACGAATGGGCATCATGGGCACACGCCTGGGCATCATGGGCACACCCCTGGGCATGATGGGCACACGCCTGGGCATGTTGGGCACACGCCTGGGCATCATGGGCACATCCCTGGGCATGTTGGGCACGCACCTGGGCATTATGGGCACACGCCTGGGCATCATGGGCACACCCCTGGGCATGTTGGGCACACCCCTGGGCATGTTGGGCACGCACCTGGGCATCATGGGCACTTGCCTGGGCAAGATGGGCACCCGCCTGGGCATCATGGGCACACCCCTGGGCATGATGGGCACACGTCTGGGCATCATGGGCACACCCCTGGGCATGTTGGGCACGCACCAGGGCATCATGGGCACACCCGTCTGGGCATCATGGGCACATCCCTGGGCATGTTGGGCACGCACCTGGGCATTATGGGCACACGCCTGGGCATCATGGGCACACCCCTGGGCATGTTGGGCACACCCCTGGGCATGATGGGCACACGCCTGGGCATGATGGGCACACGCCTGGGCATGATGGGCACACGCCTGAGCATGATAGGCACACGCCTGGGCATCATGGGCACACCTCTGGGCATGTTGGGCACGCACCTGGGCATCATGGGCACCTGCCTGGGCATGATGGGCACCTGCCTGGGCATGATGGGCACACGCCTGGGCATGATGGGCACACGCCTGGGCATCATGGGCACACCCCTGGGCATCATGGGCACACCCCTGGGTATGATGGGCACACGCATGGGCATCATGGGCACACGCCTGGGCATCATGGGCACACCCCTAGGCATGATGGGCACACGCCTGGGCATCATGGGCACACGCCTGGGCATCATGGGCACATCCCTGGGCATGTTGGGCACGCACCAGGGCATCCTAGGCACACGCCTGGGCATCATGGACACACGCCTGGGCATCATGGGCACACCCCTGGGCATCATGGGCACACGCATGGGCATCATGGGCACACCCCTGGGCATGTTGGGCACGCACCTGGGCATCATGGGCACACCCCTGGGCATCATGGGCACACCCCTGGGCATGATGGACACACGCCTGGGCATGATGGGCACACGTCTGGGCATCATGGGCACACCCTTGGGCATGTTGGGCACGCACCTGGGCATCATAGGCACACGCCTGGGCATGATGGGCACACGCCTGGGCATCTTGGGCACACCCCTGGGCATCATGGGCACACGCCTGGGCATGATGGGCACACGCCTGCGCATCATGGGCACACACCTGGGCATGTTGGGCACGCACCTGGGCATCATGGGCACACCCGTCTGGGCATCATGGGCACACCCGTCTGGGCATCATGGGCACCCGCCTGGGCATCATGGGCACACCCGTCTGGGCATCATGGGCACACCCGTCTGGGCATCATGGGCACCCGCCTGGGCATCATGGGCACCCGCCTGGGCATCATGGGCACCTGCCTGGGCATCATGGGCACACGCCTGGGCATGATGGGCACACGCCTGGGCATCATGGGCACACCCCTGGGCATGTTGGGCACGCACCTGGGCATTATGGGCACACGCTTGGGCATCATGGGCACACCCATGGGCATCATGGGCACACCCCTGGGCATCATGGCCACACCCCTGGGCATGATGGGCACACGCCTGGGCATGATGGGCACACGCCTGGGCATCATGGGCACACCCCTAGGCATCATGGGCACACCCCTGGGTATGATGGGCACACGCATGGGCATCATGGGCACACGCCTGGGCATCATGGGCACACCCCTTGGCATGATGGGCACACGCCTGGGCATCATGGGCACATCCCTGGGCATGTTGGGCACGCACCAGGGCATCCTAGGCACACGCCTGGGCATCATGGACACACGCCTGGGCATCATGGGCACACCCCTGGGCATCATGGGCACACGCATGGGCATCATGGGCACACGCCTGGGCATCATGGGCACACCCCTGGGCATGTTGGGCACGCACCTGGGCATCATGGGCACACCCCTGGGCATCATGGGCACACCCCTGGGCATGATGGACACACGCCTGGGCATGATGGGCACACGTCTGGGCATCATGGGCACACCCTTGGGCATGTTGGGCACGCACCTGGGCATCATAGGCACACGCCTGGGCATGATGGGCACACGCCTGGGCATCATGGGCACACGCCTGGGCATGATGGGCACACGCCTGCGCATCATGGGCACACCCTTGGGCATGATGGGCACACGCCTGGGCATGATGGGCACACGCCTGCGCATCATGGGCACACCCCTGGGCATGTTGGGCACGCACCTGGGCATTATGGGCACACGCCTGGGCATCATGGGCACACCCCTGCGCATCATGGGCACACCCCTGGGCATCATGGGCACACCCCTGGGCATGATGGGCACACGCCTGGGCATGATGGGCACACGTCTGGGCATCATGGGCACACCCTTGGGCATGTTGGGCACGCACCTGGGCATCATAGGCACACGCCTGAGCATGATGGGCACACGCCTGGGCATCATGGGCACACCCCTGGGCATCATGGGCACACGCCTGGGCATGATGGGCACATGCCTGGGCATCATGGGCACACCCCTGGGCATGTTGGGCACGCACCTGGGCATCATGGGCACACGCCTGGGCATCATGGGCACACCCGTGGGCATGTTGGGCACGCACCAGGGCATCATGGGCACTCGCCTGGGCATCATGGGCACACGCCTGGGCATCATGGGCATACGCCTAGGCATCATGGGCACACCCCTGGGCATGTTGGGCACGCACCTGGGCATCATGGGCACACGCCTGGGCATCATGGGCACACCCCTGGGCATGATGGGCACACGCATGGGCATCATGGGCACACCCCTGGGCATGTTGGGCACGCACCTGGGCATCATGGGCACCCGCTTGGGCATCATGGGCACACCCCTGGGCATGTTGGGCACGCACCAGGGAATCATGGGCACCCACCTGGGCATCATGGGCACACCCCTGGGCATGATGGGCACGCGCCTGGGCATCATGGGCACACCCCTGGGCATGTTGGGCACGCACCAGGGCATCATGGGCACACGCCTGGGCATCATGGGCACACGCCTGGGCTTCATGGGCACACCCCTGGGCATGATGGGCACACGCATGGGCATCATGGGCACACCCCTGGGCATGTTGGGCACGCACCTGGGCATCATGGGCACCCGCCTGGGCATCATGGGCACACCCCTGGGCATGTTGGGCACGCACCAGGGCATCATGGGCACCTGCCTGGGCATCATGGGCACCCGCCTGGGCATCATGGGCACACCCCTGGGCATCATGGGCACACCCCTGGGCAAGATGGGCACACGCCTGGGCATGATGGGCACACGCCTGGGCATCATGGGCACACCCCTGGGCATGTTGGGCACGCACCTGGGCATTATGGGCACACGCCTGGGCATCAAGGGCACACCCCTGGGCATCATGGGCACACCCCTGGGCATCATGGGCACACCCCTGGGCATGATGGGCACACGCCTGGGCATCATGGGCACACGCCTGGGCATCATGGGCACACCCTAGGCATCATGGGCACACCCCTGGGCATGATGGGCACACGAATGGGCATCATGGGCACACGCCTGGGCATCATGGGCACACCCCTGGGCATGATGGGCACACGCCTGGGCATCATGGGCACACGCCTGGGCATCATGGGCACATCCCTGGGCATGTTGGGCACGCACCTGTGCATTATGGGCACACGCCTGGGCATCATGGGCACACCCCTGGGCATGTTGGGCACGCACCTGGGCATCATGGGCACACCCCTGGGCATCATGGGCACACCCCTGGGCATGATGGACACACGCCTGGGCATGATGGGCACACGTCTGGGCATCATGGGCACACCCTTGGGCATGTTTGGCACGCACTTGGGCATCATAGGCACACGCCTGGGCATGATGGGCACACGCCTGGGCATCATGGGCACACCCCTGGGCATCATGGGCACACGCCTGGGCATGATGGGCACACGCCTGCGCATCATGGGCACACCCCTGGGCATGTTGGGCACCCACCTGGGCATGTTGGGCACGCGCCTGGGCATGATGGGCACACGCATGGGCATCATGGGCACACCCCTGGGCATCATGGGCACACGCCTTGGCATCATGGGCACACGCCTGGGCATCATGGGCACACCCCCGGGCATGTTGGGCACGCACCAGGGCATCATGGGCATACGCCTGGGCATCATGGGCACACGCCTGGGCTTCATGGGCACACCCCTGGGCATGATGGGCACACGCATGGGCATCATGGGCACACGCCTGGGCATCATGGGCACACCCCTGGGCATGTTGGGCACGCACCTGGGCATTATGGGCACACGCCTGGGCATCATGGGCACACCCCTGGGCATCATGGGCACACCCCTGGGCATCATGGGCACACCCCTGGGCATGATGGGCACACGCCTGGGCATGATGGGCACACGCCTGGGCATCATGGACACACCCCTAGGCATCATGGGCACACCCCTGGGTATGATGGGCACACGCATGGGCATCATGGGCACACGCCTGGGCATCATGGGCACACCCCTGGGCATGATGGGCACACGCCTGGGCATGATGGGCACACGCCTGGGCATCATGGGCACATCCCTGGGCATGTTGGGCACGCACCAGGGCATCCTAGGCACACGCCTGGGCATCATGGACACACGCCTGGGCATCATGGGCACACCCCTGGGCATCATGGGCACACGCATGGGCATCATGGGCACACGCCTGGGCATCATGGGCACACGCCTGGGCATCATGGGCACACCCCTGGGCATGTTGGGCACGCACCAGGGCATCATGGGCACACGCCTGGGCATCATGGGCACACGCCTGGGCTTCATGGGCACACGCCTGGGCTTCATGGGCACACCCCTGGGCATGATGGGCACACGCATGGGCATCATGGGCACATGCCTGGGCATCATGGGCACACCCCTGGGCATGTTGGGCACGCACCTGGGCATGTTGGGCACGCACCAGGGCAGCATGGGCACACCCCTGGGCATGTTTGGCATGCACCTGTGCATCATGGGCACACGCCTGGGCATCATGGGCACACCCGTGGGCATGTTGGGCACGCACCAGGGCATCATAAGCACTCGCCTGGGCATCATGGGCACACGCCTGGGCACACCCCTAGGCATGATGGGCACAGGCCTGGGCATCATGGGCACACGCCTGGGCATCATGGGCACACCCCTGGGCATGATGGGCACACGCCTGGGCATGATGGGCACACGCCTGGGCATCATGGGCACACCCTAGGCATCATGGGCACACCCCTGGGCATGATGGGCACACGAATGGGCATCATGGGCACACGCCTGGGCATCATGGGCACACCCCTGGGCATGATGGGCACACGCCTGGGCATCATGGGCACACGCCTGGGCATCATGGGCACATCCCTGGGCATGTTGGGCACGCACCAATGCATCCTAGGCACACGCCTGGGCATCATGGACACACGCCTGGGCATCATGGGCACACCCCTGGGCATCATGGGCACACGCATGGGCATCATGGGCACACGCCTGGGCATCATGGGCACACCCCTGGGCATCATGGGCACACCCCTGGGCATGTTGGGCACGCACCAGGGAATCATGGGCACCCACCTGGGCATCATGGGCACACCCCTGGGCATCATGGGCACACCCCAGGGCATGATGGGCACGCGCCTGGGCATCATGGGCACACCCCTGGGCATGTTGGGCACGCACCTGGGCATCATGGGCACACGCTTGGGCATCATGGGCACACGCCTGGGCATCATGGGCACACCCCTGGGCATCATGGGCACACGCCTAGGCATCATGGGCACACCCCTGGGCATGATGGGCACACGCATGGGCATCATGGGCACACGACTGGGCATCATGGGCACACCCCTGGGCATCCTGGGCACACGCCTGGGCATCATGGGCACACCCCTGGGCATGTTGGGCACGCAGCAGGGCATCATAGGCACACGCCTGGGCATCATGGACACACGCCTGGGCATCATGGGCACACCCCTGGGCATCATGGGCACACCCCTGGGCATGATGGGCACACGCCTGGGCATGATGGGCACACGCCTGGGCATCATGGGCACACCCCTGGGCATGTTGGGCACGCGCCTGGGCACACGCCTGGGCATGATGGGCACACCCCTGTGCATGATGGGCACACCCCTGGGCATGATGGGCACACGCCTGGGCATGATGGGCACACGCATGGGCATGATGGGCACACGCCTGGGCATCATGGGCACACCCCTGGGCATCATGGGCACACCCCTGGGTATCATGGGCACACCCCTGGGCATCATGGGCACACCCCTGGGCATGATGGGCACACGCCTGGGCATGATGGGCACACGCCTGGGCATGATGGGCACACGCCTGGGCATCATGGGCACACACCTGGGCATCATGGGCACCCGCCTGGGCATCATGGGCACACCCCTGGGCATGTTGGGCACGCACCAGGGCATCATGGGCACCTGCCTGGGAATCATGGGCACACGCCTGGGCATGATGGGCACACGCCTGGGCATCATGGACACACCCCTAGGCATGTTGGGCACGCACCTGGGCATTATGGGCACACGCCTGGGCATCATGGGCACACCCCTGGGCATCATGGGCACACGCCTGGGCATGATGGGCACACCCCTGGGCATCATGGGCACACGCCTGGGCATCATGGGCACACCCCTGGGCATGATGGGCACACGCCTGGGCATGATGGGCACACGCCTGGGCATCATGGGCACACCCCTAGGCATCATGGGCACACCCCTGGGCATGATGGGCACACGCATGGGCATCATGGGCACACGCCTGGGCATGATGGGCACACCCCTGGGCATGATGGGCACACGCCTTGGCATGATGGGCACACGCCTAGGCATCATGGGCACACCACTGGGCATGTTGGGCACGCACCTGGGCATCATGGGCACACGCCCGGGCATGATGCGCACCCGCCTGGGCATCATGGGCACACCCCTGGGCATGATGGGCACAAGTCTGGGCATCATGGGCACACCTCTAGGCATGTTGGGCACGCACCAGGGCATCATAGGCACATGCCTGGGCATCATGGACACACGCCTGGGCATCATGGGCACACCCCTGGGCATGATGGGCACACGCATGGGCATGATGGGCACACGCTTGGGCATCATGGGCACACCCCTGGGCATGTTGGGCACGCACCTGGGCATCATGGGCACACGCCTGGGCATCATGGGCACACCCCTGGGCAAGTTGGGCACGCACCAGGGCATCATGGGCACACACCAGGGCATCATGGGCATACGCCTGGGCATCATGGGCACACCCCTGGGCATAATGGGCACACCCCTGGGCATGATGGGCACACGCCTGGGCATGATGGGCACACGCCTGGGCATCATGGGCACAACCCTGGGCATGATGGGCACACGCCTGGGCATGATGGGCACACGCCTGTGCATCATGGGCACACCCCTGGGCATGTTGGGCACGCGCCTGGGCATGATGGGCACACGCCTGGGCATGATGGGCACACCCCTGGGCATGATGGGCACACCCCTGGGCATGATGGGCACACGCCTGGGCATGATGGGCACACGCCTGGGCATGATGGGCACACGCCTGAGCATGATGGGCACACGCCTGGGCATCATGGGCACACCTCTGGGCATGTTGGGCACGCACCTGGGCATCATGGGCGCCCATGATGCCCAAGCGGGTGCCCATGATGCCCTGGTGCGTGCCCAACATGCCCAGGGGTGTGCCCATGATGCCCAGGCGTATGCCCATGATGCCCAGGCGTGTGCCCATGATGCCCAGGCGAGTGCCCATGATGCCCTAGTGCGTGCCCAACATGCCCACGGGTGTGCCCATGATGCCCAGGCGTGTGCCCATGATGCCCAGGTGCGTGCCCAACATGCCCAGGGGTGTGCCCATGATGCCCAGGGGTGTGCCCATGATGCCCAGGCGCGTGCCCATCATGCCCAGGGGTGTGCCCATGATGCCCAGGGGTGTGCCCATGATGCCCAGGTGGGTGCCCATGATTCCCTGGTGCGTGCCCAACATGCCCAGGGGTGTGCCCATGATGCCCAAGCGGGTGCCCATGATGCCCAGGTGCGTGCCCAACATGCCCAGGGGTGTGCCCATGATGCCCATGCGTGTGACCATCATGCCCAGGGGTGTACCCATGATGCCCAGGCGTGTGCCCATGATGCCCTGGTGCGTGCCCAACATGCCCAGGGGTGTGCCCATGATGCCCAGGCGTATGCCCATGATGCCCAGGCGTGTGCCCATGATGCCCAGGCGAGTGCCCATGATGCCCTGGTGCGTGCCCAACATGCCCACGGGTGTGCCCATGATGCCCAGGCGTGTGCCCATGATGCCCAGGTGCGTGCCCAACATGCCCAGGGGTGTGCCCATGATGCCCAGGCATGTGCCCATCATGCCCAGGCGTGTGCCCATGATGCCCAGGGGTGTGCCCATGATGCCCAGGCGTGTGCCCATCATGCCCAGGCGTGTGCCTATGATGCCCAGGTGCGTGCCCAACATGCCCAAGGGTGTGCCCATGATGCCCAGACGTGTGCCCATCATGCCCAGGCGTGTGCCCATCATGCCCAGGCGTGTGCCCATCATGCCCAGGGGTGTGCCCATGATGCCCAGGGGTGTGCCCATGATGCCCAGGGGTGTGCCCATGATGCCCAGGCGTGTGCCCATAATGCCCAGGTGCGTGCCCAACATGCCCAGGGGTGTGCCCATGATGCGCAGGCGTGTGCCCATCATGCCCAGGCGTGTGCCCATGATGCCCAGGGGTGTGCCCATGATGCCCAGGCGTGTGCCCATCATGCCCAGGCGTGTGCCTATGATGCCCAGGTGCGTGCCCAACATGCCCAAGGGTGTGCCCATGATGCCCAGACGTGTGCCCATCATGCCCAGGCGTGTGTCCATCATGCCCAGGGGTGTGCCCATGATGCCCAGGGGTGTGCCCATGATGCCCAGGTGCGTGCCCAACATGCCGAGGGGTGTGCCCATGATGCCCAGGCGTGTGCCCGTGATGCCCATGCGTGTGCCCATGATGCCCAGGGGTGTGCCCATGATGCCCAGGCGTGTGTCCATGATGCCCAGGCATGTGCCTAGGATGCCCTGGTGCGTGCCCAACATGCCCAGGGATGTGCCCATGATGCCCAGGCGTGTGCCCATGATGCCCAGGCGTGTGCCCATCATGCCTAGGGGTGTGCCCATGATGCCCAGGCGTGTGCCCATGATGCCCATGCGTGTGGCCATCATACCCAGGGGTGTGCCCATGATGCCTAGGGGTGTGCCCATGATGCCCAGGGGTGTGCCCATGATGCCCAAGCGGGTGCCCATGATGCCCTGGTGCGTGCCCAACATGCCCAGGGGTGTGCCCATGATGCCCAGGCGTATGCCCATGATGCCCAGGCGTGTGCCCATGATGCCCAGGCGAGTGCCCATGATGCCCTAGTGCGTGCCCAACATGCCCACGGGTGTGCCCATGATGCCCAGGCATGTGCCCATGATGCCCAGGTGCGTGCCCAACATGCCCAGGGGTGTGCCCATGATGCCCAGGGGTGTGCCCATGATGCCCAGGCGCGTGCCCATCATGCCCAGGGGTGTGCCCATGATGCCCAGGGGTGTGCCCATGATGCCCAGGTGGGTGCCCATGATTCCCTGGTGCGTGCCCAACATGCCCAGGGGTGTGCCCATGATGCCCAAGCGGGTGCCCGTGATGCCCAGGTGCGTGCCCAACATGCCCAGGGGTGTGCCCATGATGCCCATGCATGTGCCCATGCATGTGCCCATGCATGTGCCCATGATGCCCATGCGTGTGCCCATCATGCCCAGGGGTGTGCCCATGATGCCCAGGCGTGTGCCCATGATGCCCTGGTGCGTGCCCAACATGCCCAGGGGTGTGCCCATGATGCCCAGGCGTATGCCCATGATGCCCAGGCGTGTGCCCATGATGCCCAGGCGAGTGCCCATGATGCCCTGGTGCGTGCCCAACATGCCCACGGGTGTGCCCATGATGCCCAGGCGTGTGCCCATGATGCCCAGGTGCGTGCCTAACATGCCCAGGGGTGTGCCCATGATGCCCAGGCATGTGCCCATCATGCCCAGGCGTGTGCCCATGATGCCCAGGGGTGTGCCCATGATGCCCAGGCGTGTGCCCATCATGCCCAGGCGTGTGCCTATGATGCCCAGGTGCGTGCCCAACATGCCCAAGGGTGTGCCCATGATGCCCAGACGTGTGCCCATCATGCCCAGGCGTGTGCCCATCATGCCCAGGGGTGTGCCCATGATGCCCAGGGGTGTGCCCATGATGCCCAGGGGTGTGCCCATGATGCCCAGGCGTGTGCCCATAATGCCCAGGTGCGTGCCCAACATGCCCAGGGGTGTGCCCATGATGCGCAGGCGTGTGCCCATTGATGAGCCGTATTTATACGACTTGTCGAGTCATTAAATCCCACCATTTCATTCACTTTATTATGCGAACAGTTACTTTTTAGTGTTGTTTCGTGTTTCAGGTGATTTGGAAGCTCTAGGAGGAATCACGCTTAAAAGACGGCATTTTCATGCCAGAAACATCGCAATTGAAGATCAGACCAAAGGAGGGCCGTGAACAGTGTTTTTCGGCTCGTGAACAGTAACTCCGGCGTGAATAGTGATTCCGGCGTGAATAGTAACTCCGGCGTGAATAGTGATTCCGGCGTGAACAGTGTCCGATGAACAGTAATTCCGGCCCATGAACAGTGCTTCGGAAAAAAAGTCCAAGTTCCAAAGTCCAGCAGCCGGCCCAATTTGTATGCGACGCTAGGGTTTCGTAGCTTTATGACCAAGTTAGGGTTTCTCAAACCCTATAAATAGAAGAGCAGTGCTGCCATCCATAATCATCCCATCTCATATTCGAATACTATTCTCTTCACTTGGCCGTGCACCACCTGCTGCTCTCCATTCCTCCGCCGGATCTCAGCCTTGCTCCTCCGTGCGCCGCCACTGCTCCACCGTAGCTCAGCCCATAACAGCCGTGACTTGTGCTTTGTAATTCTCGGTCATTAGTGAAGTTTTCTCGTTTCTTATTTACTGCATTATTTCTTTATGACGATGTGTAACTAAAACCCATATTCGGGTTAGGGTTAAATAATTGTGACTTATGTTTTTGAGATTTGAATCTTAATGCTTGTTTCGTTATTCGATTAAATCTTTTGTGCTCATTATTTGGATTGAATTGTGAAGTTAAGTGGAGGCTTGGAATGGCAGAGCTTAACTGATCAATTCAACTCCCCTATTTGCTATTTGTTGATACTAGAGAGCTATTAACAAGTAGTGCACTAATTCGATATATCTTGGAATGGAGTATTGAATTATTAGGTTTAAAAGAATTAGAAACATGATATTTAGAAATCAATGATAAAACCAAGTCACAATTGAATAATACCCTAACCTGAATATTTCTCTCTGATATTTAAACCCCAGCAATTTTCGTGCCTTCTTAGTGTTCACTAACCAATACTTTCACTCTAGTTTCTTGTTTTTTTCTCCATTACAGAACGAAGTAGTAACCATCTAGCTCCCTTGGGTTCGACCCTTGCTTACCGCTGTTCTAATCCACAGTCTGAAGTGAGGAGATTATAAATTGTTTTTGCACAGGTACGACGACACCCTGTTCACCCATCATGCCCAGGCGTGTGCCCATGATGCCCAGGGGTGTGCCCATGATGCCCAGGCGTGTGCCCATCATGCCCAGGCGTGTGCCTATGATGCCCAGGTGCGTGCCCAACATGCCCAAGGGTGTGCCCATGATGCCCAGACGTGTGCCCATCATGCCCAGGCGTGTGTCCATCATGCCCAGGGGTGTGCCCATGATGCCCAGGGGTGTGCCCATGATGCCCAGGTGCGTGCCCAACATGCCCAGGGGTGTGCCCATGATGCCCAGGCGTGTGCCCATGATGCCCATACGTGTGCCCATGATGCCCAGGGGTGTGCCCATGATGCCCAGGCGTGTGTCCATGATGCCCAGGCATGTGCTTAGGATGCCCTGGTGCGTGCCCAACATGCCCAGGGATGTGCCCATGATGCCCAGGCGTGTGCCCATGATGCCCAGGCGTGTGCCCATCATGCCTAGGGGTGTGCCCATGATGCCCAGGCGTGTGCCCATGATGCCCATGCGTGTGCCCATCATACCCAGGGGTGTGCCCATGATGCCTAGGGGTGTGCCCATGATGCACAGGCGTGTGCCCATCATGCCCAGGCGTGTGCCCATCATGCCCAGGGGTGTGGCCATGATGCCCAGGGGTGTGCCCATGATGCCCATGGGTGTGCCCATGATGCCCAAGCGTGTGCCCATAATGCCCAGGTGCGTGCCCAACATGCCCAGGGGTGTGCCCATGATGCCCAGGCGTGTGCCCATCATGCCCAGGCGTGTGCCCATGATGCCCAGGCAGGTGCCCATGATGCCCAGGCGGGTGCCCATGATGCCCAGGCGGGTGCCCATGATGCCCAGACGGGTGTGCCCATGATGCCCAGACGGGTGTGCCCATGATGCCCAGGCGGGTGCCCATGATGCCCAGACGGGTGTGCCCATGATGCCCAGACGGGTGTGCCCATGATGCCCAGGTGCGTGCCCAACATGCCCAGGGGTGTGCCCATGATGCGCAGGCGTGTGCCCATCATGCCCAGGCGTGTGCCCATGATGCCCAGGGGTGTGCCCGTGATGCCCAGGCGTGTGCCCATCATGCCCAGGCGTGTGCCTATGATGCCCAGGTGCGTGCCCAACATGCCCAAGGGTGTGCCCATGATGCCCAGACGTGTGCCCATCATGCCCAGGCGTGTGTCCATCATGCCCAGGGGTGTGCCCATGATGCCCAGGGGTGTGCCCATGATGCCCAGGTGCGTGCCCAACATGCCCAGGGGTGTGCCCATGATGCCCAGGCGTGTGCCCATGATGCCCATGCGTGTGCCCATGATGCCCAGGGGTGTGCCCATGATGCCCAGGCGTGTGTCCATGATGCCCAGGCGTGTGCCTAGGATGCCCTGGTGCGTGCCCAACATGCCCAGGGATGTGCCCATGATGCCCAGGCGTGTGCCCATGATGCCCAGGCGTGTGCCCATCATGCCTAGGGGTGTGCCCATGATGCCCAGGCGTGTGCCCATGATGCCCATGCGTGTGCCCATCATACCCAGGGGTGTGCCCATGATGCCCAGGGGTGTGCCCATGATGCCCAGGGGTGTGCCCATGATGCCCAGGCGTGTGCCCATCATGCCCAGGCGTGTGCCCATGATGCCCAGGCAGGTGCCCATGATGCCCAGGCGGGTGCCCATGATGCCCAGACGGGTGTGCCCATGATGCCCAGACGGGTGTGCCCATGATGCCCTGGTGCGTGCCCAACATGCCCAGGGGTGTGCCCATGATGCCCAGACGTGTGCCCATCATGCCCAGGGGTGTGCCCATGATGCCCAGGCGGGTGCCCATCATGCCCAGGCAAGTGCCCATGATGCCCAGGTGCGTGCCCAACATGCCCAGAGGTGTGCCCATGATGCCCAGGGGTGTGCCCATCATGCTCAGGCGTGTGCCCATCATGCCCAGGATTGTGCCCATCATGCCCAGGCGTGTGCCCATCATGCCCAGGGGTGTGCCCATCATGCCAAGGGGTGTGCCCATCATGCCCAGGCGCGTGCCCAAAATGCCCAGGGGTGTGCCCATGATGCACAGGCGTGTGCCCATCATGCCCAGGCGTGTGCCCATCATGCCCAGGGTTGTGCCCATGATGCCCAGGCGTGTGCCCATCATGCCCAGGCGTGTGCCCATCATGCCCAGGGGTGTGCCTATTATGCCCAGGGGTGTGCCCATGATGCCCAGGCGTCTGCCCATCATGCCTAGGGGTGTGCCCATGATGCCCAAGCGTGTGCCCATCATTCCCAGGCGTGTGCCCATGATGCCCAGGCGTGTGCCCATCATGCCCAGGCATGTGCCCATGATGCCCAGGTGCGTGCCCAACATGCACAGGGGTGTGCCCATGATGCCCAGGCGTGTACCCATCATGCCTAGGGGAGTGCCCATGATGCCCAGGGGTGTGCCCATGATGCCCAAGCGTGTGCCCATGATGCCCTAGCGTGCGCCCATCATGCCCAGGCGTGTGCCCATGATGCCCAGGGGTGTGCCCATGATGCCCAGGTGCGTGCCCAACATGCCCAGGGGTGTGCCCATTATACCCAGGCGTGTGCCCATCATGCCCAGGCGTGTGCCCATCATGCCCAGGGATGTGCCCACGATGCCCAGGCGTGTGCCCAAGATGCCAAGGCGTGTGCCCATGATGCCCATGCGTGTGCCCATGATGCCCTAGTACGTGCCCAACATGCCCAGGGGTGTGCCCATGATGCCCAGGCGTGTGCCCATGATGCCCAGGTGTGTGCCCAACATGCCCAGGGGTGTGCCCATGATGCCCAGGCATGTGCCCATGATGCCCAGGCCTGTGCCCATCATGCCTAGGGGTGTGCCCAGGCGTGTGCCCATGATGCCCAGGCGTGTGCCCATGATGCCCAGGCGTGTGCCCATCATGCCCAGGGGTGTGCCCATGATGCCCAGGCCTGTGCCCATCAAGCCCAGGGGTGTGCCCAGGCGTGTGCCCATGATGCCCAGGCGTGTGCCCATGATGCCCAGGCGTGTGCCCATCATGCCCAGGGGTGTGCCCATGATGCCCAGGCGTGTGCCCATGATGCCCAGGCGTGTGCCCATGATGCCCAGGCGTGTGTCCATGATGCCCAGGGGTGTGCCCATGATGCCCAGGCGTGTGTCCATGATGCCCAGGCGTGTGCCTATGATGCCCTGCTGCGTGCCCAACATGCCCAGGGGTGTGCCCATGATGCCCAGGCGTGTGCCCAGGATGCCCAGGGGTGTGCCCATGATGCCCAGTCGTGTGCCCATGATGCCCATGCGTGTGCCCATCATGCCCAGGGGTGTGCCCATGATGCCTAGGGGTGTGCCCATGATGCCCAGGCGTGTGCCCATCATGCCCAGGCGTGTGCCCATGATGCCCAGGGGTGTGCCCATGATGCCCAGGCGTGTGCCCATGATGCCCAAGCGTGTGCCCATGATGCCCAGGTGCGTGCCCAACATGCCCAGGGGTGTGCCCATGATGCCCAGGCGCGTGCCCATCATGCCCAGGGGTGTGCCCATGATGCCCAGGGGTGTGCCCATGATGCCCAGGTGGGTGCCCATGATTCCCTGGTGCGTGCCCAACATGCCCAGGGGTGTGCCCATGATGCCCAAGCGGGTGCCCATGATGCCCTGGTGCGTGCCCAACATGCCCAGGGGTGTGCCCATGATGCCCAGGCGTATGCCCATGATGCCCAGGCGTGTGCCCATGATGCCCAGGCGAGTGCCCATGATGCCCTGGTGCGTGCCCAACATGCCCACGGGTGTGCCCATGATGCCCAGGCGTGTGCCCATAATGCCCAGGTGCGTGCCCAACATGCCCAGGGGTGTGCCCATGATGCCCAGGGGTGTGCCCATGATGCCCAGGCGCGTGCCCATCATGCCCAGGGGTGTGCCCATGATGCCCAGGGGTGTGCCCATGATGCCAGGTGGGTGCCCATGATTCCCTGGTGCGTGCCCACCATGCCCAGGGGTGTGCCCATGATGCCCAAGCGGGTGCCCATGATGCCCAGGTGCGTGCCCAACATGCCCAGGGGTGTGCCCATGATGCCCATGCGCCCAGGGGTGTGCCCATGATGCCCAGGGGTGTGCCCATGATGCCCAGGCGTGTGCCTATGATGCCCTGGTGCGTGCCCAACATGCCCAGAGGTGTGCACATGATGCCCAGACTTGTGCCCATCATGCCCAGGGGTGTGCCCATGATGCCTAGGCGGGTGCCCATCATGCCCAGGCGTGTGCCCATGATGCCCAGGTGCGTGCCCAACATGCCTAGGGGTGTGCCCATGATGCCCAGGCGTGTGCCCATCATGCCCAGGCGTGTGCCTATCATGCCCAGGGGTGTGCCCATCATGCCCAGGCGTGTGCCCATGATGCCCATGCGTGTGCCCATCATGCCCAGGGGTGTGCCCATGATGCCTAGGGGTGTGCCCATGATGCCCAGGCGTGTGCCCATCATGCCCAGGGGTGTGCCCATGATGCCCAGGGGTGTGCCCATGATGCCCAGGGGTGTGCCCATGATGCCCAGGCGTGTGCCCATAATGCCCAGGTGCGTGCCCAACATGCCTAGGGGTGTGTCCATGATGCCCAGGCGTGTGCCCATCATGCCCAGGCGTGTGCCCATGATGCCCAGGCAGGTGCCCATGATGCCCTGGTGCGTGCCCAACATGCCCAGGGGTGTGCCCATGATGCCCAGGCGGGTGCCCATGATGCCCAGGTGTGTGCCCATGATGCCCAGGCGTGTGCCCATCATGCCCAGGCGTGTGCCCATCATGCCCAGGCGTGTGCCCACCATGCCCAGGGGTGTGCCCATGATGCCCAGGGGTGTGCCCATGATGCCCAGGCGGGTGCCCATCATGCTCAGGCGTGTGCCCATCATGCCCATGCGTGTGCCCATCATGCCCAGGCGTGTGCCCATCATGCCCAGGGGTGTGCCCATCATGCCCAGGGGTGTGCCCATCATGCCCAGGCGTGTGCCCAGGCGCGTGCCCAACATGCCCAGGGGTGTGCCCATGATGCCCAGGCGTGTGCCCATCATGCCCAGGCGTGTGCCCATCATGCCCAGGGGTGTGCCCATGATGCCCAGGGGTGTGCCCATGATGCCCAGGCGTGTGTCCATGATACCCAGGCGTGTGCCTATGATGCCCTGCTGCGTGCCCAACATGCCCAGGGGTGTGCCCATGATGCCCAGGCGTGTGCCCAGGATGCCCAGGGGTGTGCCCATGATGCCCAGTCGTGTGCCCATGATGCCCATGCGTGTGCCCATCATGCCCAGGGGTCTGCCCATGATGCCCATGCGTGTGCCCATCATGCCCAGGCGTGTGCCCATGATGCCCAGGCGTGTGCCCATCATGCCCAGGGGTGTGCCCATGATGCCCAGGCGTGTGCCCAAGATGCCCATTCGTGTGCCCATCATGCCCAGGGGTGTGCCCATGATGCCTAGGGTGTGCCCATGATGCCCAGGCGTGTGCCCATCATGCCCAGGCGTGTGCCCATCATGCCCAGGGGTGTGCCCATGATGCCCAGGGGTGTGCCCATGATGCCCAGGGGTGTGCCCTTGATGCCCAGGCGCGTGCCCAACATGCCCAGGGGTGTGCCCATGATGCCCAGGCGTGTGCCCATCATGCCCAGGCGTGTGCCCATCTTGCCCAGGGGTGTGCCCATGATGCCCAGGGGTGTGCCCATGATGCCCAGGCGGGTGCCCATGATGCTCAGGCAGGTGCCCATGATGCCCTGGTGCGTGCCCAACATGCCCAGGGGTGTGCCCATGATGCCCATGCGGGTGCCCATGATGCCCATGTGCGTGCCCAACATGCCCAGGCGTGTGCCCATGATGCCCAGGCGTGTGCCCATGATGCCCATGCGTGTGCCCATCATGCCCAGGGGTGTGCCCATGAAGCCCAGGCGTGTGCCCATGATGCCCAGGCGTGTGCCCAGGATGCCCTGGTGCGTGCCCAACATGCCCAGGGGTGTGCCCATGATGCCTTGGTGCGTGCCCAACATGCCCAGGGGTGTGCCCATGATGCCCAGGAGTGTGCCCATGATGCCCAGGTGCGTGCCCAACATGCCCAGGGGTGTGCCCATGATGCCCAGGGGTGTGCCCATGATGCCCAGGCGTGTGCCCATGATGCCATGGTGCGTGCCCAACATGCCCAAGGATGTGTGCATGATGCCCAGGCGTGTGCCCATGATGCCCAGGTGCGTGCCCAACATGCCCAGGGGTGTGCCCATGATGCCCAGGCGTGTGCCCATGATGCCCAGGCGTGTGCCCATCATGCCCAGGGGTGTGCCCATGATGCCCAGGCGTGTGCCCAATATGCCCAGGGGTGTGCCCATGATGCCCAGGCGTGTGCCCAACATGCCCAAGGATGTGTGCATGATGCCCAGGCGTGTGCCCATGATGCCCAGGTGCGTGCCCAACATGCCCAGGGGTGTGCCCATGATGCCTAGGGGTGTGCCCATGATGCCCAGGCGTGTGCCCATCATGCCCAGGGGTGTGCCCATGATGCCCAGGCGTGTGCCCATGATGCCCTGGCGTGTGCCCATGATGCCCTGGTGCGTGCCCAACTTGCCCAGGGGTGTGCCCATGATGCCCAGGCGTGTGCCCATGATGCCCAGGTGCGTGCCCAACATGCCCAGGTGCGTGCCCAACATGCCCAGGGGTGTGCCCATGATGCCCAAGCGTGTGCCCATCATGCCCATGCGTGTGCCCATCATGCCCAGGGGTGTGCCCATGATGCCCAGGCGTGTGTCCATGATGCCCAGGCGTGTGCCTATGATGCCCTGGTGCGTGCCCAACATGCCCAGAGGTGTGCCCATGATGCCCAGACTTGTGCCCATCATGCCCAGGGGTGTGCCCATGATGCCCAGGCGGGTGCCCATCATGCCCAGGCGTGTGCCCATGATGCCCAGGTGCGTGCCCAACATGCCCAGGGGTGTGCCCATGATGCCCAGGCGTGTGCCCATCATGCCCAGGCGTGTGCCTATCATGCCCAGGGGTGTGCCCATCATGCCCAGGCATGTGCCCATGATGCCCATGCGTGTGCCCATCATGCCCAGGGGTGTGCCCATGATGCCTAGGGGTGTGCCCATGATGCCCAGGCGTGTGCCCATCATGCCCAGGGGTGTGCCCATGATGCCCAGGGGTGTGCCCATGATGCCCAGGGGTGTGCCCATGATGCCCAGGCGTGTGCCCATAATGCCCAGGTGCGTGCCCAACATGCCTAGGGGTGTGTCCATGATGCCCAGGCGTGTGCCCATCATGCCCAGGCGTGTGCCCATGATGCCCAGGCAGGTGCCCATGATGCCCTGGTGCGTGCCCAACATGCCCAGGGGTGTGCCCATGATGCCCAGGCGGGTGCCCATGATGCCCAGGTGTGTGCCCATGATGCCCAGGCGTGTGCCCATCATGCCCAGGCGTGTGCCCATCATGCCCAGGCGTGTGCCCACCATGCCCAGGGGTGTGCCCATGATGCCCAGGGGTGTGCCCATGATGCCCAGGCGGGTGCCCATCATGCTCAGGCGTGTGCCCATCATGCCCATGCGTGTGCCCATCATGCCCAGGCGTGTGCCCATCATGCCCAGGGGTGTGCCCATCATGCCCAGGGGTGTGCCCATCATGCCCAGGCGTGTGCCCAGGCGCGTGCCCAACATGCCCAGGGGTGTGCCCATGATGCCCAGGCGTGTGCCCATCATGCCCAGGCGTGTGCCCATCATGCCCAGGGGTGTGCCCATGATGCCCAGGGGTGTGCCCATGATGCCCAGGCGTGTGTCCATGATGCCCAGGCGTGTGCCTATGATGCCCTGCTGCGTGCCCAACATGCCCAGGGGTGTGCCCATGATGCCCAGGCGTGTGCCCAGGATGCCCAGGGGTGTGCCCATGATGCCCAGTCGTGTGCCCATGATGCCCATGCGTGTGCCCATCATGCCCAGGGGTGTGCCCATGATGCCCATGCGTGTGCCCATCATGCCCAGGCGTGTGCCCATGATGCCCAGGCGTGTGCCCATCATGCCCAGGGGTGTGCCCATGATGCCCAGGCGTGTGCCCATGATGCCCATTCGTGTGCCCATCATGCCCAGGGGTGTGCCCATGATGCCTAGGGTGTGCCCATGATGCCCAGGCGTGTGCCCATCATGCCCAGGCGTGTGCCCATCATGCCCAGGGGTGTGCCCATGATGCCCAGGGGTGTGCCCATGATGCCCAGGGGTGTGCCCTTGATGCCCAGGCGTGTGCCCATAATGCCCAGGTGCGTGCCCAACATGCCCAGGGGTGTGCCCATGATGCCCAGGCGTGTGCCCATCATGCCCAGGCGTGTGCCCATCTTGCCCAGGGGTGTGCCCATGATGCCCAGGGGTGTGACCATGATGCCCAGGCGGGTGCCCATGATGCTCAGGCAGGTGCCCATGATGCCCTGGTGCGTGCCCAACATGCCCAGGGGTGTGCCCATGATGCCCATGCGGGTGCCCATGATGCCCATGTGCGTGCCCAACATGCCCAGGGGTGTGCCCATGATGCCCAGGCGTGTGCCCATGATGCCCATGCGTGTGCCCATCATGCCCAGGGGTGTGCCCATGAAGCCCAGGCGTGTGCCCATGATGCCCAGGCGTGTGCCCAGGATGCCCTGGTGCGTGCCCAACATGCCCAGGGGTGTGCCCATGATGCCTTGGTGCGTGCCCAACATGCCCAGGGGTGTGCCCATGATGCCCAGGCGTGTGCCCATGATGCCCAGGTGCGTGCCCAACATGCCCAGGGGTGTGCCCATGATGCCCAGGGGTGTGCCCATGATGCCCAGGCGTGTGCCCATGATGCCCTGGTGCGTGCCCAACATGCCCAAGGATGTGTGCATGATGCCCAGGCGTGTGCCCATGATGCCCAGGTGCGTGCCCAACATGCCCAGGGGTGTGCCCATGATGCCCAGGCGTGTGCCCATGATGCCCAGGCGTGTGCCCATCATGCCCAGGGGTGTGCCCATGATGCCCAGGCGTGTGCCCAACATGCCCAGGGGTGTGCCCATGATGCCCAGGCGTGTGCCCAACATGCCCAAGGATGTGTGCATGATGCCCAGGCGTGTGCCCATGATGCCCAGGTGCGTGCCCAACATGCCCAGGGGTGTGCCCATGATGCCCAGGGGTGTGCCCATGATGCCCAGGCGTGTGCCCATCATGCCCAGGCATGTGCCCATGATGCCCAGGTGCGTGCCCAACATGCACAGGGGTGTGCCCATGATGCCCAGGCGTGTACCCATCATGCCTAGGGGAGTGCCCATGATGCCCAGGGGTGTGCCCATGATGCCCAAGCGTGTGCCCATGATGCCCTAGCGTGCGCCCATGATGCCCAGGCGTGTGCCCATCATGCCCAGGCGTGTGCCCATGATGCCCAGGGGTGTGCCCATGATGCCCAGGTGCGTGCCCATGATGCCCAGGCGTGTGCCTATGATGCCCTGCTGCGTACCCAACATGCCCAGGGGTGTGCCCATGATGCCCAGGCGTGTGCCCAGGATGCCTAGGGGTGTGCCCATGATGCCCAGTCGTGTGCCCATGATGCCCATGCGTGTGCCCATCATGCCCAGGGGTGTGCCCATGATGCCTAGGGGTGTGCCCATGATGCCCAGGCGTGTGCCCATCATGCCCAGGCGTGTGCCCATGATGCCCAGGGGTGTGCCCATGATGCCCAGGCGTGTGCCCATGATGCCCAAGCGTGTGCCCATGATGCCCAGGTGCGTGCCCAACATGCCCAGGGGTGTGCCCATGATGCCCAGGCGCGTGCCATCATGCCCAGGGGTGTGCCCATGATGCCCAGGGGTGTGCCCATGATGCCCAGGTGGGTGCCCATGATTCCCTGGTGCGTGCCCAACATGCCCAGGGGTGTGCCCATGATGCCCAAGCGGGTGCCCATGATGCCCAGGTGCGTGCCCAACATGCCCAGGAGTGTGCCCATGATGCCCATGCATGTGCCCATGATGCCCATGCGTGTGCCCATCATGCCCAGGGGTGTGTCCATGAAGCCCAGGCGTGTGCCCATGATGCCCTGGTGCGTGCCCAACATGCCCAGGGGTGTGCCCATGATGCCCAGGCGTATGCCCATGATGCCCAGGCGTGTGCCCATGATGCCCAGGCGAGTGCCCATGATGCCCTGGTGCGTGCCCAACATGCCCACGGGTGTGCCCATGATGCCCAGGCGTGTGCCCATGATGCCCAGGTGCGTGCCCAACATGCCCAGGGGTGTGCCCATGATGCCTAGGCATGTGCCCATCATGCCCAGGCGTGTGCCCATGATGCCCAGGGGTGTGCCCATGATGCCCAGGCGTGTGCCCATCATGCCCAGGCGTGTGCCTATGATGCCCAGGTGCGTGCCCAACATGCCCAAGGGTGTGCCCATGATGCCCAGACGTGTGCCCATCATGCCCAGGCGTGTGCCCATCATGCCCAGGGGTGTGCCCATGATGCCCAGGGGTGTGCCCATGATGCCCAGGGGTGTGCCCATGATGCCCAGGCGTGTGCCCATAATGCCCAGGTGCGTGCCCAACATGCCCAGGGGTGTGCCCATGATGCGCAGGCGTGTGCCCATCATGCCCAGGCGTGTGCCCATGATGCCCAGGGGTGTGCCCATGATGCCCAGGCGTGTGCCCATCATGCCCAGGCGTGTGCCTATGATGCCCAGGTGCGTGCCCAACATGCCCAAGGGTGTGCCCATGATGCCCAGACGTGTGCCCATCATGCCCAGGCGTGTGTCCATAATGCCCAGGGGTGTGCCCATGATGCCCAGGTGCGTGCCCAACATGCCCAGGGGTGTGCCCATGATGCCCAGACGTGTGCCCATGATGCCCATGCGTGTGCCCATGATGCCCAGGGGTGTGCCCATGATGCCCAGGCGTGTGTCCATGATGCCCAGGCGTGTGCCTAGGATGCCCTGGTGCGTGCCCAACATGCCCAGGGATGTGCCCATGATGCCCAGGCGTGTGCCCATGATGCCCAGGCGTGTGCCCATCATGCCAAGGGGTGTGCCCATGATGCCCAGGCGTGTGCCCATGATGCCCATGCGTGTGCCCATCATACCCAGGGGTGTGCCCAAGATGCCTAGGGGTGTGCCCATGATGCCCAGGCGTGTGCCCATCATGCCCAGGCGTGTGCCCATCATGCCCAGGGGTGTGGCCATGATGCCCAGGGGTGTGCCCATGATGCCCATGGGTGTGCCCATGATGCCCAAGCGTGTGCCCATAATGCCCAGGTGCGTGCCCAACATGCCCAGGGGTGTGCCCATGATGCCCAGGCGTGTGCCCATCATGCCCAGGCGTGTGCCCTTGATGCCCAGGCAGGTGCCCATGATGCCCAGGCGGGTGCCCATGATGCCCAGGCGGGTGCCCATGATGCCCAGACGGGTGTGCCCATGATGCCCAGACGGGTGTGCCCATGATGCCCAGGCGGGTGCCCATGATGCCCAGACGGGTGTGCCCATGATGCCCAGACGGGTGTGCCCATGATGCCCAGGTGCGTGCCCAACATGCCCAGGGGTGTGCCCATGATGCGCAGGCGTGTGCCCATCATGCCCAGGCGTGTGCCCATGATGCCCAGGGGTGTGCCCATGATGCCCAGGCGTGTGCCCATCATGCCCAGGCGTGTGCCTATGATGCCCAGGTGCGTGCCCAACATGCCCAAGGGTGTGCCCATAATGCCCAGACGTGTGCCCATCATGCCCAGGCGTGTGTCCATCATGCCCAGGGGTGTGCCCATGATGCCCAGGGGTGTGCCCATGATGCCCAGGTGCGTGCCCAACATGCCCAGGGGTGTGCCCATGATGCCCAGGCGTGTGCCCATGATACCCAGGTGCGTGCCCAACATGCCCAGGCGTGTGCCCATGATGCCCATGCGTGTGCCCATCATACCCAGGGGTGTGCCCATGATGCCTAGGGGTGTGCCCATGATGCCCAGGCGTGTGCCCATCATGCCCAGGGGTGTGGCCATGATGCCCAGGGGTGTGCCCATGATGCCCATGGGTGTGCCCATGATGCCCAAGCGTGTGCCCATAATGCCCAGGTGCGTGCCCAACATGCCCAGGGGTGTGCCCATGATGCCCAGGCGTGTGCCCATCATGCCCAGGCGTGTGCCCATGATGCCCAGGCAGGTGCCCATGATGCCCAGGCGGGTGCCCATGATGCCCAGACGGGTGTGCCCATGATGCCCAGACGGGTGTGCCCATAATGCCCTGGTGCGTGCCCAACATGCCCAGGGGTGTGCCCATGATGCCCAGACGTGTGCCCATCATGCCCAGGGGTGTGCCCATGATGCCCAGGCGGGTGCCCATCATGCCCAGGCAAGTGCCCATGATGCCCAGGTGCGTGCCCAACATGCCCAGAGGTGTGCCCATGATGCCCAGGCGTGTGCCCATCATGCTCAGGCGTGTGCCCATCATGCCCCGGCGTGTGCCCATCATGCCCAGGCGTGTGCCCATCATGCCCAGGGGTGTGCCCATCATGCCCAGGGGTGTGCCCATCATGCCCAGGCGTGTGCCCATCATGCCCAGGCGCGTGCCCAACATGCCCAGGGGTGTGCCCATGATGCACAGGCGTGTGCCCATCATGCCCAGGCGTGTGCCCATCATGCCCAGGGTTGTGCCCATGATGCCCAGGCGTGTGCCCATCATGCCCAGGCGTGTGCCCATCATGCCCAGGGGTGTGCCCATTATGCCCAGGGGTGTGCCCATGATGCCCAGGCGTGTGCCCATGATGCCCTGGCGTTTGCCCATGATGCCCTGGTGCGTGCCCAACTTGCCCAGGGGTGTGCCCATGATGCCCAGGCGTGTGCCCATGACGCCCAGGTGCGTGCCCAACATGCCCAGGGGTGTGCCCATGATGCCCAAGCGTGTGCCCATCATGCCCATGCGTGTGCCCATCATGCCCAGGGGTGTGCCCATGATGCCCAGGCGTGTGTCCATGATGCCCAGGCGTGTGCCTATGATGCCCTGGTGCGTGCTCAACATGCCCAGAGGTGTGCCCATGATGCCCAGACTTGTGCCCATCATGCCCAGGGGTGTGCCCATGATGCCCAGGCGGGTGCCCATCATGCCCAGGCGTGTGCCCAAGATGCCCAGGTGCGTGCCCAACATGCCCAGGGGTGTGCCCATGATGCCCAGGCGTGTGCCCATCATGCCCAGGCGTGTGCCCATCATGCCCAGGGGTGTGCCCATCATGCCCAGGCGTGTGCCCATGATGCCCATGCATGTGCCCATCATGCCCAGGGGTGTTCCCATGATGCCTAGGGGTGTGCCCATGATGCCCAGGCGTGTGCCCATCATGCCCAGGCGTGTGCCCATCATGCCCAGGGGTGTGCCCATGATGCCCAGGGGTGTGCCCATGATGCCCAGGGGTGTGCCCATGATGCCCAGGCGTGTGCCCATAATGCCCAGGTGCGTGCCCAACATGCCTAGGGGTGTGTCCATGATGCCCAGGCGTGTGCCCATCATGCCCAGGCAGGTGCCCATGATGCCCTGGTGCGTGCCCAACATGCCCAGGGGTGTGCCCATGATGCCCAGGCGGGTGCCCATGATGCCCAAGTGTGTGCCCATGATGCCCAGGCGTGTGCCCATCATGCCCAGGCGTGTGCCCATCATGCCCAGGCGTGTGCCCATCATGCCCAGGGGTGTGCCCATGATGCCCAGGGGTGTGCCCATGATGCCCAGGCGGGTGCCCTTCATGCTCAGGCGTGTGCCCATCATGCCCATGCGTGTGCCCATCATGCCCAGGCGTGTGCCCATCATGCCCAGGGGTGTGCCCATCATGCCCAGGGATGTGCCCATCATGCCCAGGCGTGTGCCCAGGCGCGTGCCCAACATGCCCAGGGGTGTGCCCATGATGCCCAGGCGTGTGCCCATCATGCCCAGGCGTGTGCCCATCATGCCCAGGGGTGTGCTCATGATGCCCAGGGGTGTGCCCATGATGCCCAGGCGTGTGTCCATGATGCCCAGGCGTGTGCCTATGATGCCCTGCGGCGTGCCCAACATGCCCAGGGGTGTGTCCATGATGCCCAGGCGTGTGCCCAAGATGCCCAGGGGTGTGCCCATGATGCCCAGTCGTGTGCCCATGATGCCCATGTGTGTGCCCATCATGCCCAGGGGTGTGCCCATGATGCCTAGGGGTGTGCCCATGATGCCCAGGCGTGTGCCCATCATGCCCAGGCGTGTGCCCATGATGCCCAGGGGTGTGCCCATGATTCCCAGGCGCGTGCCCATGATGCCCAAGCGTGTGCCCATGATGCCCAGGTGCGTGCCCAACATGCCCAGGGGTGTGCCCATGATGCCCAGGCGCGTGCCCATGATGCCCAGGGGTGTGCCCATGATGCCCAGGGGTGTGCCCATGATGCCCAGGTGGGTGCCCATGATTCCCTGGTGCGTGCCCAACATGCCCAGGGGTGTGCCCATGATGCCCAAGCGGGTGCCCATGATGCCCAGGTGCGTGCCCAACATGCCCAGGGGTGTGCCCATGATGCCCATGCATGTGCCCATGATGCCCATGCGAGTGCCCATCATGCCCAGGGGTGTGCCCATGAAGCCCAGGCGTGTGCCCATGATGCCCTGGTGCGTGCCAAACATGCCCAGGGGTGTGCCCATGATGCCCAGGCGTATGCCCATGATGCCCAGGCGTGTGCCCATGATGCCCAGGCGAGTGCCCATGATGCCCTGGTGCGTGCCCAACATGCCCACGGGTGTGCCCATGATGCCCAGGCGTGTGCCCATGATGCCCAGGTGCGTGCCCAACATGCCCAGGGGTGTGCTCATGATGCCCAGGCGTGTGCCCATGATGCCCATTCGTGTGCCCATGATGCCCAGGGGTGTGCCCATGATGCCCAGGCGTGTGTCCATGATGCCCAGGCGTGTGCCTAGGATGCCCTGGTGCGTGCCCAACATGCCCAGGGATGTGCCCATGATGCCCAGGCGTGTGCCCATGATGCCCAGGCGTGTGCCCATCATGCCCAGGGGTGTGCCCATGATGCCCAGGCGTGTGCCCATGATGCCCATTCGTGTGCCCATCATGCCCAGGGGTGTGCCCATGATGCCTAGGGTGTGCCCATGATGCCCAGGCGTGTGCCCATCATGCCCAGGCGTGTGCCCATCATGCCCAGGGGTGTGCCCATGATGCCCAGGGGTGTGCCCATGATGCCCAGGGGTGTGCCCTAGATGCCCAGGCGTGTGCCCATAATGCCCAGGTGCGTGCCCAACATGCCCAGGGGTGTGCCCATGATGCCCAGGCGTGTGCCCATCATGCCCAGGCGTGTGCCCATCTTGCCCAGGGGTGTGCCCATGATGCCCAGGGGTGTGCCCATGATGCCCAGGCGGGTGCCCATGATGCCCAGGTGCGTGCCCAACATGCCCAGGGGTGTGCCCATGATGCGCAGGCGTGTGCCCATCATGCCCAGTCGTGTGCCCAAGATGCCCAGGGGTGTGCCCATGATGCCCAGGCGTGTGCCCATCATGCCCAGGCGTGTGCCTATGATGCCCAGGTGCGTGCCCAACATGCCCAAGGGTGTGCCCATGATGCCCAGACGTGTGCCCATCATGCCCAGGCATGTGTCCATCATGCCCAGGGGTGTGCCCATGATGCCCAGGGGTGTGCCCATGATGCCCAGGTGCGTGCCCAACATGCCCAGGGGTGTGCCCATGATGCCCAGGCGTGTGCCCATGATGCCCATGCGTGTGCCCATGATGCCCAGGGGTGTGTCCATGATGCCCAGGCGTGTGTCCATGATGCCCAGGCGTGTGCCTAGGATGCCCTGGTGCGTGCCCAACATGCCCAGGGATGTGCCCATGATGCCCAGGCGTGTGCCCATGATGCCCAGGCGTGTGCCCATCATGCCTAGGGGTGTGCCCATGATGCCCAGGCGTGTGCCCATGATGCCCATGCGTGTGCCCATCATACCCAGGGGTGTGCCCATGATGCCCAGGCGTGTGCCCATCATGCCCAGGCGTGTGCCCATCATGCCCAGGGGTGTGGCCATGATGCCCAGGGGTGTGCCCATGATGCCCATGGGTGTGCCCATGATGCCCAGGCGTGTGCCCATCATGCCCAGGGGTGTGGCCATGATGCCCAGGGGTGTGCCCATGATGCCCATGGGTGTGCCCATGATGCCCAAGCGTGTGCCCATAATGCCCAGGTGCGTGCCCAACATGCCCAGGGGTGTGCCCATGATGCCCAGGCGTGTGCCCATGATGCCCAGGCAGGTGCCCATGATGCCCAGGCGGGTGCCCATGATGCCCAGACGGGTGTGCCCATGATGCCCAGACGGGTGTGCCCATGATGCCCTGGTGCGTGCCCAACATGCCCAGGGGTGTGCCCATGATGCCCAGACGTGTGCCCATCATGCCCAGGGGTGTGCCCATGATGCCCAGGCGGGTGCCCATCATGCCCAGGCAAGTGCCCATGATGCCCAGGTGCGTGCCCAACATGCCCATAGGTGTGCCCATGATGCCCAGGCGTGTGCCCATCATGCTCAGGCGTGTGCCCATCATGCCCAGGCGTGTGCCCATCATGCCCAGGCGTGTGCCCATCATGCCCAGGGGTGTGCCCATCATGCCCAGGGGTGTGCCCATCATGCCCAGGCGTGTGCCCATCATGCCCAGGCGCGTGCCCAACATGCCCAGGGGTGTGCCCATGATGCACAGGCGTGTGCCCATCATGCCCAGGCGTGTGCCCATCATGCCCAGGCGTGTGCCCATCTTGCCCAGGCGTGTGCCCATCATGCCCAGGGGTGTGCCCATTATGCCCAGGGGTGTGCCCATGATGCCCAGGCGTGTGCCCATGATGCCCTGGCGTGTGCCCATGATGCCCTGGTGCGTGCCCAACTTGCCCAGGGGTGTGCCCATGATGCCCAGGCGTGTGCCCATGATGCCCAGGTGCGTGCCCAACATGCCCAGGGGTGTGCCCATGATGCCCAAGCGTGTGCCCATCATGCCCATGCGTGTGCCCATCATACCCAGGGGTGTGCCCATGATGCCCAGGCGTGTGTCCATGATGCCCAGGCGTGTGCCAATGATGCCCTGGTGCGTGCCCAACATGCCCAGAGGTGTGCCCATGATGCCCAGACTTGTGCCCATCATGCCCAGGGGTGTGCCCATGATGCCCAGGCGGGTGCCCATCATGCCCAGGCGTGTGCCCATGATGCCCAGGTGCGTGCCCAACATGCCCAGGGGTGTGCCCATGATGCCCAGGCGTGTGCCCATCATGCCCAGGCGTGTGCCCATCATGCCCAGGGGTGTGCCCATCATGCCCAGGCGTGTGCCCATGATGCCCATGCGTGTGCCCATCATGCCCAGGGGTGTGCCCATGATGCCTAGGGGTGTGCCCATGATGCCCAGGCGTGTGCCCATAATGCCCGAGCGTGTGCCCATCATGCCCAGGGGTGTGCCCATGATGCCCAGGGGTGTGCCCATGATGCCCAGGGGTGTGCCCATGATGCCCAGGCGTGTGCCCATAATGCCCAGGTGCGTGCCCAACATGCCTAGGGGTGTGTCCATGATGCCCAGGCGTGTGCCCATCATGCCCAGGCGTGTGCCCATGATGCCCAGGCAGGTGCCCATGATGCCCTGGTGCGTGCCCAACATGCCCAGGGGTGTGCCCATGATGCCCAGCCGGGTGCCCATGATGCCCAGGTGTGTGCCCATGATGCCCAGGCGTGTGCCCATCATGCCCAGGCGTGTGCCCATCATGCCCAGGCGTGTGCCCATCATGCCCAGGGGTGTGCCCATGATGCCCAGGGGTGTGCCCATGATGCCCAGGCGGGTGCCCATCATGCTCAGGCGTGTGCCCATCATGCCCATGCGTGTGCCCATCATGCCCAGGCGTGTGCCCATCATGCCCAGGGGTGTGCCCATCATGCCCAGGGGTGTGCCCATCATGCCCAGGCGTGTACCCAGGCGCGTGCCCAACATGCCCAGGGGTGTGCCCATGATGCCCAGGCGTGTGCCCATGATGCCCAGGCGTGTGCCCATCATGCCCAGGGGTGTGCCCATGATGCCCAGAGGTGTGCCCATGATGCCCAGGCGTGTGTCCATGATGCCCAGGCGTGTGCCCAACATGCCCAGGCGTGTGCCCAGGATGCCCACGGGTGTGCCCATGATGCCCAGTCGTGTGCCCATGATGCCCATGCATGTGCCCAACATGCCCAGGGGTGTGCCCATGATGCCTAGGGGTGTGCCCATGATGCCCAGGCGTGTGCCCATCATGCCCAGGCGTGTGCCCATCATGCCCAGGCGTGTGCCCATCATACCCAGGGGTGTGCCCATGATGCCCAGAGGTGTGCCCAACATGCCCAGGGGTGTGCCCATGATGCCCATCCATGTGCCCATGATGCCCATGCGTGTGCCCATCATGCCCAGGGGTGTGCCCATGAAGCCCAGGCGTGTGCCCATGATGCCCTGGTGCGTGCCCAACATGCCCAGGGGTGTGCCCATGATGCCCAGGCGTATGCCCATGATGCCCAGGCGTGTGCCCATGATGCCCAGGCGAGTGCCCATGATGCCCTGGTGCGTGCCCAACATGCCCACGGGTGTGCCCATGATGCCCAGGCGTGTGCCCATCATGCCCAGGCGTGTGCCTATGATGCCCAGGTGCGTGCCCAACATGCCCAAGGGTGTGCCCATGATGCCCAGACGTGTGCCCATCATGCCCAGGCGTGTGCCCATCATGCCCAGGAGTGTGCCCATGATGCCCAGGGGTGTGCCCATGATGCCCAGGGGTGTGCCCATGATGCCCAGGCGTGTGCCCATAATGCCCAGGTGCGTGCCCAACATGCCCAGGGGTGTGCCCATGATGCGCAGGCGTGTGCCCATCATGCCCAGGCGTGTGCCCATGATGCCCAGGGGTGTGCCCATGATGCCCAGGCGTGTGCCCATCATGCCCAGGCGTGTGCCTATGATGCCCAGGTGCATGCCCAACATGCCCAAGGGTGTGCCCATGATGCCCAGACGTGTGCCCATCATGCCCAGGCGTGTGTCCATAATGCCCAGGGGTGTGCCCATGATGCCCAGGTGCGTGCCCAACATGCCCAGGGGTGTGCCCATGATGCCCAGGCGTGTGCCCATGATGCCCATGCGTGTGCCCATGATGCCCAGGGGTGTGCCCATGATGCCCAGGCGTGTGTCCATGATGCCCAGGCGTGTGCCTAGGATGCCCTGGTGCGTGCCCAACATGCCCAGGGATGTGCCCATGATGCCCAGGCGTGTGCCCATGATGCCCAGGCGTGTGCCCATCATGCCAAGGGGTGTGCCCATGATGCCCAGGCGTGTGCCCATGATGCCCATGCGTGTGCCCATCATACCCAGGGGTGTGCCCAAGATGCCTAGGGGTGTGCCCATGATGCCCAGGCGTGTGCCCATCATGCCCAGGCGTGTGCCCATCATGCCCAGGGGTGTGGCCATGATGCCCAGGGGTGTGCCCATGATGCCCATGGGTGTGCCCATGATGCCCAAGCGTGTGCCCATAATGCCCAGGTGCGTGCCCAACATGCCCAGGGGTGTGCCCATGATGCCCAGGCGTGTGCCCATCATGCCCAGGCGTGTGCCCATGATGCCCAGGCAGGTGCCCATGATGCCCAGGCGGGTGCCCATGATGCCCAGGCGGGTGCCCATGATGCCCAGACGGGTGTGCCCATGATGCCCAGACGGGTGTGCCCATGATGCCCAGGCGGGTGCCCATGATGCCCAGACGGGTGTGCCCATGATGCCCAGACGGGTGTGCCCATGATGCCCAGGTGCGTGCCCAACATGCCCAGGGGTGTGCCCATGATGCGCAGGCGTGTGCCCATCATGCCCAGGCGTGTGCCCATGATGCCCAGGGGTGTGCCCATGATGCCCAGGCGTGTGCCCATCATGCCCAGGCGTGTGCCTATGATGACCAGGTGCGTGCCCAACATGCCCAAGGGTGTGCCCATGATGCCCAGACGTGTGCCCATCATGCCCAGGCGTGTGTCCATCATGCCCAGGGGTGTGCCCATGATGCCCAGGGGTGTGCCCATGATGCCCAGGTGCGTGCCCAACATGCCCAGGGGTGTGCCCATGATGCCCAGGCGTGTGCCCATGATGCCCATGTGTGTGCCCATGATGCCCAGGGGTGTGCCCATGATGCCCAGGCGTGTGTCCATGATGCCCAGGCGTGTGCCTAGGATGCCCTGGTGCGTGCCCAACATGCCCAGGGATGTGCCCATGATTCCCAGGCGTGTGCCCATGATGCCCAGGCGTGTGCCCATCATGCCTAGGGGTGTGCCCATGATGCCCAGGCGTGTGCCCATGATGCCCATGCGTGTGCCCATCATACCCAGGGGTGTGCCCATGATGCCTAGGGGTGTGCCCATGATGCCCAGGCGTGTGCCCATCATGCCCAGGGGTGTGGCCATGATGCCCAGGGGTGTGCCCATGATGCCCATGGGTGTGCCCATGATGCCCAAGCGTGTGCCCATAATGCCCAGGTGCTTGCCCAACATGCCCAGGGGTGTGCCCATGATGCCCAGGCGTGTGCCCATCATGCCCAGGCGTGTGCCCATGATGCCCAGGCAGGTGCCCATGATGCCCAGGCGGGTGCCCATGATGCCCAGACGGGTGTGCCCATGATGCCCAGACGGGTGTGCCCATAATGCCCTGGTGCGTGCCCAACATGCCCAGGGGTGTGCCCATGATGCCCAGACGTGTGCCCATCATGCCCAGGGGTGTGCCCATGATGCCCAGGCGGGTGCCCATCATGCCCAGGCAAGTGCCCATGATGCCCAGGTGCGTGCCCAACATGCCCAGAGGTGTGCCCATGATGCCCAGGCGTGTGCCCATCATGCTCAGGCGTGTGCCCATCATGCCCCGGCGTGTGCCCATCATGCCCAGGCGTGTGCCCATCATGCCCAGGGGTGTGCCCATCATGCCCAGGCGTGTGCCCATCATGCCCAGGCGCGTGCCCAACATGCCCAGGGGTGTGCCCATGATGCACAGGCGTGTGCCCATCATGCCCAGGCGTGTGCTCATCATGCCCAGGGTTGTGCCCATGATGCCCAGGCGTGTGCCCATCATGCCCAGGCGTGTGCCCATCATGCCCAGGGGTGTGCCCATTATGCCCAGGGGTGTGCCCATGATGCCCAGGCGTGTGCCCATGATGCCCTGGCGTGTGCCCATGATGCCCTGGTGCGTGCCCAACTTGCCCAGGGGTGTGCCCATGATGCCCAGGCGTGTGCCCATGACGCCCAGGTGCGTGCCCAACATGCCCAGGGGTGTGCCCATGATGCCCAAGCGTGTGCCCATCATGCCCATGCGTGTGCCCATCATGCCCAGGGGTGTGCCCATGATGCCCAGGCGTGTGTCCATGATGCCCAGGCGTGTGCCTATGATGCCCTGGTGCGTGCTCAACATGCCCAGAGGTGTGCCCATGATGCCCAGACTTGTGCCCATCATGCCCAGGGGTGTGCCCATGATGCCCAGGCGGGTGCCCATCATGCCCAGGCGTGTGCCCAAGATGCCCAGGTGCGTGCCCAACATGCCCAGGGGTGTGCCCATGATGCCCAGGCGTGTGCCCATCATGCCCAGGCGTGTGCCCATCATGCCCAGGGGTGTGCCCATCATGCCCAGGCGTGTGCCCATGATGCCCATGCGTGTGCCCATCATGCCCAGGGGTGTTCCCATGATGCCTAGGGGTGTGCCCATGATGCCCAGGCGTGTGCCCATCATGCCCAGGCGTGTGCCCATCATGCCCAGGGGTGTGCCCATGATGCCCAGGGGTGTGCCCATGATGCCCAGGGGTGTGCCCATGATGCCCAGGCGTGTGCCCATAATGCCCAGGTGCGTGCCCAACATGCCTAGGGGTGTGTCCATGATGCCCAGGCGTGTGCCCATCATGCCCAGGCAGGTGCCCATGATGCCCTGGTGCGTGCCCAACATGCCCAGGGGTGTGCCCATGATGCCCAGGCGGGTGCCCATGATGCCCAAGTGTGTGCCCATGATGCCCAGGCGTGTGCCCATCATGCCCAGGCGTGTGCCCATCATGCCCAGGCGTGTGCCCATCATGCCCAGGGGTGTGCCCATGATGCCCAGGGGTGTGCCCATGATGCCCAGGCGGGTGCCCATCATGCTCAGGCGTGTGCCCATCATGCCCATGCGTGTGCCCATCTTGCCCAGGCGTGTGCCCATCATGCCCAGGGGTGTGCCCATCATGCCCAGGGGTGTGCCCATCATGCCCAGGCGTGTGCCCAGGCGCGTGCCCAACATGCCCAGGGGTGTGCCCATGATGCCCAGGCGTGTGCCCATCATGCCCAGGCGTGTGCCCATCATGCCCAGGGGTGTGCTCATGATGCCCAGGGGTGTGCCCATGATGCCCAGGCGTGTGTCCATGATGCCCAGGCGTGTGCCTATGATGCCCTGCTGCGTGCCCAACATGCCCAGGGGTGTGTCCATGATGCCCAGGCGTGTGCCCAAGATGCCCAGGGGTGTGCCCATGATGCCCAGTCGTGTGCCCATGATGCCCATGTGTGTGCCCATCATGCCCAGGGGTGTGCCCATGATGCCTAGGGGTGTGCCCATGATGCCCAGGCGTGTGCCCATCATGCCCAGGCGTGTGCCCATGATGCCCAGGGGTGTGCCCATGATTCCCAGGCGCGTGCCCATGATGCCCAAGCGTGTGCCCATGATGCCCAGGTGCGTGCCCAACATGCCCAGGGGTGTGCCCATGATGCCCAGGCGCGTGCCCATGATGCCCAGGGGTGTGCCCATGATGCCCAGGGGTGTGCCCATGATGCCCAGGTGGGTGCCCATGATTCCCTGGTGCGTGCCCAACATGCCCAGGGGTGTGCCCATGATGCCCAAGCGGGTGCCCATGATGCCCAGGTGCGTGCCCAACATGCCCAGGGGTGTGCCCATGATGCCCATGCATGTGCCCATGATGCCCATGCGAGTGCCCATCATGCCCAGGGGTGTGCCCATGAAGCCCAGGCGTGTGCCCATGATGCCCTGGTGCGTGCCAAACATGCCCAGGGGTGTGCCCATGATGCCCAGGCGTATGCCCATGATGCCCAGGCGTGTGCCCATGATGCCCAGGCGAGTGCCCATGATGCCCTGGTGCGTGCCCAACATGCCCACGGGTGTGCCCATGATGCCCAGGCGTGTGCCCATGATGCCCAGGTGCGTGCCCAACATGCCCAGGGGTGTGCCCATGATGCCCAGGCGTGTGCCCATGATGCCCATTCGTGTGCCCATGATGCCCAGGGGTGTGCCCATGATGCCCAGGCGTGTGTCCATGATGCCCAGGCGTGTGCCTAGGATGCCCTGGTGCGTGCCCAACATGCCCAGGGATGTGCCCATGATGCCCAGGCGTGTGCCCATCATGCCCAGGGGTGTGCCCATGATGCCCAGGCGTGTGCCCATGATGCCCATTCGTGTGCCCATCATGCCCAGGGGTGTGCCCATGATGCCTAGGGTGTGCCCATGATGCCCAGGCGTGTGCCCATCATGCCCAGGCGTGTGCCCATCATGCCCAGGGGTGTGCCCATGATGCCCAGGGGTGTGCCCATGATGCCCAGGGGTGTGCCCTAGATGCCCAGGCGTGTGCCCATAATGCCCAGGTGCGTGCCCAACATGCCCAGGGGTGTGCCCATGATGCCCAGGCGTGTGCCCATCATGCCCAGGCGTGTGCCCATCTTGCCCAGGGGTGTGCCCATGATGCCCAGGGGTGTGCCCATGATGCCCAGGCGGGTGCCCATGATGCCCAGGTGCGTGCCCAACATGCCCAGGGGTGTGCCCATGATGCGCAGGCGTGTGCCCATCATGCCCAGTCGTGTGCCCAAGATGCCCAGGGGTGTGCCCATGATGCCCAGGCGTGTGCCCATCATGCCCAGGCGTGTGCCTATGATGCCCAGGTGCGTGCTCAACATGCCCAAGGGTGTGCCCATGATGCCCAGACGTGTGCCCATCATGCCCAGGCATGTGTCCATCATGCCCAGGGGTGTGCCCATGATGCCCAGGGGTGTGCCCATGATGCCCAGGTGCGTGCCCAACATGCCCAGGGGTGTGCCCATGATGCCCAGGCGTGTGCCCATGATGCCCATGCGTGTGCCCATGATGCCCAGGGGTGTGTCCATGATGCCCAGGCGTGTGTCCATGATGCCCAGGCGTGTGCCTAGGATGCCCTGGTGCGTGCCCAACATGCCCAGGGATGTGCCCATGATGCCCAGGCGTGTGCCCATGATGCCCAGGCGTGTGCCCATCATGCCTAGGGGTGTGCCCATGATGCCCAGGCGTGTGCCCATGATGCCCATGCGTGTGCCCATCATACCCAGGGGTGTGCCCAGGATGCCCAGGCGTGTGCCCATCATGCCCAGGCGTGTGCCCATCATGCCCAGGGGTGTGGCCATGATGCCCAGGGGTGTGCCCATGATGCCCATGGGTGTGCCCATGATGCCCAAGCGTGTGCCCATAATGCCCAGGTGCGTGCCCAACATGCCCAGGGGTGTGCCCATGATGCCCAGGCGTGTGCCCATGATGCCCAGGCAGGTGCCCATGATGCCCAGGCGGGTGCCCATGATGCCCAGACGGGTGTGCCCATGATGCCCAGACGGGTGTGCCCATGATGCCCTGGTGCGTGCCCAACATGCCCAGGGGTGTGCCCATGATGCCCAGACGTGTGCCCATCATGCCCAGGGGTGTGCCCATGATGCCCAGGCGGGTGCCCATCATGCCCAGGCAAGTGCCCATGATGCCCAGGTGCGTGCCCAACATGCCCAGAGGTGTGCCCATGATGCCCAGGCGTGTGCCCATCATGCCCAGGCGTGTGCCCATGATGCCCAGGCAGGTGCCCATGATGCCCAGGCGGGTGCCCATGATGCCCAGACGGGTGTGCCCATGATGCCCAGACGGGTGTGCCCATGATGCCCTGGTGCGTGCCCAACATGCCCAGGGGTGTGCCCATGATGCCCAGACGTGTGCCCATCATGCCCAGGGGTGTGCCCATGATGCCCAGGCGGGTGCCCATCATGCCCAGGCAAGTGCCCATGACGCCCAGGTGCGTGCCCAACATGCCCAGAGGTGTGCCCATGATGCCCAGGCGTGTGCCCATCATGCTCAGGCGTGTGCCCATCATGCCCAGGCGTGTGCCCATCATGCCCAGGCGTGTGCCCATCATGCCCAGGGGTGTGCCCATCATGCCCAGGGGTGTGCCCATCATGCCCAGGCGTGTGCCCATCATGCCCAGGCGCGTGCCCAACATGCCCAGGGGTGTGCCCATGATGCACAGGCGTGTGCCCATCATGCCCAGGCGTGTGCCCATCATGCCCAGGCGTGTGCCCATCTTGCCCAGGCGTGTGCCCATCATGCCCAGGGGTGTGCCCATTATCCCCAGGGGTGTGCCCATGATGCCCAGGCGTGTGCCCATGATGCCCTGGCGTGTGCCCATGATGCCCTGGTGCGTGCCCAACTTGCCCAGGGGTGTGCCCATGATGCCCAGGCGTGTGCCCATGATGCCCAGGTGCGTGCCCAACATGCCCAGGGGTGTGCCCATGATGCCCAAGCGTGTGCCCATCATGCCCATGCGTGTGCCCATCATACCCAGGGGTGTGCCCATGATGCCCAGGCGTGTGTCCATGATGCCCAGGCGTGTGCCAATGATGCCCTGGTGCGTGCCCAACATGCCCAGAGGTGTGCCCATGATGCCCAGACTTGTGCCCATCATGCCCAGGGGTGTGCCCATGATGCCCAGGCGGGTGCCCATCATGCCCAGGCGTGTGCCCATGATGCCCAGGTGCGTGCCCAACATGCCCAGGGGTGTGCCCATGATGCCCAGGCGTGTGCCCATCATGCCCAGGCGTGTGCCCATCATGCCCAGGGGTGTGCCCATCATGCCCAGGCGTGTGCCCATGATGCCCATGCGTGTGCCCATCATGCCCAGGGGTGTGCCCATGATGCCTAGGGGTGTGCCCATGATGCCCAGGCATGTGCCCATAATGCCCAGGCGTGTGCCCATCATGCCCAGGGGTGTGCCCATGATGCCCAGGGGTGTGCCCATGATGCCCAGGGGTGTGCCCATGATGCCCAGGCGTGTGCCCATAATGCCCAGGTGCGTGCCCAACATGCCTAGGGGTGTGTCCATGATGCCCAGGCGTGTGCCCATCATGCCCAGGCGTGTGCCCATGATGCCCAGGCAGGTGCCCATGATGCCCTGGTGCGTGCCCAACATGCCCAGGGGTGTGCCCATGATGCCCAGCCGGGTGCCCATGATGCCCAGGTGTGTGCCCATGATGCCCAGGCGTGTGCCCATCATGCCCAGGCGTGTGCCCATCATGCCCAGGCGTGTGCCCATCATGCCCAGGGGTGTGCCCATGATGCCCAGGGGTGTGCCCATGATGCCCAGGCGGGTGCCCATCATGCTCAGGCGTGTGCCCATCATGCCCATGCGTGTGCCCATCATGCCCAGGCGTGTGCCCATCATGCCCAGGGGTGTGCCCATCATACCCAGGGGTGTGCCCATCATGCCCAGGCGTGTGCCCAGGCGCGTGCCCAACATGCCCAGGGGTGTGCCCATGATGCCCAGGCGTGTGCCCATCATGCCCAGGCGTGTGCCCATCATGCCCAGGGGTGTGCCCATGATGCCCAGAGGTGTGCCCATGATGCCCAGGCGTGTGTCCATGATGCCCAGGCGTGTGCCCAACATGCCCAGGCGTGTGCCCAGGATGCCCACGGGTGTGCCCATGATGCCCAGTCGTGTGCCCATGATGCCCATGCATGTGCCCAACATGCCCAGGGGTGTGCCCATGATGCCTAGGGGTGTGCCCATGATGCCCAGGCGTGTGCCCATCATGCCCAGGTGTGTGCCCATGATGCCCAGGGGTGTGCCCATGATGCCCAGGCGTGTGCCCATGATGCCCAAGCGTGTGCCCATGATGCCCAGGTGCGTGCCCTACATGCCCAGGGGTGTGCCCATGATGCCCAGGCGCGTGCCCATCATGCCCAGGGGTGTGCCCATGATGCCCAGGGGTGTGCCCATGATGCCCAGGTGGGTGCCCATGATTCCCTGGTGCGTGCCCAACATGCCCAGGGGTGTGCCCATGATGCCCAAGCGGGTGCCCATGATGCCCAGGTGCGTGCCCAACATGCCCAGGGGTGTGCCCATGATGCCCATCCATGTGCCCATGATGCCCATGCGTGTGCCCATCATGCCCAGGGGTGTGCCCATGAAGCCCAGGCGTGTGCCCATGATGCCCTGGTGCGTGCCCAACATGCCCAGGGGTGTGCCCATGATGCCCAGGCGTATGCCCATGATGCCCAGGCGTGTGCCCATGATGCCCAGGCGAGTGCCCATGATGCCCTGGTGCGTGCCCAACATGCCCACGGGTGTGCCCATGATGCCCAGGCGTGTGCCCATGATGCCCAGGTGCGTGCCCAACATGCCCAGGGGTGTGCCCATGATGCCCAGGCGTGTGCCCATGATGCCCATGCGTGTGCCCATGATGCCCAGGGGTGTGCCCATGATGCCCAGGCGTGTGTCCATGATGCCCAGGCGTGTGCCTAGGATGCCCTGGTGCGTGCCCAACATGCCCAGGGATGTGCCCATGATGCCCAGGCGTGTGCCCATGATGCCCAGGCGTGTGCCCATCATGCCCAGGGGTGTGCCCATGATGCCCAGGCGTGTGCCCATGATGCCCATTCGTGTGCCCATCATGCCCAGGGGTGTGCTCATGATGCCTAGGGTGTGCCCATGATACCCAGGCGTGTGCCCCTCATACCCAGGCGTGTGCCCATCATGCCCAGGGGTGTGCCCATGATGCCCAGGGGTGTGCCCATGATGCCCAGGGGTGTGCCCTTGATGCCCAGGCGTGTGCCCATAATGCCCAGGTGCGTGCCCAACATGCCCAGGGGTGTGCCCATGATGCCCAAGCGTGTGCCCATGATGCCCTAGCGTGCGCCCATGATGCCCAGGCGTGTGCCCATCATGCCCAGGCGTGTGCCCATGATGCCCAGGGGTGTGCCCATGATGCCCAGGTGCGTGCCCAGCATGCCCAGGGGTGTGCCCATTATACCCAGGCGTGTGCCCATCATGCCCAGGCGTGTGCCCATCATGCCCAGGGATGTGCCCACGATGCCCAGGCGTGTGCCCATGATGCCAAGGCGTGTGCCCATGATGCCCATGCGTGTGCCCATGATGCCCTAGTACGTGCCCAACATGCCCAGGGGTGTGCCCATGATGCCCAGGCGTGTGCCCATGATGCCCAGGTGTGTGCCCAACATGCCCAGGGGTGTGCCCATGATGCCCAGGCATGTGCCCATGATGCCCAGGCCTGTGCCCATCATGCCCAGAGGTGTGCCCAGGCGTGTGCCCATGATGCCCAGGCGTGTGCCCATGATGCCCAGGCGTGTGCCCATCATGCCCAGGGGTGTGCCCATGATGTCCAGGCGTGTGCCCATGATGCCCAGGCGTGTGCCCATGATGCCCAGGTGCGTGCCCAACATGCCCAGGGTTGTGCCCATGATGCCCAGGCGCGTGCCCATCATGCCCAGGGGTGTGCCCATGATGCCCAGGGGTGTGCCCATGATGCCCAGGCGGGTGCCCATGATTCCCTGGTGCGTGCCCAACATGCCCAGGGGTGTGCCCATGATGCCCAAGCGGGTGCCCATGATGCCCAGGTGCGTGCCCATCATGCCCAGGGTGTGCCCATGATGCCTAGGGGTGTGCCCATGATGCCCATGCGTGTGCCCATCATGCCCAGGCGTGTGCCCATCATACCCACGGGTGTGCCCATGATGCCCAGGGGTGTGCCCATGATGCCCAGGGGTGTGCCCATGATGCCCAGGCGTGTGCCCATGATGCCCAGGCGTGTGCCCATGATGCCCATGCGTGTGCCCATGATGCCCAGGGGTGTGCCCATGATGCCCAGGCGTGTGTCCATGATGCCCAGGCGTGTGCCTAGGATGCCCTGGTGCGTGCCCAACATGCCCAGGGATGTGCCCATGATGCCCAGGCGTGTGCCCATCATGCCCAGGCGTGTGCCCATTATGCCCAGGGGTGTGCCCATGATGCCCAGGCGTGTGCCCATGATGCCCATGCGTGTGCCCATCATACCCAGGGGTGTGCCCATGATGCCTAGGGGTGTGTCCATGATGCCCAGGCGTGTGCCCATCATGCCCAGGCGTGTGCCCATCATGCCCAAGGGTGTGCCCATGATGCCCAGGGGTGTGCCCATGATGCCCAGGGGTGTGCCCATGATGCCCAGGCGTGTGCCCATAATGCCCAGGTGCGTGCCCAACATGCCCAGGGGTGTGCCCATGATGCGCAGGCGTGTGCCCATCATGTCCAGGCGTGTGCCCATGATGCCCAGGGGTGTGCCCATGATGCCCAGGCGTGTGCCCATCATGCCCAGGCGTGTGCCTATGATGCCCAGGTGCGTGCCCAACATGCCCAAGGGTGTGCCCATGATGCCCAGACGTGTGCCCATCATGCCCAGGCGTGTGTCCATCATGCCCAGGGGTGTGCCCATGATGCCCAGGGGTGTGCCCATGATGCCCAGGTGCGTGCCCAACATGCCCAGGGGTGTGCCCATGATGCCCAGGCGTGTGCCCATGATGCCCATGCGTGTGCCCATGATGCCCAGGGGTGTGCCCATGATGCCCAGGCGTGTGTCCATGATGCCCAGGCGTGTGCCTAGGATGCCCTGGTGCGTGCCCAACATGCCCAGGGATGTGCCCATGATGCCCAGGCGTGTGCCCATGATGCCCAGGCGTGTGCCCATCATGCCTAGGGGTGTGCCCATGATGCCCAGGCGTGTGCCCATGATGCCCATGCGTGTGCCCATCATACCCAGGGGTGTGCCCATGATGCCTAGGGGTGTGCCCATGATGCCCAGGCGTGTGCCCATCATGCCCTGGTGCGTGCCCAACATGCCCAGGGGTGTGCCCATGATGCCCAAGCGGGTGCCCATGATGCCCAGGTGCGTGCCCAACATGCCCAGGGGTGCGCCCATGATGCCCATGCATGTGCCCATGATGCCCATGCGTGTGCCCATCATGCCCAGGGGTGTGCCCATGAAGCCCAGGCGTGTGCCCATGATGCCCTGGTGCGTGCCCAACATGCCCAGGGGTGTGCCCATGATGCCCAGGCGTATGCCCATGATGCCCAGGCGAGTGCCCATGATGCCATGGTGCGTGCCCAACATGCCCATGGGTGTGCCCATGATGCCCAGGCGTGTGCCCATGATGCCCAGGTGCGTGCCCAACATGCCCAGGGGTGTGCCCATGATGCCCAGGCATGTGCCCATGATGCCCATGCCTGTGCCCATGATGCCCAGGGGTGTGCCCATGATGCCCAGGCGTGGGTCCATGATGCCCAGGCGTGTGCCTAGGATGCCCTGGTGCGTGCCCAACATGCCCAGGGATGTGCCCATGATGCCCAGGCGTGTGCCCATGATGCCCAGGCGTGTGCCCATCATGCCCAGGGGTGTGCCCATGATGCCCAGGCGTGTGCCCATGATGCCCATTCGTGTGCCCATCATTCCCAGGGGTGTGCCCATGATGCCTAGGGTGTGCCCATGATGCCCAGGCGTGTGCCCATCATGCCCAGGCATGTGCCCATCATGCCCAGGGGTGTGCCCATGATGCCCAGGGGTGTGCCCATGATGCCCAGGGGTGTGCCCTTGATGCCCAGGCGTGTGCCCATAATGCCCAGGTGCGTGCCCAACATGCCCAGGGGTGTGCCCATGATGCCCAGGCGTGTGCCCATCATGCCCAGGCGTGTGCCCATCTTGCCCAGGGGTGTGCCCATGATGCCCAGGGGTGTGCCCATGATGCCCAGGAGGGTGCCCATGATGCCCAGGCAGGTGCCCATGATGCCCTGGTGCGTGCCCAACATGCCCAGGGGTGTGCCCATGATGCCCAGGCGGGTGCCCATGATGCCCAGGTGCGTGCCCAACATGCCCAGGGGTGTGCCCATGATGCCCAGGCGTGTGCCCATGATGCCCATGCGTGTGCCCATCATGCCCAGGGGTGTGCCCATGAAGCCCAGGCGTGTGCCCATGATGCCCAGGCGTGTGCCCATGATGCCCTGGTGCGTACCCAACATGCCCAGGGGTGTGCCCATGATGCCTTGGTGCGTGCCCAACATGCCCAGGGGTGTGCCCATGATGCCTTGGTGCGTGCCCATCATGCCCTGGTGCGTGCCCAACATGCCCAGGGGTGTGCCCATGATGCCCAAGCGTGTGCCCATGATGCCCAGGTGCGTGCCCTACATGCCCAGGGGTGTGCCCATGATGCCCATGCATGTGCCCATGATGCCCATGCGTGTGCCCATCATGCCCAGGGGTGTGCCCATGAAGCCCAGGCGTGTGCCCATGATGCCCTGGTGCGTGCCCAACATGCCCAGGGGTGTGCCCATGATGCCCAGGCGTATGCCCATGATGCCCAGGCGTGTGCCCATGATACCCAGACGTGTGCCCATGATGCCCTGGTGCGTGCCCAACATGCCCAAGGGTGTGCCCATGATGCCCAGGCGTGTGCCCATGATGCCCAGATGCGTGCCCAACATGCCCAGGCGTGTGCCCATGATGCCCAGGTGCGTGCCCAACATGCCCAGGGGTGTGCCCATGATGCCCAGGCGTGTGCCCATCATGCCTAGGGGTGTGCCCTACATGCCCAAGGGTGTGCCCATCATGCCCAGGCGTGTGCCCATGATGCCCAGGCGTGTGCCCATGATGCCCAGGTGCGTGCCCAACATGCCCAGGGGTGTGCCCATGATGCCCAGACGTGTGCCCATGATGCCCTGGTGCGTGCCCAACATGCCCAAGGGTGTGCCCATGATGCCCAGGCGTGTGCCCATGATGCCCAGATGCGTGCCCAACATGCCCAGGGGTGTGCCCATGATGCCCAGGCATGTGCCCATGATGCCCTGGTGCGTGCCCAACATGCCCAGGGGTGTGCCCATGATGCCCAGGCGTGTGCCCGTCATGCCCAGGCGTGTGCCCATGATGCCCAGGTGCGTGCCCAACATGCCCAGGGGTGTGCCCATGATGCCCAGGCGTGTGCCCATCATGCCTAGGGGTGTGCCCATGATGCCCAGGGGTGTGCCCATGATGCCCAGGCGGGTGCCCATCATGCCCAGGCGTGTGCCCATGATGCCCAGGTGCGTGCCCAACATGCCCAGGGGTGTGCCCATGATGCCCAGACGTGTGCCCATGATGCCCTGGTGCGTGCCCAACATGCCCAAGGGTGTGCCCATGATGCCCAGGCGTGTGCCCATGATGCCCAGATGCGTGCCCAACATGCCCAGGGGTGTGCCCATCATGCCCAGGGGTGTGCCCATCATGCCCAGGGGTGTGCCCATGATGCCCAGGCGTGTGCCCATCATGCCCAAGCGTGTGCCCATGATGCCCAGGTGCGTGCCCAACATGCCCAGGGGTGTGCCCATGATGCCCAGGCGTGTGCCCATCATGCCCAGGCGTGTGCCCATCATGCCCAGGGGTGTGCCCATGATGCCCAGGGGTGTGCCCATGATGCCCAGGCGGGTGCCCATCATGCCCAGGCGTGTGCCCATGATGCCCAGGTGCGTGCCCAACATGCCCAGGGGTGTGCCCATGATGCCCAGACGTGTGCCCATGATGCCCTGGTGCGTGCCCAATATGCCCAAGGGTGTGCCCATGATGCCCAGGCGTGTGCCCATGATGCCCAAGCGTGTGCCCATGATGCCCAGGCGTGTGCCCATGATGCCTAGGTGCGTGCCCAGCATGCCCAGGGGTGTGCCCATCATGCCCATGCGTGTGCCCATCATGCCCAGGCGTGTGCCCATCATGCCCAGGGGTGTGCCCATGATGCCCAGGGGTGTGCCCATGATGCCCAGGGGTGTGCCCATGATGCCCTGGTGCGTGCCTAGCATGCCCAGGGGGGTGCCCATGATGCCCAGGCGTGTGCCCATGATGCCCAGGCGTGTGCCCATGATGCCCAGGTGCGTGCCCAACATGCCAGGGGTGTGCCCATGATGCCCAGGCGTGTGCCCATGATGCCCTGGTGCGTGCCTAGCATGCCCAGGGGGGTGCCCATGATGCCCAGGCGTGTGCCCATTATGCCCAGGTGCATGCCCAACATGCCCAGGGTTGTGCCCATGATGCCCAGGCGTGTGCCCATGATGCCCAGGCGTGTGCCCATCATGCCCAGGGGTGTGCTCATGATGCCCAAGCGTGTGCCCATGATGCCCAGGCGTGTGCCCATGATGCCCTGGTGCGTGCCCAACATGCCCAGGGTTGTGCCCATGATGCCCAGACGTGTGCCCATGATGCCCAGGCGTGTGCCCATCATACCCAGGGGTGTGCCCATCATGCCCAGGCGTGTGCCCATCATGCCCAGGCATGTGCCCATGATGCCCAGGTGCGTGCCGAACATGCCCAGGGGTGTGCCCATGATGCCCAGGGGTGTGCCCATCATGCCCAGGCGTGAGCCCATGATGCCCAGGCGTGTGCCCATGATGCCTTGGTGCATGCCTAACATGCCCAGGGGTGTGCCCACGATGCCCAGGCGTGTGCCCATGATGCCCAGGCGTGTGCCCATCATGCCCAGGGGTGTGCCCATGATGCCCAGGGGTGTGCCCATGATGCCCAGGCGTGTGCCCATGATGCCCAGGCGTGTGCCCATCATGCCCAGGGGTGTGCTCATGATGCCCAAGCGTGTGCCCATGATGCCCAGGCGTGTGCCCATGATGCCCTGGTGCGTGCCCAACATGCCCAGGGTTGTGCCCATGATGCCCAGACGTGTGCCCATGATGCCCAGGCGTGTGCCCATCATACCCAGGGGTGTGCCCATCATGCCCAGGCGTGTGCCCATCATGCCCAGGCATGTGCCCATGATGCCCAGGTGCGTGCCGAACATGCCCAGGGGTGTGCCCATGATGCCCAGGGGTGTGCCCATCATGCCCAGGCGTGAGCCCATGATGCCCAGGCGTGTGCCCATGATGCCTTGGTGCATGCCTAACATGCCCAGGGGTGTGCCCACGATGCCCAGGCGTGTGCCCATGATGCCCAGGCGTGTGCCCATCATGCCCAGGGGTGTGCCCATGATGCCCAGGGGTGTGCCCATGATGCCCAGGCGTGTGCCCATCATGCTCAGGCGTGTGCCCATGATGCCCAGGTGCGTGCCCAACATGCCCAGGGGTGTGCCCATGATGCCCAGGCGTGTGCGCATGATGCCCTGGTGCGTGCCCAACATGCCCATGGGTGTGCCCATGATGCCCAGGCGTGTGCCCATGATGCCCAGGCGTGGGCCCATCATGCCCAGGGGTGTGCCCATGATGCCCAGGCGTGTGCCCATGATGCCCAGGCGTATGCCCATGATGCCCAGGCGTGTGCCCATGATGCCCAGCCGTGTGCCCATGATGCCCTGGTGCGTGCCCAACATGCCCAGGGGTGTGCCCATGATGCCCAGGCGTGTGCCCATGATGCCGAGGCTGTGCCCATCATGCCCAGCGGTGTGCCCATGATGTCCAGGCGTGTGCCAACATGCCCAGGCGTGTGCCCATCATGCCCCGGGGTGTGCCCATGATGCCTAGGGGTGTGCCCATGATGCCCAGGCGTGTGCCCATCATGCTCAGGCGTGTGCCCATGATGCCCAGGTGCGTGCCCAACATGCCCAGGGGTGTGCCCATGATGCCCAGGCGGGTGCCCATGATGCCATGGTGCGTGCCCAACATGCCCAGGCGTGTGCCCTTGATGCCCAGGTGCGTGCCCAACATGCCCAGGGGTGTGCCCATGATGCCCAGGCGTGTGCCCATCATGCCCAGGCGTGTGCCCATCATGCCCAGGGGTGTGCCCATGATGCCTATGTGTGTGCCCATGATGCCAAGGCGTGTGCCCATGATGCCCAGGCATGTGCCCAAGGTGCCCTGGTGCGTGCCCAGCATGCCCAGGGGTGTGCCCATGATGCTCAGGCGTGTGCCCATTATGCCCAGGTGCGTGCCCAACATGCCCAGGGGTGTGCCCATGATGCCAAGGCGTGTGCCCATGATGCCCAGGCGTGTGTCCATAATGCCCAGGGGTGTGCTCATGATGCCCAAGCGTGTGTCCATGATGCCCAGGCGTGTGCCCATGATGCCATGGTGCGTGCCCAACATGCCCAGGGTTGTGCCCATGATGCCCTGACGTGTGCCCATGATGCCCACGCGTGTGCCCATCATACCCAGGGGTGTGCCCATCATGCCCAGGCGTGTGCCCATCATGCCTAGGCGTGTGCCCATCATGCCCAGGTGCGTGACCAACATGCCCAGGGGTGTGCCCATGATGCCCAGGCGTGTGCCCATCATGCCCAGGCGTGTGCCCATCATGCCCAGGGGTGTGCCCATGATGCCCAGGCGTGTGCCCATGATGCCTTGGTGCATGCCTAACATGCCCAGGGGTGTGCCCACGATGCCCAGGCGTGTGCCCATCATGCCCAGGCGTGTGCCCATCATGCCCAGGGGTGTGCCCATGATGCCCAGGGGTGTGCCCATGATGCCCAGGCGTGTGCCCATCATGCTCAGGCGTGTGCCCATGATGCCCAGGTGCGTGCCCAAAATGCCCAGGGGTGTGCCCATGATGCCCAGGCGTGTGCCCATGATGCCCAGGTGCGTGCCCAACATGCCCAAGGGTGTGCCCATGATGCCCAAACGTGTGCCCATGATGCCCAGACGTGTGCCCATCATGCCCAGGGGTGTGCCCATGATGCCCAGGCGTGTGCCCATGATGCCTAGGCGTGTACCCATCATTCCCAGGGGTGTGCCCAATATGCCCAGGGGTGTGCCCATCATGCCCAGGCGTGTTCCCATGATGCCGAGGTGCGTGCCCAACATGCCCATGTGATCAGTCGAGTTTTCGACTGATTAGTTGCCATTCTTCACTATGGTTTTGGGTCGTTTCGGATTTTATTCGATGCCATTTGATCCCTTTTCGTACGTTTCAGGTACAAAGCAAGATATATCAGTATCAAAGGCACATAGAAGGAAACTCGGAGAAAATTTGAGTTTTGAGCAAAAGTTGGCAGAATTTGGCCTCCAGTCGATCGATTGGGATGCTCCCCTGCTCCAGTCGATCGACTGGGAGCAGTTTCAGGAGGCCCTGCAAATCAAGTTTCTCCAGTCGATCGACTGGACCCTTCAGTCGGTGGACTGGCAAGTCCTCCAACCAGAGTGTGCAGATCACGTGCCTTCAGTCGATCGATTGGACCTTCCAGTCGATCGACTCAATGGAGTTTCAGGAGGGCCAGTTTTCAACACTTCTCCAGTCGATCGACTGGGAGCCTTCCCTGTGCCAGTCGATCGACTGAGAACCTGCTATCCAAGCGCCTTATCTCCCTCCAGTCGATCGACTGGGCCATCAGCCCAACGGCAGTCGATCGACTGGACCTGCTACAGTGCCGATTTTCAACCGAGCTTATAAATAGAAATCAAGGGTTTTGACCTTGATAGCTGGACTTTTGGGGAAGAACACTCATCAAAGGAGATCAAATCAAGGGCATTCATCCACATCCAACAAGGAGGAGTGAAGATCAAAGGGAGACACTAGGACTAATCATCCTACTTCTATCCTTCTTCTCTTCTTATTTGTTGTGTAAAAACCCTACCCACATCATGTTGTCTTACATGATGTGTGAGTAGTTCCCTTGTGTTTTGAGGGTGTTTGTACCCTCCTTGGTACTCTTGATCATGAATACACATGTTTGATTATTAATCTATGGTGTTAGATTTACATTTGCTACGATCTTCATTGTGCATGCACTCTAGGTGTTTGATGGAATGCCCAAGTGACTTGTTTATCTCAAAACTTGACCTAATAATCTAGCGATCTTAGGGATGGTTTAGATGTGGTAAATGTGATCATATCTACAGATTTGAAGTGAACTAGGGGTCGAGTTCATGTCATTTATTGCGTGGGAGAGATTTCAAGCTAATAAATGCCATGGAATGAATCAACATCTCGAGAGAGTGAGGTTCAAGCTATAAGAGAGCTTGACTAGAGTAGACTCAATGAGGATTGTATCTACCTTAGTCTAAGCTAGGTTCAAAACTATCTAACACCTAGAAATGTGTTTAATTCTCGTATGCATGATCATGGGAAATGCCAAGGAGGGGCACAACCACTCGAAACTCTCTTTTGATTGATATTCAACCCTTAGTACCATCTCATTACTTGATTTTGATTGATAACAACCTCATCATTGAATTTTAGGAATAGCCAAGTTGAAAATTTGATTCACCTAGCGTATAATCCAATTGCTCCCTTGGGTTCGACACCGGTCTTACCGGTCAAACTATAAATTGTTTTTGACACTATTGCAAAATACACACGTCACCAGGGGTGTGCCCATGATGCCTAGGCGTGTGCCCATCATGCCCAGACGTGTGCCCATCATGCCCAGGGGTGTGCCCATCATGCCCAGGGGTGTGCCCATGATGCCCAGACGTGTGCCCATGATGCCCTGGTGCGTGCCCAATATGCCCAAGGGTGTGCCCATGATGCCCAGGCGTGTGCCCATGATGCCCAAGCGTGTGCCCATGATGCCCAGGCGTGTGCCCATGATGCCTAGGTGCGTGCCCAGCATGCCCAGGGGTGTGCCCATCATGCCCATGCGTGTGCCCATCATGCCCAGGCGTGTGCCCATCATGCCCAGGGGTGTGCCCATGATGCCCAGGGGTGTGCCCATGATGCCCAGGGGTGTGCCCATCATGCCCAGGCGTGTGCCCATGATGCCCAGGTGCGTGCCCAACATGCCAGGGGTGTGCCCATGATGCCCAGGCGTGTGCCCATGATGCCCTGGTGCGTGCCTAGCATGCCCAGGGGGGTGCCCTTGATGCCCAGGCGTGTGCCCATTATGCCCAGGTGCATGCCCAACATGCCCAGGGTTGTGCCCATGATGCCCAGGCGTGTGCCCATGATGCCCAGGCGTGTGCCCATCATGCCCAGGGGTGTGCTCATGATGCCCAAGCGTGTGCCCATGATGCCCAGGCGTGTGCCCATGATGCCCTGGTGCGTGCCCAACATGCCCAGGGTTGTGCCCATGATGCCCAGACGTGTGCCCATGATGCCCAGGCGTGTGCCCATCATACCCAGGGGTGTGCCCATCATGCCCAGGCGTGTGCCCATCATGCCCAGGCATGTGCCCATGATGCCCAGGTGCGTGCCGAACATGCCCAGGGGTGTGCCCATGATGCCCAGGGGTGTGCCCATCATGCCCAGGCGTGAGCCCATGATGCCCAGGCGTGTGCCCATGATGCCTTGGTGCATGCCTAACATGCCCAGGGGTGTGCCCACGATGCCCAGGCGTGTGCCCATGATGCCCAGGCGTGTGCCCATCATGCCCAGGGGTGTGCCCATGATGCCCAGGGGTGTGCCCATGATGCCCAGGCGTGTGCCCATCATGCTCAGGCGTGTGCCCATGATGCCCAGGTGCGTGCCCAACATGCCCAGGGGTGTGCCCATGATGCCCAGGCGTGTGCGCATGATGCCCTGGTGCGTGCCCAACATGCCCATGGGTGTGCCCATGATGCCCAGGCGTGTGCCCATGATGCCCAGGCGTGGGCCCATCATGCCCAGGGGTGTGCCCATGATGCCCAGGCGTGTGCCCATGATGCCCAGGCGTATGCCCATGATGCCCAGGCGTGTGCCCATGATGCCCAGCCGTGTGCCCATGATGCCCTGGTGCGTGCCCAACATGCCCAGGGGTGTGCCCATGATGCCCAGGCGTGTGCCCATGATGCCGAGGCTGTGCCCATCATGCCCAGCGGTGTGCCCATGATGTCCAGGCGTGTGCCAACATGCCCAGGCGTGTGCCCATCATGCCCCGGGGTGTGCCCATGATGCCTAGGGGTGTGCCCATGATGCCCAGGCGTGTGCCCATCATGCTCAGGCGTGTGCCCATGATGCCCAGGTGCGTGCCCAACATGCCCAGGGGTGTGCCCATGATGCCCAGGCGGGTGCCCATGATGCCATGGTGCGTGCCCAACATGCCCAGGCGTGTGCCCTTGATGCCCAGGTGCGTGCCCAACATGCCCAGGGGTGTGCCCATGATGCCCAGGCGTGTGCCCATCATGCCCAGGCGTGTGCCCATCATGCCCAGGGGTGTGCCCATGATGCCTATGTGTGTGCCCATGATGCCAAGGCGTGTGCCCATGATGCCCAGGCATGTGCCCATGGTGCCCTGGTGCGTGCCCAGCATGCCCAGGGGTGTGCCCATGATGCTCAGGCGTGTGCCCATTATGCCCAGGTGCGTGCCCAACATGCCCAGGGGTGTGCCCATGATGCCAAGGCGTGTGCCCATGATGCCCAGGCGTGTGTCCATCATGCCCAGGGGTGTGCTCATGATGCCCAAGCGTGTGTCCATGATGCCCAGGCGTGTGCCCATGATGCCATGGTGCGTGCCCAACATGCCCAGGGTTGTGCCCATGATGCCCTGACGTGTGCCCATGATGCCCACGCGTGTGCCCATCATACCCAGGGGTGTGCCCATCATGCCCAGGCGTGTGCCCATCATGCCTAGGCGTGTGCCCATCATGCCCAGGTGCGTGACCAACATGCCCAGGGGTGTGCCCATGATGCCCAGGCGTGTGCCCATCATGCCCAGGCGTGTGCCCATCATGCCCAGGGGTGTGCCCATGATGCCCAGGCGTGTGCCCATGATGCCTTGGTGCATGCCTAACATGCCCAGGGGTGTGCCCACGATGCCCAGGCGTGTGCCCATCATGCCCAGGCGTGTGCCCATCATGCCCAGGGGTGTGCCCATGATGCCCAGGGGTGTGCCCATGATGCCCAGGCGTGTGCCCATCATGCCCAGGCGTGTGCCCATGATGCCCAGGTGCGTGCCCAAAATGCCCAGGGGTGTGCCCATGATGCCCAGGCGTGTGCCCATGATGCCCAGGTGCGTGCCCAACATGCCCAAGGGTGTGCCCATGATGCCCAAACGTGTGCCCATGATGCCCAGACGTGTGCCCATCATGCCCAGGGGTGTGCCCATGATGCCCAGGCGTGTGCCCATGATGCCTAGGCGTGTACCCATCATTCCCAGGGGTGTGCCCAATATGCCCAGGGGTGTGCCCATCATGCCCAGGCGTGTTCCCATGATGCCGAGGTGCGTGCCCAACATGCCCATGTGATCAGTCGAGTTTTCGACTGATTAGTTGCCATTCTTCACTATGGTTTTGGGTCGTTTCGGATTTTATTCGATGCCATTTGATCCCTTTTCGTACGTTTCAGGTACAAAGCAAGATATATCAGTATCAAAGGCACATAGAAGGAAACTCGGAGAAAATTTGAGTTTTGAGCAAAAGTTGGCAGAATTTGGCCTCCAGTCGATCGATTGGGATGCTCCCCTGCTCCAGTCGATCGACTGGGAGCAGTTTCAGGAGGCCCTGCAAATCAAGTTTCTCCAGTCGATCGACTGGACCCTTCAATCGGTGGACTGGCAAGTCCTCCAACCAGAGTGTGCAGATCACGTGCCTTCAGTCGATCGATTGGACCTTCCAGTCGATCGACTCAATGGAGTTTCAGGAGGGCCAGTTTTCAACACTTCTCCAGTCGATCGACTGGGAGCCTTCCCTGTGCCAGTCGATCGACTGAGAACCTGCTATCCAAGCGCCTTATCTCCCTCCAGTCGATCGACTGGGCCATCAGCCCAACGGCAGTCGATCGACTGGACCTGCTACAGTGCCGATTTTCAACCGAGCTTATAAATAGAAATCAAGGGTTTTGACCTTGATAGCTGGACTTTTGGGGAAGAACACTCATCAAAGGAGATCAAATCAAGGGCATTCATCCACATCTAACAAGGAGGAGTGAAGATCAAAGGGAGACACTAGGACTAATCATCCTACTTCTATCCTTCTTCTCTTCTTATTTGTTGTGTAAAAACCCTACCCACATCATGTTGTCTTACATGATGTGTGAGTAGTTCCCTTGTGTTTTGAGGGTGTTTGTACCCTCCTTGGTACTCTTGATCATGAATACACATGTTTGATTATTAATCTATGGTGTTAGATTTACATTTGCTACGATCTTCATTGTGCATGCACTCTAGGTGTTTGATGGAATGCCCAAGTGACTTGTTTATCTCAAAACTTGACCTAATAATCTAGCGATCTTAGGGATGGTTTAGATGTGGTAAATGTGATCATATCTACAGATTTGAAGTGAACTAGGGGTCGAGTTCATGTCATTTATTGCGTGGGAGAGATTTCAAGCTAATAAATGCCATGGAATGAATCAACATCTCGAGAGAGTGAGGTTCAAGCTATAAGAGAGCTTGACTAGAGTAGACTAATTGAGGATTGTATCTACCTTAGTCTAAGCTAGGTTCAAAACTATCTAACACCTAGAAATGTGTTTAATTCTCGTATGCATGATCATGGGAAATGCCAAGGAGGGGCACAACCACTCGAAACTCTCTTTTGATTGATATTCAACCCTTAGTACCATCTCATTACTTGATTTTGATTGATAACAACCTCATCATTGAATTTTAGGAATAGCCAAGTTGAAAATTTGATTCACCTAGCGTATAATCCAATTGCTCCCTTGGGTTCGACACCGGTCTTACCGGTCAAACTATAAATTGTTTTTGACACTATTGCAAAATACACACGTCACCAGGGGTGTGCCCATGATGCCTAGGCGTGTGCCCATCATGCCCAGACGTGTGCCCATCATGCCCAGGGGTGTGCCCATCATGCCCAGGGGTGTGCCCATGATGCCCAGGCGTGTGCCCATCATGCCCAGGCGTGTGCCCATGATGCCCAGGTGCGTGCCCAACATGCCCAAGGATGTGCCCATGATGCCCAGGCGTGTGCCCATCATGCCCAGGCGTGTGCCCATCATGCCCAGGGGTGTGCCCATGATGCCCATGGGTGTGCCCATGATGCCCAGGCGGGTGCCCATCATGCCCAGGCGTGTGCCCATGATGCCCAGGTGCGTGCCCAACATGCCCAGGGGTGTGCCCATGATGCCCAGACGTGTGCCCATGATGCCCTGATGCGTGCCCAACATGCCCAAGGGTGTGCCCATGATGCCCAGGCGTGTGCCCATGATGCCCAGGTGCGTGCCCAACATGCCCACGGGTGTGCCCATGATGCCCAGGCATGTGCCCATGATGCCCTGGTGCGTGCCCAACATGCCCAGGGGGGTGCCCATGATGCCCAGGCGTGTGCCCATCATGCCCAGGGGTGTGCCCATGATGCCCAGGGGCGTGCCCATCATGCCCAGGGGTGTGCCCATGATGCCCAGGGGTGTGCCCATGATGCCCAGGCGTGTGCCCATCATGCCCAGGCGTGTGCCCATGATGCCCAGGTGCGTGCCCAACATGCCCAGGGGTGTGGCCATGATGCCCAGGCGTGTGCCCATGATGCCCTAGTGTGTGCCCAACATGCCTAGGGGTGTGCCCATGATGCCCAGGCGTGTGCCCATGATGCCCAGGTGCGTGCCCAACATGCCCAGGGGTGTGCCCATGATGCCCAGGCATGTGCCCATGATGCCCTGGTGCGTGCCCAACATGCCCAGGGGTGTGCCCATGATGCCCAGGGGTGTGCCCATGATGCCCAGGCGTGTGCCCATGATGCCCAGGCGTGTGCCCATGATGCCCAGGCGTGTGCCCATGATGCCCAGGCGTGTGCCCATCTTGCCCAGGCGTGTGCCCATGATGCCCAGTCTGGTGCCCATGATGCCCAGGTGCGTGCCCAACATGCCCAGGGGTGTGCCCATGATGCCCAAACGTGTGCCCATGATGCCCAGACGTGTGCCCATCATGCCCAGGGTGTGCCCATGACGCCCAGGCGTGTGCCCATGATGCCTAGGCATGTACCCATCATTCCCAGGGGTGTGCCCATGATCCCCAGGCGTGTGCCCATCATGCCCAGGCGTGTGCCCATGATGCCCAGGCGTGTGCCCATCATGCCCAGACGTGTGCCCATGATGCCCAGGGGTGTGCCCATGATGCCCAGGCGTGAGCCCATGATGCCCAGGTGCGTGCCCAACATGCCCAGGGGTGTGCCCATGATGCCCAGACGTGTGCCCATAATGCCCTGGTGCGTGCCCAACATGCCCAGGCGTGTGCCCATGATGCCCTGGCGTGCGCCCATGATGCCCCAGGCGTGTGCCCATCATGCCCAGGCGTGTGCCCATGATGCCCAGGGGTGTGCCCAACATGCCCAGGCGTGTGCCTATGATGCCCAGGCGTGTGCCCATGATGCCCAAGCGTGTGCCCATGATGCCCAGGGGTGTGCCCATGATGCCCAGGGGTGTGCCCATGATGCCCAGGCGTGTGCCCATGATGCCCAGGCGTGAGCCCATGATGCCCAGGTGCGTGCCCAACATGCCCAGGGGTGTGCCCATGATGCCCAGGCGTGTGCCCATGATGCCCAGGGGTGTGCCCATCATGCCCAGGCGTGTGCCCTTGATGCCCTGGTGCGTGCCCAACATGCCCAGGCGTGTGCCCATTATGCCCAGGCGTGTGCCCATGATGCCCAGGGGTGTGCCCATGATCCCCAGGCGTGTGCACATGATGCCCAGGCGTGTGCCCATGATGCCCAGGCGTGTGCCCATGATGCCCAGTGTGCCCATGATGCCCATGTGTGTGCCCATGATGCCCAGGCGTGTGCCCATGATGCCCAGGCGTGTGCCCATGATGCCCTTGTGCGTGCCCAACATGCCCAGGCGTGTGCCCATGATGCCCAGGGGTGTGCCCATCATGCCCAGGGGTGTTCCCATGATGCCCAGGCGTGCCCATTATGCCCAGGCGTGTTCCCTTGATGCCCTGGTGCGTGCCCAACATGCCCAGGCGTGTGCCCATTATGCCCAGGCGTGTGCCAATGATGCCCAGGCGTGTGCCCATGATGCCCAGAGGTGTGCCCATGATCCCCAGGCGTGTGCACATGATGCCCAGGCGTGTGCCCATGATGCCCACGCGGCGTGTGCCCAACTTGCCCAGGGGTGTGCCCATGATGCCCAGGCGTGTGCCCATGATGCCCAGGCGTGTGCCCATCATGCCCAGGGGTGTGCCCATGATGCCCAGGGGTGTGCCCATGATCCCCAGGCGGGTGCCCATCATGCCCAGGCGCGTGCCCATTATGCCCAGGCGTGTGCCCATGATGCCCAGGCGTGTGCCCATGATGCCCTGGCGTGTGCCCATGATGCCCTGGTGCATGCCCAACATGCCCAGGCGTGTGCCCATGATGCCCAGGCGTGTGCCCATGATGCCCAGGCGTGTGCCCATGATGCCCAGGGGTGTGCCCATGATGCCCAGGCGTGTGCCCATGATGCCCAGGCGTGTGCCCATCATGCCCAGGGGTGTGCCCATGATGCCCAGGTGCGTGCCCAACATGCCCAGGGGTGTGCCCATGATGCCCAGGCGTGTGCTCATGATGTCCAGGCGTGTGCCCATCATGCCCAGGCGTGTGCCCATGATGCCCAGGCGTGTGCCCATCTTGCCCAGGCGTGTGCCCATGATGCCCAGGCGGGTGCCCATGATGCCCAGGTGCGTGCCCAACATGCCCAGGGGTGTGCCCATGATGCCCAGACGTGTGCCCATGACGCCCAGGCGTGTGCCCATGATGCCTAGGCATGTACCCATCATTCCCAGGGGTGTGCCCATGATCCCCAGGCGTGTGCCCATCATGCCCAGGCGTGTGCCCATCATGCCCAGACGTGTGCCCATGATGCCCAGGGGTGTGCCCATGATGCCCAGGCGTGAGCCCATGATGCCCAGGTGCGTGCCCAACATGCCCAGGGGTGTGCCCATGATGCCCAGACGTGTGCCCATAATGCCATGGTGCGTGCCCAACATGCCCAGGCGTGTGCCCATGATGCCCTGGCGTGCGCCCATGATGCCCCAGGCGTGTGCCCATCATGCCCAGGCGTGTGCCCATGATGCCCAGGGGTGTGCCCAACATGCCCAGGCGTGTGCCTATGATGCCCAGGCGTGTGCCCATGATGCCCAAGCGTGTGCCCATGATGCCCAGGGGTGTGCCCATGATGCCCAGGGGTGTGCCCATGATGCCCAGGCGTGTGCCCATGATGCCCAGGCGTGAGCCCATGATGCCCAGGTGCGTGCCCAACATGCCCAGGGGTGTGCCCATGATGCCCAGGCGTGTGCCCATGATGCCCAGGGGTGTGCCCATCATGCCCAGGCGTGTGCCCTTGATGCCCTGGTGCGTGCCCAACATGCCCAGGCGTGTGCCCATTATGCCCAGGCGTGTGCCCATGATGCCCAGGGGTGTGCCCATGATCCCCAGGCGTGTGCACATGATGCCCAGGCGTGTGCCCATGATGCCCAGTGTGCCCATGATGCCCAGGTGTGTGCCCATGATGCCCAGGCGTGTGCCCATGATGCCCAGGCGTGTGCCCATGATGCCCTTGTGCGTGCCCAACATGCCCAGGCGTGTGCCCATGATGCCCAGGGGTGTGCCCATCATGCCCAGGGGTGTTCCCATGATGCCCAGGCGTGCCCATTATGCCCAGGCGTGTTCCCTTGATGCCCTGGTGCGTGCCCAACATGCCCAGGCGTGTGCCCATTATGCCCAGGCGTGTGCCAATGATGCCCAGGCGTGTGCCCATGATGCCCAGAGGTGTGCCCATGATCCCCAGGCGTGTGCACATGATGCCCAGGCGTGTGCCCATGATGCCCACGCGGCGTGTGCCCAACTTGCCCAGGGGTGTGCCCATGATGCCCAGGCGTGTGCCCATGATGCCCAGGAGTGTGCCCATCATGCCCAGGGGTGTGCCCATGATGCCCAGGGGTGTGCCCATGATGCCCAGGCGGGTGCCCATCATGCCCAGGCGTGTGCCCATGATGCCCAATCGTGTGCCCATGATGCCCAGGCGTGTGCCCATGATGCCCTGGCGTGTGCCCATGATGCCCTGGTGCGTGCCCAACATGCCCAGGCGTGTGCCCATGATGCCCAGGCGTGTGCCCATGATGCCCAGGCGTGTGCCCATGATGCCCAGGGGTGTGCCCATGATGCCCAGGCATGTGCCCATGATGCCCAGGCGTGTGCCCATGATGCCCAGGGGTGTGCCCATGATGCACAGGTGCGTGCCCAACATGCCCAGGGGTGTGCCCATGATGCCCAGGCGTGTGCCCATGATGTCCAGGCGTGTGCCCATCATGCCCAGGCGTGTGCCCATGATGCCCACGCGTGTGCCCATGATGCCCGCGCGTGTGCCCATGATGCCCAGGCGTGTGCCCATGATACCCTGGTGCGTGCCCAACATGCCCATGATGCCTAGGCGTGTGCCCATGATGCCCAGGTGCGTGCCCAACATGCCCAGGGGTGTGCCCATGATGCCCAGGCGTGTGCCCATGATGCCCAGACGTGTGCACATCATGCCCAGGCGTGTGCCCATGATGCCCAGGCGTGTGCCCATGATGCCCAGGCGTGTGTCCATGATGCCCAGGCGTGTGCCCGTGATGCCCTGGTGCGTGCCCAACATGCCCAGGGGTGTGCCCATGATGCCCAGGCGTGTGCCCATGATGCCCAGGTGCGTGCCCAACTTGCCCAGGGGTGTGCCCATGATGCCCAGGCGTGTGCCCATGATGCCCAGGGGTGTGCCCATAATGCCCAGGCGGGTGCGCATGATGCCCAGGCGTGTGCCCATGATGCCCTGGTGCGTGCCCAACATGCCCATGGGTGTGCCCATGATGCCCAGGCGTGTGCCCATGATGCCTAGGCGTGTGTGGCCATCATGCCCAGGGGTGTGCCCATGATGCCCAGGCGTGTGCCCATCATGCCCAGGCGTGTGCCCAAGATGCCCATCATGCCCAGGCGTGTGCCCATGATGCCCAGGCGTGTGCCCATCATGCCCAGGCGTGTGCCCATGATGCCCAGGCGTGTGCCCATGATGCCCAGGTGCGTGCCCAACATGCCCAGGGGTGTGCCCATGATGCCCAGGCGTGTGCCCATGATGTCCAGGCGTGTGCCCATCATGCCCAGGGATGTGCCCATGATGCCCAGGCGTGTGCCCATCATGCCCAGGCGTGTGCCCATGATGCCCAGGCGTGTGCCCATCATGCCCAGGCGTGTGCCTATGATGCACTGGTGCGTGCCCAACATGCCCATGGGTGTGCCCATGATGCCCAGGCGTGTGCCCATGATGCCCATGGGTGTGCCCATGATGCCTAGGTGTGTGCCCATCATGCCCAGGCGTGTGCCCATGATGCCCATCATGCCCAGGCGTGTGCCCATCATGCCCAGGCGTGTGCCCATGATACCCAGGCGTGTGCCCATGATGCCCAGGCGTGTGCCCATGATGCCCAGGCGTGTGCCCATGATGCCCAGGTGCGTGCCCAACATGCCCAGGGGTGTGCCCATGATGTCCAGGCGTGTGCCCATGATGTCCAGGCGTGTGCCCATCATGCCCAGGGGTGTGCCCATGATGCCCACGCGTGTGCCCATGATGCCCACGCGTGTGCCCATGATGCCCACGCGTGTGCCCATGATGCCCTGGTGCGTGCCCAACATGCCCATGATGCCCAGGCGTCTGCCCTTGATGCCCAGGTGCGTGCCCAACACGCCCAGGGGTGTGCCCATGATGCCCAGGCGTGTGCCCATGATGCCCAGGCGTGTGTACATCATGCCCAGGCGTGTGCCCATGATGCCCAGGGGTGTGCAAATGATGCCCAGGCGTGTGCCCATGATGCCTTAGTGCGTGCCCAACATGCCCAGGGGTGTGCCCATGATGCCCAGGCGTGTGCCCATGATGCCCAGGTGCGTGCCCATCATGCCCAGGGGTGTGCCCATGATGCCCAGGCGTGTGCCCATGATGCCCATGTGTGTGCCCATCATGCCCTGGGGTGTGCCCATGATGCCCAGGCGTGTGCCCATAATGCCTAGGCGTGTGCCCATGATGCCTAGGCGTGTGCCCATGGTGCCTAGGCGTGTGCCCATGATGCCTAGGCGTGTGCCCATGATGCCCACGCGTGTCCCCATGATGCCCAGGCGTGTTCCCATGATGCCCTGGTGCGTGCCCAACATGCCCATGATGCCCAGGCGTGTGCCCATGATGCCCAGGTGCGTGCCCAACATGCCCAGGGGTGTGCCCATGATGCCCAGGCGTGTGCCCATGATGCCCAGGCGTGTGCCCATGATGCCCAGGTGCGTGCCCAACATGCCCTGGGGTGTGCCCATGATGCCCAGACGTGTGCCCATGATGCCCTGGTGCGTGCCCAACATGCCCAAGGGTGTGCCCATGATGCCCAGGCGTGTGCCCATGATGCCCAGGTGCGTGCCCAACATGCCCAGGGGTGTGACCATGATGCCCAGGCATGTGCCCATGATGCCCTGGTGCGTGCCCAACATGCCCAGGGGTGTGCCCATGATGCCCAGGGGTGTACCCATCATGCCCAGGGGTGTGCCCATGATGCCCAGGGGCGTGCCCATCATGCCCAGGGGTGTGCCCATGATGCCCAGGGGTGTGCCCATGATGCCCAGGCGTGTGCCCATCATGCCCAGGCGTGTGCCCATGATGCCCAGGTGCGTGCCCAACATGCCCAGGGGTAAGGCCATGATGCCCAGGCGTGTGCCCATGATGCCCTGTTGTGTGCCCAACATGCCAGGGGTGTGCCCATGATGCCCAGGCGTGTGCCCATGATGCCCAGGTGCGTGCCCAACATGCCCAGGGGTGTGCCCATGATGCCCAGGCATGTGCCCATGATGCCCTGGTAGGCCTTGGCGAAAAAACCCGAAAAACCGAAGCCCGAACCGAACCGAACCGAAAAAGCCCGAAAAAATGGGACCGAAAAAAGCCCAAAAATAGACCGAACCGATTGGACCGGTTCGGTTCGGTCTCGGTCTGTATTTTACGAAGGTCCGAAAGCCCGAAAAAAGACCGAAAGACCGAAAATAGACCGAAAATAGTCCGAAAGACCGAAAATAGACCGAAAATAGACCGAAAGACCAAAAATAGACCGAAATAGACCAAAAAAAGACCGAAATTTGGCCCGAAATTTGGCCCGAATTTGGCCCGAAAAGCCCGAACCCGGCCCGAAGCTCGAAAATCGGGTTTTCCTCGGGTTGATGTTTTAAAAAGCCCGAAACCGAACCGAACCGAAAATTCGGGTTTCGGGTCGGTTTTTGAATATTTTGGGCCCGAACCGGCCCGAGCCCAGCCCTATGCCCTGGTGCGTGCCCAACATGCCCAGGGGTGTGCCCATGATGCCCAGGGGTGTGCCCATGATGCCTAGGCGTGTGCCCATGATGCCCAGGCGTGTGCCCATGATGCCCAGGCGTGTGCCCATGATGCCCAGGCGTGTGCCCATCATGCCCAGGCGTGTGCCCATGATGCCCAGGCGGGTGCCCTTGATGCCCAGGTGCGTGCCCAACATGCCCAGGGGTGTGCCCATGATGCCCAAACGTGTGCCCATGATGCCCAGTCGTGTGCCCATCATGCCCAGGGTGTGCCCATGACGCCCAGGCGTGTGCCCATGATGCCTAGGCATGTACCCATCATTCCCAGGGGTGTGCCCATGATGCCCAGGCGTGTGCCCATGATGCCCAGGTGCGTGCCCAACATGCCCAGGGGTGTGCCCATGATGCCCAGGCGTGTGCCCATGATGCCCAGGCGTGTGCACATCATGCCCAGGCGTGTGCCCATGATGCCCAGGCGTGTGCCCATGATGCCCAGGGGTGTGCCCATGATGCCCAGGCGTGTGCCCATGATGCCCACGGGTGTGCCCATGATGCCCAGGGGTGTACCCATGATGTCCAGGCGTGTGCCCATGATGTCCAGGCGTGTGCCCATCATGCCCAGGGGTGTGCCCATGATGCCCACGGGTGTGCCCATGATGCCCTGGTGCGTGCCCAGGATGTCCAGGCGTGTGCCCATCATGCCCAGGCGTGTGCCCATGATGCCCAGGCGTGTGCCCAGGATGCCCAGGCGTGTGCCCATGATGCCCAGGGGTGTGCCCATGATGCCCAGGCGTGTGCCCATGATGCCCAGGCGTGTGCCCATCATGCCCAGGGGTGTGCCCATGATGCCCAGGTGCGTGCCCAACATGCCCAGGGGTGTGCCCATGATGCCCAGGCGTGTGCCCATGATGTCCAGGCGTGTGCCCATCATGCCCAGGCGTGTGCCCATGATGCCCACGCGTGTGCCCATGATGCCCGCGCGTGTGCCCATGATGCCCAGGCGTGTGCCCATGATGCCCAGGCGTGTGCCCATGATGCCCAGGTGCGTGCCCAACATGCCCAGGGGTGTGCCCATGATGCCCAGGCGTGTGCCCATGATGCCCAGACGTGTTCACATCATGCCCAGGCGTGTGCCCATGATGCCCAGGCGTGTGCCCATGATGCCCAGGCGTGTGCCCATGATGCCCAGGCGTGTGCCCGTGATGCCCTGGTGCGTGCCCAACATGCCCAGGGGTGTGCCCATGATGCCCAGGCGTGTGCCCATGATGCCCAGGTGCGTGCCCAACTTGCCCAGGGGTGTGCCCATGATGCCCAGGCGTGTGCCCATGATGCCCAGGGGTGTGCCCATAATGCCCAGGCGGGTGCGCATGATGCCCAGGCGTGTGCCCATGATGCCTTGGTGCGTGCCCAACATGCCCATGGGTGTGCCCATGATGCCCAGGCGTGTGCCCATGATGCCTAGGCGTGTGTGCCCATCATGCCCAGGGGTGTGCCCATGATGCCTAGGCGTGTGCCCATCATGCCCAGGCGTGTGCCCATGATGCCCATCATGCCCAGGCGTGTGCCCATGATGCCCAGGCGTGTGCCCATCATGCCCAGGCGTGTGCCTATGATGCCCAGGCGTGTGCCCATGATGCCCAGGTGCGTGCCCAACATGCCCAGGGGTGTGCCCATGATGCCCAGGCGTGTGCCCATGATGTCCAGGCGTGTGCCCATCATGCCCAGGGATGTGCCCATGATGCCCAGGCGTGTGCCCATCATGCCCAGGCGTGTGCCCATGATGCCCAGGCGTGTGCCCATCATGCCCAGGCGTGTGCCTATGATGCACTGGTGCGTGCCCAACATGCCCATGGGTGTGCCCATGATGCCCAGGCGTGTGCCCATGATGCCCATGGGTGTGCCCATGATGCCTAGGTGTGTGCCCATCATGCCCAGGCGTGTGCCCATGATGCCCATCATGCCCAGGCGTGTGCCCATGATACCCAGGCGTGTGCCCATGATGCCCAGGCGTGTGCCCATGATGCCCAGGCGTGTGCCCATGATGCCCAGGCGTGTGCCCGTGATGCCCTGGTGCGTGCCCAACATGCCCAGGGGTGTGCCCATGATGCCCAGGCGTGTGCCCATGATGCCCAGGTGCGTGCCCAACTTGCCCAGGGGTGTGCCCATGATGCCCAGGCGTGTGCCCATGATGCCCAAGGGTGTGCCCATAATGCCCAGGCGGGTGCGCATGATGCCCAGGCGTGTGCCCATGATGCCCTGGTGCGTGCCCAACATGCCCATGGGTATGCCCATGATGCCCAGGCGTGTGCCCATGATGCCTAGGCGTGAGTGCCCATCATGCCCAGGCGTGTGCCCATCATGCCCAGGCGTGTGCCCATCATGCCCAGGCGTGTGCCCATCATGCCCAGGGGTGTGCCCATAATGTCCAGGGGTGTGCCCATGATGCCCAGGCGGGTGCCCATCATGCTCAGGCGTGTGCCCATCATGCCCATGCGTGTGCCCATCATGCCCAGGCGTGTGCCCATCATGCCCAGGGGTGTGCCTATCATGCCCAGGGGTGTGCCCATCATGCCCAGGCGTGTGCCCAGGCGCGTGCCCAACATGCCCAGGGGTGTGCCCATGATGCCCAGGCGTGTGCCCATCATGCCCAGGCGTGTGCCCATCATGCCCAGGGGTGTGCCCATGATGCCCAGGGGTGTGCCCATGATGCCCAGGCGTGTGTCCATGATGCCCAGGCGTGTGCCTATGATGCCCTGCTGCGTGCCCAACATGCCCAGGGGTGTGCCCATGATGCCCAGGCGTGTGCCCAAGATGCCCAGGGGTGTGCCCATGATGCCCAGGGGTGTGCCCATGATGCCCATGCGTGTGCCCATCATGCCCAGGGGTGTGCCCATGATGCCTAGGGGTGTGCCCATGATGCCCAGGCGTGTGCCCATCATGCCAGGCGTGTGCCCATGATGCCCAGGGGTGTGCCCATGATGCACAGGCGTGTGCCCATGATGCCCAAGCGTGTGCCCATGATGCCCAGGTGCGTGCCCAACATGCCCAGGGGTGTGCCCATGATGCCCAGGCGCGTGCCCATAATGCCCAGGGGTGTGCCCATGATGCCCAGGGGTGTGCCCATGATGCCCAGGTGGGTGCCCATGATTCCCTGGTGCGTGCCCAACATGCCCAGGGGTGTGCCCATGATGCCCAAGCGGGTGCCCATGATGCCCAGGCGTGTGCCCATCATGCCCAGGCGTGTGCCCATGATGCCCAGGGGTGTGCCCATGATGCCCAGGGGTGTGCCCATGATGCCCAGGGGTGTGCCCTTGATGCCCAGGCGTGTGCCCATAATGCCCAGGTGCGTGCCCAACATGCCCAGGGGTGTGCCCATGATGCCCAGGCGTGTGCCCATCATGCCCAGGCGTGTGCCCATCTTGCCCAGGGGTGTGCCCATGATGCCCAGGGGTGTGCCCATGATGCCCAGGCGGGTGCACATGATGCCCAGGCAGGTGCCCATGATGCCCTGGTGCGTGCCCAACATGCCCAGGGGTGTGCCCATGATGCCCAGGCGGGTGCCCATGATGCCCAGGTGCGTGCCCAACATGCCCAGGGGTGTGCCCATGATGCCCAGGCGTGTGCCCATGATGCCCATGCGTGTGCCCATCATGCCCAGGGGTGTGCCCATGAAGCCCAGGCGTGTGCCCATGATGCCCAGGCGTGTGCCCATGATGCCCTGGTGCGTGCCCAACATGCCCAGGGGTGTGCCCATGATGCCTTGGTGCGTGCCCAACATGCCCAGGGGTGTGCTCATGATGCCCAGGCGTGTGCCCATGATGCCCAGGTGCGTGCCCAACATGCCCAGGGGTGTGCCCATGATGCCCAGGGGTGTGCCCATGATGCCCAGGCGTGTGCCCATGATGCCCTGGTGCGTGCCCAACATGCCCAAGGATGTGCGCATGATGCCCAGGCGTGTGCCCATGATGCCCAGGTGCGTGCCCAACATGCCCAGGGGTGTGCCCATGATGCCCAGGCGTGTGCCCATGATGCCCAGGCGTGTGCCCATCATGCCCAGGGGTGTGTCCATGATGCCCAGGCGAGTGCCCATGATGCCCAGGCGTGTGCCCATGATGCCCATGCGTGTGCCCATGATGCTCTAGTGCGTGCCCAACATGCCCAGGGTGTGCCCATGATGCCCAGGCGTGTGCCCATCATGCCCAGGTGCGTGCCCAACATGCCCAGGGGTGGGCCCATGATGCCTAGGCGTGTGCCCATGATGCCCAGGCGTCTGTCCATCATGCCTAGGGGTGTGCCCATGATGCCCAAGTGTGTGCCCATCATTCCCAGGCGTGTGCCCATGATGCCCAGGCGTGTGCCCATCATGCCCAGGCATGTGCCCATGATGCCCAGGTGCGTGCCCAACATGCACAGGGGTGTGCCCATGATGCCCAGGCGTGTACCCATCATGCCTAGGGGAGTGCCCATGATGCCCAGGGGTGTGCCCATGATGCCCAAGCGTGTGCCCATGATGCCCTAGCGTGCGCCCATGATGCCCAGGCGTGTGCCCATCATGCCCAGGCGTGTGCCCATGATGCCCAGGGGTGTGCCCATGATGCCCAGGTGCGTGCCCAACATGCCCAGGGGTGTGCCCATTATACCCAGGCGTGTACCCATCATGCCCAGGCGTGTGCCCATCATGCCCAGGGATGTGCCCACGATGCCCAGGCGTGTGCCCATGATGCCAAGGCGTGTGCCCATGATGCCCATGCGTGTGCCCATGATGCCCTAGTACGTGCCCAACATGCCCAGGGGTGTGCCCATGATGCCCAGGTGCGTGCCCAACATGCCCAAGGGTGTGCCCATGATGCCCAAGCGTGTGCCCATCATGCCCATGCGTGTGCCCATCATGCCCATGGGTGTGCCCATGATGCCCAGGCGTGTGTCCATGATGCCCAGGCGTGTGCCTATGATGCCCTGGTGCGTGCCCAACATGCCCAGAGGTGTGCCCATGATGCCCAGACTTGTGCCCATCATGCCCAGGGGTGTGCCCATGATGCCCAGGCGGGTGCCCATCATGCCCAGGCGTGTGCCCATGATGACCAGGTGCGTGCCCAACATGCCCAGGGGTGTGCCCATGATGCCCAGGCGTGTGCCCATCATGCCCAGGCGTGTGCCCATCATGCCCAGGGGTGTGCCCATCATGCCCAGGCGTGTGCCCATGATGCCCATGCGTGTGCCCATCATGCCCAGGGGTGTGCCCATGATGCCTAGGGGTGTGCCCATGATGCCCAGGCGTGTGCCCATCATGCCCAGGGGTGTGCCCATGATGCCCAGGGGTGTGCCCATGATGCCCAGGGGTGTGCCCATGATGCCCAGGCGTGTGCCTTAATGCCCAGGTGCGTGCCCAACATGCCTAGGGGTGTGTCCATGATGCCCAGGCGTGTGCCCATCATGCCCAGGCGTGTGCCCATGATGCCCAGGCAGGTGCCCATGATGCCCTGGTGCGTGCCCAACATGCCCAGGGGTGTGCCCATGATGCCCAGGCGGGTGCCCATGATGCCCAGGTGTGTGCCCATGATGCCCAGGCGTGTGCCCATCATGCCCAGGCGTGTGCCCATCATGCCCAGGCGTGTGCCCATCATGCCCAGGGGTGTGCCCATGATGCCCAGGGGTGTGCCCATGATGCCCAGGCAGGTGCCCATCATGCTCAGGCGTGTGCCCATCATGCCCATGCGTGTGCCCATCATGCCCAGGCGTGTGCCCATCATGCCCAGGGGTGTGCCCATCATGCCCAGGGGTGTGCCCATCATGCCCAGGCGTGTGCCCAGGCGCGTGCCCAACATGCCCAGGGGTGTGCCCATGATGCCCAGGCGTGTGCCCATCATGCCCAGGCGTGTGCCCATCATGCCCAGGGGTGTGCCCATGATGCCCAGGGGTGTGCCCATGATGCCCAGGCGTGTGTCCATGATGCCCAGGCGTGTGCCTATGATGCCCTGCTGCGTGCCCAACATGCCCAGGGGTGTGCCCATGATGCCCAGGCGTGTGCCCAGGATGCCCAGGGGTGTGCCCATGATGCCCAGTCGTGTGCCCATGATGCCCATGCGTGTGCCCATCATGCCCAGGGGTGTGCCCATGATGCCCAGGTGTGTGCCCAACATGCCCAGGGGTGTGCCCATGATGCGCAGGCGTGTGCCCATCATGCCCAGGCGTGTGCCCATGATGCCCAGGGGTGTGCCCATGATGCCCAGGCGTGTGCCCATCATGGCCCAGAGGTGTGCCCATGATGCCCAGACTTGTGCCCATCATGCCCAGGGGTGTGCCCATGATGCCCAGGCGGGTGCCCATCATGCCCAGGCGTGTGCCCATGATGCCCAGGTGCGTGCCCAACATGCCCAGGGGTGTGCCCATGATGCCCAGGCGTGTACCCATCATGCCCAGGCGTGTGCCCATCATGCCCAGGGGTGTGCCCATCATGCCCAGGCGTGTGCCCATGATGCCCATGCGTGTACCCATGATGCCCAGGTGCGTGCCCAACATGCCCAGGGGTGTGCCCATGATGCCCAAGCGGGTGCCCATGATGCCCAGGTGCGTGCCCAACATGCCCAGGGGTGTGCCCATGATGCCCATGCATGTGCCCATGATGCCCATGCGTGTGCCCATCATGCCCAGGGGTGTGCCCATGATGCCCAGGCGTGTGCCCATGATGCCCTGGTGCGTGCCCAACATGCCCAGGGGTGTGCCCATGATGCCCAGGCGTATGCCCATGATGCCCAGGCGTGTGCCCATGATGCCCAGGCGAGTGCCCTTGATGCCCTAGTGCGTGCCCAACATGCCCACGGGTGTGCCCATGATGCCCAGGCGTGTGCCCATGATGCCCAGGTGCGTGCCCAACATGCCCAGGGGTGTGCCCATGATGCCCAGGCATGTGCCCATCATGCCCAGGCGTGTGCCCATGATGCCCAGGGGTGTGCCCATGATGCCCAGGCGTGTGCCCATCATGCCCAGGCGTGTGCCTATGATGCCCAGGTGCGTGCCCAACATGCCCAAGGGTGTGCCCATGATGCCCAGACGTGTGCCCATCATGCCCAGGCGTGTGCCCATCATGCCCAGGGGTGTGCCCATGATGCCCAGGGGTGTGCCCATGATGCCCAGGGGTGTGCCCATGATGCCCAGGCGTGTGCCCATAATGCCCAGGTGCGTGCCCAACATGCCCAGGGGTGTGCCCATGATGCGCAGGCGTGTGCCAATCATGCCCAGGCGTGTGCCCATGATGCCCAGGGGTGTGCCCATGATGCCCAGGCGTGTGCCCATCATGGCCCAGAGGTGTGCTCATGATGCCCAGACTTGTGCCCATCATGCCCAGGGGTGTGCCCATGATGCCCAGGCGGGTGCCCATCATGCCCAGGCGGGTGCCCATGATGCCCCGGTGCGTGCCCAACATGCCCAGGGGTGTGCCCATGATGCCCAGGCGTGTGCCCATCATGCCCAGGCGTGTGCCCATCATGCCCAGGGGTGTGCCCATCATGCCCAGGCGTGTGCCCATGATGCCCATGCGTGTGCCCATCATGCCCAGGGGTGTGCCCATGATGCCTAGGGGTGTGCCCATGATGCCCATCATGCCCAGGCGTGTGCCCATCATGCCCAGGGGTGTGCCCATGATGCCCAGGGGTGTGCCCATGATGCCCAGGGGTGTGCCCATGATGCCCAGGCGTGTGCCCATGATGCCCAGGGGTATGCCCATGATGCCCAGGCGTGTGCCCATGATGCCCAGGCGTGTGCCCATGATGCCCCGGTGCGTGCCCAACATGCCCAGGCGTGTGCCCATGATGCCCAGGCGTGTGCCCATCATGCCCAGGCGTGTGCCCATCATGCCCAGGGGTGTGCCCATCATGCCCAGGCGTGTGCCCATGATGCCCATGCGTGTGCCCATCATGCCCAGGGGTGTGCCCATGATGCCTAGGGGTGTGCCCATGATGCCCATCATGCCCAGGCGTGTGCCCATGATGCCCATCATGCCCAGGCGTGTGCCCATGATGCCCAGGCGTGTGCCCATGATGCCCAGGCGTGTGCCCATGATGCCCAGGGGTGTGCCCAGGTGCGTGCCCAACATGCCTAGGGGTGTGTCCATGATGCCCAGGCGTGTGCCCATCATGCCCAGGCATGTGCCCATGATGCCCAGGCAGGTGCCCATGATGCCCTGGTGCGTGCCCAACATGCCCAGGGGTGTGCCCATGATGCCCAGGCGGGTGCCCATGATGCCCAGGTGTGTGCCCATGATGCCCAGGCGTGTGCCCATCATGCCCAGGCGTGTGCCCATCATGCCCAAGCGTGTGCCCATCATGCCCAGGGGTGTGCCCATGATGCCCAGGGGTGTGCCCATGATGCCCAGGCGGGTGCCCATCATGCTCAGGCGTGTGCCCATCATGCCCATGCGTGTGCCCATCATGCCCAGGCGTGTGCCCATGATGCCCTGGTGCGTGCCCAACATGCCCATGGGTGTGCCCATGATGCCCAGGCGTATGCCCATGATGCCCAGGCGTGTGCCCATCATGCCCAGGCGGGTGCCCATGATGCCCAGGTGCGTGCCCAACATGCCCAGGGGTGTGCCCATGATGCCCATGCATGTGCCCATGATGCCCATGCGTGTGCCCATCATGCCCAGGGGTGTGCCCATGATGCCCAGGCGTGTGCCCATGATGCCCTGGTGCGTGCCCAACATGCCCAGGGGTGTGCCCATGATGCCCAGGCGTATGCCCATGATGCCCAGGCGTGTGCCCATGATGCCCAGGCGAGTGCCCATGATGCCCTGGTGCGTGCCCAACATGCCCACGGGTGTGCCCATGATGCCCAGGCGTGTGCCCATGATGCCCAGGTGCGTGCCCAACATGCCCAGGGGTGTGCCCATGATGCCCAGGCATGTGCCCATCATGCCCTGGCGTGTGCCCATGATGCCCAGGGGTGTGCCCATGATGCCCAGGGGTGTGCCCATGATGCCCAGGCGTGTGCCCATCATGCCCAGGCGTGTGCCTATGATGCCCAGGTGCGTGCCCAACATGCCCAAGGGTGTGCCCATGATGCCCAGACGTGTGCCCATCATGCCCAGGCGTGTGCCCATCATGCCCAGGGGTGTGCCCATGATGCCCAGGCGTGTGCCCATGATGCCCAGGCGTGTGCCCATGATGCCCAGGGGTGTGCCCATGATGCGCAGGCGTGCGCCCATCATGCCCAGGCGTGTGCCCATGATGCCCAGGGGTGTGCCCATGATGCCCAGGCGTGTGCCCATGATGCCCTGGTGCGTGCCCAACATGCCCAGGGGTGTGCCCATGATGCCCAGGCGTATGCCCATGATGCCCAGGCGTGTGCCCATGATGCCCAGGCGAGTGCCCTTGATGCCCTAGTGCGTGCCCAACATGCCCACGGGTGTGCCCATGATGCCCAGGCGTGTGCCCATGATGCCCAGGTGCGTGCCCAACATGCCCAGGGGTGTGCCCATGATGCCCAGGCATGTGCCCATCATGCCCAGGCGTGTGCCCATGATGCCCAGGGGTGTGCCCATGATGCCCAGGCGTGTGCCCATCATGCCCAGGCGTGTGCCTATGATGCCCAGGTGCGTGCCCAACATGCCCAAGGGTGTGCCCATGATGCCCAGACGTGTGCCCATCATGCCCAGGCGTGTGCCCATCATGCCCAGGGGTGTGCCCATGATGCCCAGGGGTGTGCCCATGATGCCCAGGGGTGTGCCCATGATGCCCAGGCGTGTGCCCATAATGCCCAGGTGCGTGCCCAACATGCCCAGGGGTGTGCCCATGATGCGCAGGCGTGTGCCAATCATGCCCAGGCGTGTGCCCATGATGCCCAGGGGTGTGCCCATGATGCCCAGGCGTGTGCCCATCATGGCCCAGAGGTGTGCTCATGATGCCCAGACTTGTGCCCATCATGCCCAGGGGTGTGCCCATGATGCCCAGGCGGGTGCCCATCATGCCCAGGCGGGTGCCCATGATGCCCCGGTGCGTGCCCAACATGCCCAGGGGTGTGCCCATGATGCCCAGGCGTGTGCCCATCATGCCCAGGCGTGTGCCCATCATGCCCAGGGGTGTGCCCATCATGCCCAGGCGTGTGCCCATGATGCCCATGCGTGTGCCCATCATGCCCAGGGGTGTGCCCATGATGCCTAGGGGTGTGCCCATGATGCCCATCATGCCCAGGCGTGTGCCCATCATGCCCAGGGGTGTGCCCATGATGCCCAGGGGTGTGCCCATGATGCCCAGGGGTGTGCCCATGATGCCCAGGCGTGTGCCCATGATGCCCAGGGGTATGCCCATGATGCCCAGGCGTGTGCCCATGATGCCCAGGCGTGTGCCCATGATGCCCCGGTGCGTGCCCAACATGCCCAGGCGTGTGCCCATGATGCCCAGGCGTGTGCCCATCATGCCCAGGCGTGTGCCCATCATGCCCAGGGGTGTGCCCATCATGCCCAGGCGTGTGCCCATGATGCCCATGCGTGTGCCCATCATGCCCAGGGGTGTGCCCATGATGCCTAGGGGTGTGCCCATGATGCCCATCATGCCCAGGCGTGTGCCCATGATGCCCATCATGCCCAGGCGTGTGCCCATGATGCCCAGGCGTGTGCCCATGATGCCCAGGCGTGTGCCCATGATGCCCAGGGGTGTGCCCAGGTGCGTGCCCAACATGCCTAGGGGTGTGTCCATGATGCCCAGGCGTGTGCCCATCATGCCCAGGCATGTGCCCATGATGCCCAGGCAGGTGCCCATGATGCCCTGGTGCGTGCCCAACATGCCCAGGGGTGTGCCCATGATGCCCAGGCGGGTGCCCATGATGCCCAGGTGTGTGCCCATGATGCCCAGGCGTGTGCCCATCATGCCCAGGCGTGTGCCCATCATGCCCAAGCGTGTGCCCATCATGCCCAGGGGTGTGCCCATGATGCCCAGGGGTGTGCCCATGATGCCCAGGCGGGTGCCCATCATGCTCAGGCGTGTGCCCATCATGCCCATGCGTGTGCCCATCATGCCCAGGCGTGTGCCCATGATGCCCTGGTGCGTGCCCAACATGCCCATGGGTGTGCCCATGATGCCCAGGCGTATGCCCATGATGCCCAGGCGTGTGCCCATCATGCCCAGGCGGGTGCCCATGATGCCCAGGTGCGTGCCCAACATGCCCAGGGGTGTGCCCATGATGCCCATGCATGTGCCCATGATGCCCATGCGTGTGCCCATCATGCCCAGGGGTGTGCCCATGATGCCCAGGCGTGTGCCCATGATGCCCTGGTGCGTGCCCAACATGCCCAGGGGTGTGCCCATGATGCCCAGGCGTATGCCCATGATGCCCAGGCGTGTGCCCATGATGCCCAGGCGAGTGCCCATGATGCCCTGGTGCGTGCCCAACATGCCCACGGGTGTGCCCATGATGCCCAGGCGTGTGCCCATGATGCCCAGGTGCGTGCCCAACATGCCCAGGGGTGTGCCCATGATGCCCAGGCATGTGCCCATCATGCCCTGGCGTGTGCCCATGATGCCCAGGGGTGTGCCCATGATGCCCAGGGGTGTGCCCATGATGCCCAGGCGTGTGCCCATCATGCCCAGGCGTGTGCCTATGATGCCCAGGTGCGTGCCCAACATGCCCAAGGGTGTGCCCATGATGCCCAGACGTGTGCCCATCATGCCCAGGCGTGTGCCCATCATGCCCAGGGGTGTGCCCATGATGCCCAGGCGTGTGCCCATAATGCCCAGGTGCGTGCCCAACATGCCCAGGGGTGTGCCCATGATGCGCAGGCGTGCGCCCATCATGCCCAGGCGTGTGCCCATGATGCCCAGGGGTGTGCCCATGATGCCCAGGCGTGTGCCCATCATGGCCCAGAGGTGTGCCCATGATGCCCAGACTTGTGCCCATCATGCCCAGGGGTGTGCCCATGATGCCCAGGTGCGTGCCCAACATGCCTAGGGGTGTGTTCATCATGCCCAGGGGTGTGCCCATGATGCCCAGGGGTGTGCCCATGATGCCCAGGTGCGTGCCCAATATGCCCAGGGGTGTGCCCATGATGCCCAAGCGTGTGCCCATGATGCCCATGCGTGTGCCCATGATGCCCAGGGGTGTGCCCATGATGCCCAGGCGTGTGTCCATGATGCCCAGGCGTGTGCCTAGGATGCCCTGGTGCGTGCCCAACATGCCCAGGGATGTGCCCATGATGTCCAGGCGTGTGCCCATGATGCCCAGGCGTGTGCCCATCATGCCTAGGGGTGTGCCCATGATGCCCAGGCGTGTGCCCATGATGCCCATGCGTGTGCCCATCATACCCAGGGGTGTGCCCATGATGCCTAGGCGTGTGCCCATGATGCCCTGGTGCGTGCCCAACATGCCCAGGGGTGTGCCCATGATGCCCAGGCGTATGCCCATGATGCCCAGGCGTGTGCCCATGATGCCCAGGCGAGTGCCCATGATGCCCTGGTGCGTGCCCAACATGCCCACGGGTGTGCCCATGATGCCCAGTTGTGTGCCCATGATGCCCAGGTGCGTGCCCAACATGCCCAGGGGTGTGCCCATGATGCCCAGGCGTGTGCCCATGATGCCCATGCGTGTGCCCATGATGCCGAGGGGTGTGCCCATGATGCCCAGGCGTGTGTCCATGATGCCCAGGCGTGTGCCTAGGATGCCCATGATGCCCAAGCGTGTGCCCATGATGCCCAGGTGCGTGCCCAACATGCCCAGGGGTGTGCCCATGATGCCCAGGCGCGTGCCCATCATGCCCAGGGGTGTGCCCATGATGCCCAGGGGTGTGCCCATGATGCCCAGGTGGGTGCCCATGATTCCTTGGTGCGTGCCCAACATGCCCAGGGGTGTGCCCATGATGCCCAAGCGGGTGCCCATGATGCCCAGGTGCGTGCCCAACATGCCCAGGGGTGTGCCCATGAAGCCCATGCATGTGCCCATGATGCCCATGCGTGTGCCCATCATGCCCAGGGGTGTGCCCATGAAGCCCAGGCGTGTGCCCATGATGCCTTGGTGCGTGCCCAACATGCCCAGGGGTGTGCCCATGATGCCCAGGCGTATGCCCATGATGCCCAGGCGTGTGCCCATGATGCCCAGGCGAGTGCCCATGATGCCCTGGTGCGTGCCCAACATGCCCACGGGTGTGCCCATGATGCCCAGGCGTGTGCCCATGATGCCCAGGTGCGTGCCCAACATGCCCAGGGGTGTGCCCATGATGCCCAGGCGTGTGCCCATGATGCCCATGATGCCCATGGGTGTGCCCATGATGCCCATGATGCCCATGATGCCCATGGGTGTGCCCATGATGCCCAGGCGTGTGTCCATGATGCCCAGGCGTGTGCCTAGGATGCCCTGGTGCGTGCCCAACATGCCCAGGGATGTGCCCATGATGCCCAGGCGTGTGCCCATGATGCCCAGGCGTGTGCCCATCATGCCCAGGGGTGTGCCCATGATGCCCAGGCGTGTGCCCATGATGCCCATTCGTGTGCCCATCATGCCCAGGGGTGTGCCCATGATGCCTAGGGTGTGCCCATGATGCCCAGGCGTGTGCCCATCATGCCCAGGCGTGTGCCCATCATGCCCAGGGGTGTGCCCATGATGCCCAGGGGTGTGCCCATGATGCCCAGGGGTGTGCCCTTGATGCCCAGGTGGGTGCCCATAATGCCAAGGTGCGTGCCCAACATGCCCAGGGGTGTGCCCATGATGCCCAGGCGTGTGCCCATCATGCCCAGGCGTGTGCCCATCTTGCCCAGGGGTGTGCCCATGATGCCCAGGGGTGTGCCCATGATGCCCAGGCGGGTGCCCATGATGCCCTGGTGCGTGCCCAACATGCCCAGGGGTGTGCCCATGATGCCCAGGTGCGTGCCCAACATGCCCAGGGGTGTGCCCATGATGCCCAGGCGTGTGCCCATCATGCCCATGCGTGTGCCCATCATGCCCAGGGGTGTGCCCATGAAGCCCAGGCGTGTGCCCATGATGCCCAGGCGTGTGCCCATGATGCCCTGGTGCGTGCCCAACATGCCCAGGGGTGTGCCCATGATGCCTTGGTGCGTGCCCAACATGCCCAGGGGTGTGCCCATGATGCCCAGGCGTGTGCCCATGATGCCCAGGTGCGTGCCCAACATGCCCAGGGGTGTGCCCACGATGCCCAGGGGTGTGCCCATGATGCCCAGGCGTGTGTCCATGATGCCCTGGTGCGTGCCCAACATGCCCAAGGATGTGCGCATGATGCCCAGGCGTGTGCCCATGATGCCCAGGTGCGTGCCCAACATGCCCAGGGGTGTGCCCATGATGCCCAGGCATGTGCCCATGATGCCCAGGCGTGTGCCCATCATGCCCAGGGGTGTGCCCATGATGCCCAGGCGAGTGCCCATGATGCCCAGGCGTGTGCCCATGATGCCCATGATGCCCTAGTGCGTGCCCAACATGCCCAGGGTGTGCCCATGATGCCTAGGCGTGTGGCCATGATGCCCAGGTGCGTGCCCAACATGCCCAGGGGTGGGCCCATGATGCCTAGGCGTGTGCCCATGATGCCCAGGCGTCTGCCCATCATTCCCAGGCGTGTGCCCATGATGCCCAGGCGTGTGCCCATCATGCCCAGGCATGTGCCCATGATGCCCAGGTGCGTGCCCAACATGCACAGGGGTGTGCCCATGATGCCCAGGCGTGTACCCATCATGCCTAGGGGAGTGCCCATGATGCCCAGGGGTGTGCCCATGATGCCCAAGCGTGTGCCCATGATGCCCTAGCGTGCGCCCATGATGCCCAGGCGTGTGCCCATCATGCCCAGGCGTGTGCCCATCATGCCCAGGCGTGTGCCCATGATGCCCAGGGGTGTGCCCATGATGCCCAGGTGCGTGCCCAACATGCCCAGGGGTGTGCCCATTATACCCAGGCGTGTGCCCATCATGCCCAGGCGTGTGCCCATCATGCCCAGGGATGTGCCCACGATGCCCAGGCGTGTGCCCATGATGCCAAGGCGTGTGCCCATGATGCCCATGCGTGTGCCCATGATGCCCTAGTACGTGCCCAACATGCCCAGGGGTGTGCCCATGATGCCCAGGCGTGTGCCCATGATGCCCAGGTGTGTGCCCAACATGCCCAGGGGTGTGCCCATGATGCCCAGGCATGTGCCCATGATGCCCAGGCCTGTGCCCATCATGCCCAGGGGTGTGCCCAGGCGTGTGCCCATGATGCCCAGGCGTGTGCCCATGATGCCCAGGCGTGTGCCCATCATGCCCAGGGGTGTGCCCATGATGCCCAGGCCTGTGCCCATCATGCCCAGGGGTGTGCCCAGGCGTGTGCCCATGATGCCCAGGCGTGTGCCCATGATGACCAGGCGTGTGCCCATCATGCCCAGGGGTGTGCCCATGATGCCCAGGCGTGTGCCCATGATGCCCAGGGGTGTGCCCATGATGCCCAGGCGTGTGTCCATGATGCCCAGGCGTGTGCCTAGGATGCCCTGGTGCGTGCCCAACATGCCTAGGGATGTGCCCATGATGCCCAGGCGTGTGCCCATCATGCCCAGGCGTGTGCCCATCATGCCCAGGCGTGTGCCCATGATGCCCATGCGTGTGCCCATCATACCCAGGGGTGTGCCCATGATGCCTAGGGGTGTGTCCATGATGCCCAGGCGTGTGCCCATCATGCCCAGGCGTGTGCCCATCATGCCCAGGGGTGTGCCCATGATGCCCAGGGGTGTGCCCATGATGCCTAGGGGTGTGCCCATGATGCCCAGGTGTGTGCCCATAATGCCCAGGTGCGTGCCCAACATGCCCAGGGGGTGTGCCCATTATGCGTAGGCGTGTGCCCATCATGCCCAGGCGTGTGCCCATGATGCCCAGGGGAGTGCCCATGATGCCCAGGCGTGTGCCCATCATGCCCAGGCGTGTGCCTATGATGCCCAGGTGCGTGCCCAACATGCCCAAGGGTGTGCCCATGATGCCCAGACGTGTGCCCATCATGCCCAGGAGTGTGTCCATCATGCCCAGGGGTGTGCCCATGATGCCCAGGGGTGTGCCCATGATGCCCAGGTGCGTGCCCAACATGCCCAGGGGTGTGCCCATGATGCCCATGCGTGTGCCCATGATGCCCAGGGGTGTGCCCATCATGCCTAGGGGTGTGCCCATGATGCCCAGGCGTGTGCCCATGATGCCCATGCGTGTGCCCATCATACCCAGGGGTGTGCCCATGATGCCTAGGGGTGTGCCCATGATGCCCAGGCGTGTGCCCATCATGCCCAGGCGTGTGCCCATCATGCCCAGGGGTGTGGCCATTATGCCCAGGGGTGTGCCCATGATGCCCATGGGTGTGCCCATGATGCCCAAGCGTGTGCCCATAATGCCCAGGTGCGTGCCCAACATGCCCATGGGTGTGCCCATGATGCCCAGGCGTGTGCCCATCATGCCCATGCGTGTGCCCATGATGCCCAGGCAGGTGCCCATGATGCCCAGGCGGGTGCCCATGATGCCCAGACGGGTGTGCCCATGATGCCCAGACGGGTGTGCCCATGATGCCCAGGTGCGTGCCCAACATGCCTAGGGGTGTGTCCATGATGCCCAGGCGTGTGCCCATCATGCCCAGGCGTGTGCCCATGATGCCCAGGCAGGTGCCCATGATGCCCTGGTGCGTGCCCAACATGCCCAGGGGTGTGCCCATGATGCCAAGGCGGGTGCCCATGATGCCCAGGTGAGTGCCCATGATGCCCAGGCATGTGCCCATCATGCCCAGGCGTGTGCCCATCATGCCCAGGCGTGTGCCCATCATGCCCAGGGGTGTGCCCATGATGCTCAGGGGTGTGCCCATGATGCCCAGGCGGGTGCCCATCATGCTCAGGCGTGTGCCCATCATGCCCATGCGTGTGCCCATCATGCCCAGGCGTGTGCCCATCATGCCCAGGGGTGTGCCCATCATGCCCAGGGGTGTGCCCATCATGCCCAGGCGTGTGCCCAGGCGCGTGCCCAACATGCCCAGGGGTGTGCCCATGATGCCCAGGCGTGTGCCCATCTTGCCCAGGGGTGTGCCCATGATGCCCAGGGGTGTGCCCATGATGCCCAGGGGTGTGCCCTTGATGCCCAGGCGTGTGCCCATAATGCCCAGGTGCGTGCCCAACATGCCCAGGGGTGTGCCCATCATGCCCAGGCGTGTGCCCATCATGCCCAGGCGTGTGCCCATCTTGCCCAGGGGTGTGCCCATGATGCCCAGGGGTGTGCCCATGATGCCCAGGCGGGTGCCCATGATGCCCAGGCAGGTGCCCATGATGCCCTGGTGCGTGCCCAACATGCCCAGGGGTGTGCCCATGATGCCCAGGCGGGTGCCCATGATGCCCAGGTGCGTGCCCATCATGCCCAGGGGTGTGGCCATGATGCCCAGGGGTGTGCCCATGATGCCCATGGGTGTGCCCATGATGCCCAAGCGTGTGCCCATAATGCCCAGGTGCGTGCCTAACATGCCCAGGGGTGTGCCCATGATGCCCAGGCGTGTGCCCATCATGCCCAGGCGTGTGCCCATGATGCCCAGGCAGGTGCCCATGATGCCCAGGCGGGTGCCCATGATGCCCAGATGGGTGTGCCCATGATGCCCAGACGGGTGTGCCCATGATGCCCAGGTGCGTGCCCAACATGCCTAGGGGTGTGTCCATGATGCCCAGGCGTGTGCCCATCATGCCCAGGCGTGTGCCCATGATGCCCAGGCAGGTGCCCATGATGCCCTGGTGCGTGCCCAACATGCCCAGGGGTGTGCCCATGATGCCCAGGCGGGTGCCCATGATGCCCAGGTGTGTGCCCATGATGCCCAGGCGTGTGCCCATCATGCCCAGGCGTGTGCCCATCATGCCCAGGCGTGTGCCCATCATGCCCAGGGGTGTGCCCATGATGCCCAGGGGTGTGCCCATGATGCCCAGGCGGGTGCCCATCATGCTCAGGCGTGTGCCCATCATGCCCATGCGTGTGCCCATCATGCCCAGGCGTGTGCCCATCATGCCCAGCGGTGTGCCCATCATGCCCAGGGGTGTGCCCATCATGCCCAGGCGTGTGCCCAGGCGCGTGCCCAACATGCCCAGGGGTGTGCCCATGATGCCCAGGCGTGTGCCCATCATGCCCAGGCGTGTGCCCATCATGCCCAGGGGTGTGCCCATGATGCCCAGGCGTGTGTCCATGATGCCCAGGCGTGTGCCTATGATGCCCTGCTGCGTGCCCAACATGCCCAGGGGTGTGCCCATGATGCCCAGGTGTGTGCCCAGGATGCCCAGGGGTGTGCCCATGATGCCCAGGCGTGTGCCTAGGATGCCCAGGGGTGTGCCCATGATGCCCAGTCGTGTGCCCATGATGCCCATGCGTGTGCCCATCATGCCCAGGGGTGTGCCCATGATGCCTAGGGGTGTGCCCATGATGCCCAGGCGTGTGCCCATCATGCCCAGGCGTGTGCCCATGATGCCCAGGGGTGTGCCCATGATGCCCAGGCGTGTGCCCATGATGCCCAAGCGTGTGCCCATGATGCCCAGGTGCGTGCCCAACATGCCCAGGGGTGTGCCCATGATGCCCAGGCGCGTGCCCATCACGCCCAGGGGTGTGCCCATGATGCCGAGGGGTGTGCCCATGATGCCCAGGTGGGTGCCCATGATTCCCTGGTGCGTGCCCAACATGCCCAGGGGTGTGCCCATGTTGCCCAAGCGGGTGCCCATGATGCCCAGGTGCGTGCCCAACATGCCCAGGGGTGTGCCCATGATGCCCATGCATGTGCCCATGATGCCCATGCATGTGCCCATCATGCCCAGGGGTGTGCCCATGATGCCCTGGTGCGTGCCCAACATGCCCAGGGGTGTGCCCATGATGCCCAAGCGGGTGCCCATGATGCCCAGGTGCGTGCCCAACATGCCCAGGGGTGTGCCCATGATGCCCATGCATGTGCCCATGATGCCCATGCGTGTGCCCATCATGCCCAGGCGTGTGCCCATGATGCCCTGGTGCGTGCCCAACATGCCCAGGGGTTTGCCCATGATGCCCAGGCGTATGCCCATCATGCCCAGGCGTGTGCCCATGATGCCCAGGCGAGTGCCCATGATGCCCTGGTGCGTGCCCAACATGCCCACGGGTGTGCCCATGATGCCCAGGCGTGTGCCCATGATGCCCAGGTGCGTGCCCAACATGCCCAGGGGTGTGCCCATGATGCCCAGGCGTGTGCCCATGATGCCCATGCGTGTGCCCATGATGCCCAGGCGTGTGCCCATGATGCCCAGGCGTGTGTCCATGATGCCCAGGCGTGTGCCTAGGATGCCCTGGTGCGTGCCCAACATGCCCAGGGATGTGCCCATGATGCCCAGGCGTGTGCCCATAATGCCCAGGCGTGTGCCCATCATGCCCAGGGGTGTGCCCATGATGCCCATTCGTGTGCCTATCATGCCCAGGGGTGTGCCCATGATGCCTAGGGTGTGCCCATGATGCCCAGGCGTGTGCCCATCATGCCCAGGCGTGTGCCCATCATGCCCAGGGGTGTGCCCATGATGCCCAGGGGTGTGCCCATGATGCCCAGGGGTGTGCCCTTGATGCCCAGGCGTGTGCCCATGATGCCCAGGCCTGTGCCCATTATGCCCAGGGGTGTGCCCAGGCGTGTGCCCATGATGCCCAGGCGTGTGCCCATGATGCCCAGGCGTGTGCCCATCATGCCCAGGGGTGTGCCCATGATGCCCAGGCCTGTGCCCATCATGCCCAGGGGTGTGCCCAGGCGTGTGCCCATGATGCCCAGGCGTGTGCCCATGATGCCCAGGCGTGTGCCCATCATGCCCAGGGGTGTGCCCATGATGCCCAGGCGTGTGCCCATGATGCCCAGGGGTGTGCCCATGATGCCCAGGCGTGTGCCCATCATGCCCAGGCGTGTGCCCATCTTGCCCAGGGGTGTGCCCATGATGCCCAGGGGTGTGCCCATGATGCCCAGGCGGGTGCCCATGATGCCCAGGCAGGTGCCCATGATGCCCTGGTGCGTGCCCAACATGCCCAGGGGTGTGCCCATGATGCCTAGGCGGGTGCCCATGATGCCCAGGTGCGTGCCCATCATGCCCAGGGGTGTGGCCATGATGCCCAGGGGTGTGCCCATGATGCCCATGGGTGTGCCCATGATGCCCAAGCGTGTGCCCATAATGCCCAGGTGCGTGCCCAACATGCCCAGGGGTGTGCCCATGATGCCCAGGCGTGTGCCCATCATGCCCAGGCGTGTGCCCATGATGCCCAGGCAGGTGCCCATGATGCCCATGCGGGTGCCCATTATGCCCAGACGGGTGTGCCCATGATGCCCAGACGGGTGTGCCCATGATGCCCAGGTGCGTGCCCAACATGCCTAGGGGTGTGTCCATGATGCCCAGGCGTGTGCCCATCATGCCCAGGCGTGTGCCCATGATGCCCAGGCAGGTGCCCATGATGCCCAGGGGTGTGCCCATGATGCCCAGGCGGGTGCCCATGATGCCCAGGTGTGTGCCCATGATGCCCAGGCGTGTGCCCATCATGCCCAGGCGTGTGCCCATCATGCCCAGGCGTGTGCCCATCATGCCCAGGGGTGTGCCCATGATGCCCAGGGGTGTGCCCATGATGCCCAGGCGGGTGCCCATCATGCTCAGGCGTGTGCCCATCATGCCCATGCGTGTGCCCATCATGCCCAGGCGTGTGCCCATCATGCCCAGGGGTGTGCCCATCATGCCCAGGGGTGTGCCCATCATGCCCAGGCGTGTGCCCAGGCGCGTGCCCAACATGCCCAGGGGTGTGCCCATGATGCCCAGGCGTGTGCCCATCATGCCCAGGCGTGTGCCCATCATGCCCAGGGGTGTGCCCATGATGCCCAGGGGTGTGACCATGATGCCCAGGCGTGTGCCCATGATGCCCAGGCGTGTGCCCATGATGCCCTGCTGCGTGCCCAACATGCCCAGGGGTGTGCCCATGATGCCCAGGCGTGTGCCCAGGATGCCCAGGGGTGTGCCCATGATGCCCAGTCGTGTGCCCATGATGCCCATGCGTGTGCCCATGATGCCCAGGGGTGTGCCCATGATGCCTAGGGGTGTGCCCATGATGCCCAGGCGTGTGCCCATCATGCCCAGGCGTGTGCCCATGATGCCCAGGGGTGTGCCCATGATGCCCAAGCGTGTGCCCATGATGCCCAAGCGTGTGCCCATGATGCCCAGGTGCGTGCCCAACATGCCCAGGGGTGTGCCCATGATGCCCAGGTGGGTGCCCATGATTCCCTGGTGCGTGCCCAACATGCCCAGGGGTGTGCCCATGATGCCCAAGCGGGTGCCCATGATGCCCAGGTGCGTGCCCAACATGCCCAGGGGTGTGCCCATGATGCCCATGCATGTGCCCATGATGCCCATGCGTGTGCCCATCATGCCCAGGGGTGTGCCCATGAAGCCCAGGCGTGTGCCCATGATGCCCTGGTGCGTGCCCAACATGCCCAGGGCTGTGCCCATGATGCCCAGGCGTATGCCCATCATGCCCAGGCGTGTGCCCATGATGCCCAGGCGAGTGCCCATGATCCCATGGTGCGTGCCCAACATACCCACGGGTGTGCCCATGATGCCCAGGCGTGTGCCCATGATGCCCAGGTGCGTGCCCAACATGCCCAGGGGTGTGCCCATGATGCCCAGGCGTGTGCCCATGATGCCCATGCGTGTGCCCATGATGCCCACGGATGTGCCCATGATGCCCAGGCGTGTGTCCATGATGCCCAGGCGTGTGCCTAGGATGCCCTGGTGCGTGCCCAACATGCCCAGGGATGTGCCCATGATGCCCAGGCGTGTGCCCATGATGCCCAGGCGTGTGCCCATCATGCCCAGGGGTGTGCCCATGATGCCCATTCGTGTGCCCATCATGCCCAGGGGTGTGCCCATGATGCCTAGGGTGTGCCCATGATGCCCAGGCGTGTGCCCATCATGCCCAGGCGTGTGCCCATCATGCCCAGGGGTGTGCCCATGATGCCCAGGGGTGTGCCCATGATGCCTAGGGGTGTGTCCTTGATGCCCAGGCGTGTGCCCATGATGCCCAGGCTTGTGCCCATGATGCCCAGGCCTGTGCCCATCATGCCCAGGGGTGTGCCCAGGCGTGTGCCCATGATGCCCAGGCGTGTGCCCATGATGCCCAGGCGTGTGCCCATCATGCCCAGGGGTGTGCCCATGATGCCCAGGCCTGTGCCCATCATGCCCAGGGGTGTGCCCAGGCGTGTGCCCATGATGCCCATGCGTGTGCCCATCATGCCCAGGGGTGTGCCCATGATGCCCAGGCGTGTGCCCATGATGCCCAGGGGTGTGCCCATGATGCCCAGGCGTGTGTCCATGATGCCCAGGCGTGTGCCTAGGATGCCCTGGTGCGTGCCCAACATGCCCAGGGATGTGCCCATGATGCCCAGGCGTGTGTCCATCATGCCCAGGCGTGTGCCCATCATGCCCAGGGGTGTGCCCATGATGCCCAGGCATGTGCCCATGATGCCCATGCGTGTGCCATCATACCCAGGGGTGTGCCCATGATGCCTAGGGGTGTGTCCATGATGCCCAGGCGTGTGCCCATCATGCCCAAGCGTGTGCCCATCATGCCCAGGGGTGTGCCCATGATGCCCAGGGGTGTGCCCATGATGCCCAGGGGTGTGCCCATGATGCCCAGGCGTGTGCCCATAATGCCCAGGTGCGTGCCCAACATGCCCAGGGGTGTGCCCATGATGCGCAGGTGTGTGCCCATCATGCCCAGGCGTGTGCCCATGATGCCCAGGGGAGTGCCCATGATGCCCAGGCGTGTGCCCATCATGCCCAGGCGTGTGCCTATGATGCCCAGGTGCGTGCCCAACATGCCCAAGGGTGTGCCCATGATGCCCAGACGTGTGCCCATCATGCCCAGGCGTGTGTCCATCATGCCCAGGGGTGTGCCCATGATGCCCAGGGGTGTGCCCATGATGCCCAGGTGCGTGCCCAACATGCCCAGGGGTGTGCCCATGATGCCCAGGCGTGTGCCCATGATGCCTATGCGTGTGCCCATGATGCCCAGGGGTGTGCCCATGATGCCCAGGCGTGTGTCCATGATGCCCAGGCGTGTGCCTAGGATGCCCTGGTGCGTACCCAACATGCCCAGGGATGTGCCCATGATGCCCAGGCGTGTGCCCATGATGCCCAGGCGTGTGCCCATCATGCCTAGGGGTGTGCCCATGATGCCCAGGCGTGTGCCCATGATGCCCAGGCGTGTGCCCATCATACCCAGGGGTGTGCCCATGATGCCTAGGGGTGTGCCCATGATGCCCAGGCGTGTGCCCATCATGCCCAGGCGTGTGCCCATCATGCCCAGGGGTGTGGCCATGATGCCCAGGGGTGTGCCCATGATGCCCATGGGTGTGCCCATGATGCCCAAGCGTGTGCCCATAATGCCCAGGTGCGTGCCCAACATGCCCAGGGGTGTGCCCATGATGCCCAGGCGTGTGCCCATCATGCCCAGGCGTGTGCCCATGATGCCCAGGCAGGTGCCCATGATGCCCAGGCGGGTGCCCATGATGCCCAGACGGGTGTGCCCATGATGCCCAGACGGGTGTGCCCATGATGCCCAGGTGCGTGCCCAACATGCCTAGGGGTGTGTCCATGATGCCCATGCGTGTGCCCATCATGCCCAGGCGTGTGCCCATGATGCCCAGGAAGGTGCCCATGATGCCCTGGTGCGTGCCCAACATGCCCAGGGGTGTGCCCATGATGCCCAGGCGGGTGCCCATGATGCCCAGGTGTGTGCCCATGATGCCCAGGCCTGTGCCCATCATGCCCAGGCGTGTGCCCATCATGCCCAGGGGTGTGCCCATGATGCCCAGGGGTGTGCCCATGATGCCCAGGCGGGTGCCCATCATGGTCAGGCGTGTGCCCATCATGCCCATGCGTGTGCCCATCATGCCCAGGCGTGTGCCCATCATGCCCAGGGGTGTGCCCATCATGCCCAGGGGTGTGCCCATCATGCCCAGGCGTGTGCCCAAGGGCGTGCCCAACATGCCCAGGGGTGTGCCCATGATGCCCAGGCGTGTGCCCATCATGCCCAGGCGTGTGCCCATCATGCCCAGGGGTGTGCCCATGATGCCCAGGGGTGTGCCCATGATGCCCAGGCGTGTGTCCATGATGCCCAGGCGTGTGCCTATGATGCCCTGCTGCGTGCCCAACATGCCCAGGGGTGTGCCCATGATGCCCAGGCGTGTGCCCAGGATGCCCAGGGGTGTGCCCATGATGCCCAGTCGTGTGCCCATGATGCCCATGCGTGTGCCCATCATGCCCAGGGGTGTGCCCATGATGCCTAGGGGTGTGCCCATGATGCCCAGGCGTGTGCCCATCATGCCCAGGCGTGTGCCTATGATGCCCAGGGGTGTGCCCATGATGCCCAGGCGTGTGCCCATGATGCCCAAGCGTGTGCCCATGATGCCCAGGTGCGTGCCCAACATGCCCAGGGGTGTGCCCATGATGCCCAGGCGCTTGCCCATCATGCCCAGGGGTGTGCCCATGATGCCCAGGGGTGTGCCCATGATGCCCAGGTGGGTGCCCATGATTCCCTGGTGCGTGCCCAACATGCCCAGGGGTGTGCCCATGATGCCCAAGCGGGTGCCCATGATGCCCAGGTGCGTGCCCGACATGCCCAGGGGTGTGCCCATGATGCCCATGCATGTGCCCATGATGCCCATGCGTGTGCCCATCATGCCCAGGGGTGTGCCCATGAAGCCCAGGCGTGTGCCCATGATGCCCTGGTGCGTGCCCAACGTGCCCAGGGGTGTGCCCATGATGCCAAGGCGTATGCCCATCATGCCCAGGCGTGTGCCCATGATGCCCAGGCGAGTGCCCATGATGTCCTGGTGCGTGCCCAACATGCCCGCGGGTGTGCCCATGATGCCCAGGCGTGTGCCCATGATGCCCAGGTGCGTGCCCAACATGCCCAGGGGTGTGCCCATGATGCCCAGGCGTGTGCCCATGATGCCCATGCGTGTGCCCATGATGCCCAGGGGTGTGCCCATGATGCCCAGGCGTGTGTCCATGATGCCCAGGCGTGTGCCTAGGATGCCCTGGTGCGTGCCCAACTTGCCCAGGGGTGTGCCCATGATGCCCAAGCGGGTGCCCATGATGCCCAGGTGCGTGCCCAACATGCCCAGGGGTGTGCCCATGATGCCCATGCATGTGCCCATGATGCCCATGCGTGTGCCCATCATGCCCAGGGGTGTGCCCATGAAGCCCAGGCGTGTGCCCATGATGCCCTGGTGCGTGCCCAACATGCCCAGGGGTGTGCCCATGATGCCCAGGCGTATGCCCATCATGCCCAGGCGTGTGCCCATGATGCCCAGGCGAGTGCCCATGATGCCCTGGTGCGTGCCCAACATGCCCACGGGTGTGCCCATGATGCCCAGGCGTGTGCCCATGATGCCCAGGTGCGTGCCCAACATGCCCAGGGGTGTGCCCATGATGCCCAGGCGTGTGCCCATGATGCCCATGCGTGTGCCAATGATGCCCAGGGGTGTGCCCATGATGCCCAGGCGTGTGTCCATGATGCCCAGGCGTGTGCCTAGGATGCCCTGGTGCGTGCCCAACATGCCCAGGGATGTGCCCATGATGCCCAGGCGTGTGCCCATGATGCCCAGGCGTGTGCCCATCATGCCCAGGGGTGTGCCCATGATGCCCATTCGTGTGCCCATCATGCCCAGGGGTGTGCCCATGATGCCTAGGGTGTGCCCATGATGCCCAGGCGTGTGCCCATCATGCCCAGGCGTGTGCACATCATGCCCAGGGGTGTGCCCATGATGCCCAGGGGTGTGCCCATGATGCCCAGGGGTGTGCCCTTGATGCCCAGGCGTGTGCCCATGATGCCCAGGCCTGTGCCCATCATGCCCAGGGGTGTGCCCAGGCGTGTGCCCATGATGCCCAGGCGTGTGCCCATGATGCCCAGGCGTGTGCCCATCATGCCCAGGGGTGTGCCCATGATGCCCAGGCCTGTGCCCATCATGCCCAAGGGTGTGCCCAGGCGTGTGCCCATGATGCCCAGGCGTGTGCCCATGATGCCCAGGCGTGTGCCCATGATGCCCAGGGGTGTGCCCATGATGCCCAGGCGTGTGCCCATGATGCCCAGGGGTGTGCCCATGATGCCCAGGCGTGTGTCCATGATGCCCAGGCGTGTGCCTAGGATGCCCTGGTGCGTGCCCAACATGCCCAGGGATGTGCCCATGATGCCCAGGCGTGTGCCCATCATGCCCAGGCGTGTGCCCATCATGCCCAGGGGTGTGCCCATGATGCCCAGGCGTGTGCCCATGATGCCCATGCGTGTGCCCATCATACCCAGGGGTGTGCCCAAGATGCCTAGGGGTGTGTCCATGATGCCCAGGCGTGTGCCCATCATGCCCAGGCGTGTGCCCATCATGCCCAGGGGTGTGCCCAGGGGTGTGCCCATGATGCCCAGGGGTGTGCCCATGATGCCCAGGCGTGTGCCCATAATGCCTAGGTGCGTGCCCAACATGCCCAGGGGTGTGCCCATGATGCGCAGGCGTGTGCCCATCATGCCCAGGCGTGTGCCCATGATGCCCAGGGGAGTGCCCATCATGCCCAGGCGTGTGCCTATGATGCCCAGGTGCGTGCCCAACGTGCCCAAGGGTGTGCCCATGATGCCCAGACGTGTGCCCATCATGCCCAGGCGTGTGTCCATCATGCCCAGGGGTGTTCCCATGATGCCCAGGGGTGTGCCCATGATGCCCAGGTGCGTGCCCAACATGCCCAGGGGTGTGCCCATGATGCCCAGGCGTGTGCCCATGATGCCCATGCGTGTGCCCATGATGCCCAGGGGTGTGCCCATGTTGCCCAGGCGTGTGTCCATGATGCCCAGGCGTGTGCCTAGGATGCCCTGGTGCGTGCCCAACATGCCCAGGGATGTGCCCATGATGCCCAGGCGTGTGCCCATGATGCCCAGGCGTGTGCCCATCATGCCTAGGGGTGTGCCCATGATGCCCAGGCGTGTGCCCATGATGCCCATGCGTGTGCCCATCATACCCAGGGGTGTGCCCATGATGCCTAGGGGTGTGCCCATGATGCCCAGGCGTGTGCCCATCATGCCCAGGCGTGTGCCCATCATGCCCAGGGGTGTGGCCATGATGCCCAGGGGTGTGCCCATGATGCCCATGGGTGTGCCCATGATGCCCAAGCGTGTGCCCATAATGCCCAGGTGCGTGCCCAACATGCCCAGGGGTGTGCCCATGATGCCCAGGCGTGTGCCCATCATGCCCAGCCGTGTGCCCATGATGCCCAGGCAGGTGCCCATGATGCCCAGGCGGGTGCCCATGATGCCTATGCGTGTGCCCATCATGCCCAGGGGTGTGCCCATGATGCCCAGGTGCGTGCCCAACATGCCCAGGCGTGTGCCCATCATGCCCAGGCGTGTGCCCATCATGCCCAGGGTGTGCCCATGATGCCCAGGGGTGTGCCCATGATGCCCAGGCGTGTGCCCATGATGCCCATGGGTGTGCCCATGATGCCCAGGCGTGTGCCCATGATGCCCTGTTGCGTGCCCAACATGCCCAGGGGTGTGCCCATGATGCCCAGGCGTGTGCCCATGATACCCTGGTGCGTGCCCAACATGCCCAGGGGTGTGCCCATGATGCCCAGGCGTGTGCCCATGATGCCCATGTGTGTGCCCATCATGCCCAGGGGTGTGCCCATGATGCCCATGCGTGTGCCCATAATGCCTAGGCGTGTGCCCATGATGCCTAGGTGTGTGGCCATGATGCTCTGGTGCGTGCCCAACATGCCCAGGGGTGTGCCCATGATGCCTTGGTGCGTGCCCAACATGCCCAGGGGTGTGCCCATGATGCCCAGGGGTGTGCCCATGATGCCCAGGGGTGTGCCCATGATGCCCAGGTGCGTGCCCAACATGCCCAGGGGTGTGCCCATGATTCCCAGGTGCGTGCCCAACATGCCCAGGGGTGTGCCCATGATGCCCAGGCGTGTGCCCATCATGCCCAGGCGTGTGCCCATCATGCCCAGGGGTGTGCCCATCATGCCCAGGCGTGTGCCCATGATGCCCATGCGTGTGCCCATCATGCCCAGGGGTGTGCCCATGATGCCTAGGGGTGTGCCCATGATGCCCAGGCGTGTGCCCATCATGCCCAGGCGTGTGCCCATCATGCCCAGGGGTGTGCCCATGATGCCCAGGGGTGTGCCCATGATGCCCAGGGGTGTGCCCATGATGCCCAGGCGTGTGCCCATAATACCCAGGTGCGTGCCCAACATGCCTAGGGGTGTGTCCATGATGCCCAGGCGTGTGCCCATCATGCCCAGGCGTGTGCCCATGATGCCCAGGCAGGTGCCCATGATGCCCTGGTGCGTGCCCAACATGCCCAGGGGTGTGCCCATGATGCCCAGGCGGGTGCCCATGATGCCCAGGTGTGTGCCCATGATGCCCAGGCGTGTGCCCATCATGCCCAGGCGTGTGCCCATCATGCCCAGGCGTGTGCCCATCATGCCCAGGGGTGTGCCCATGATGCCCAGGCGTGTGCCCATGATGCACAGGGGCATGCCCAACATGCCCAGGGGTGTGCCCATGATGCCCAGGCGTGTGCCCATGATGCCCATGCGTGTGCCAATGATGCCCAGGGGTGTGCCCATGATGCCCAGGCGTGTGTCCATGATGCCCAGGCGTGTGCCTATGATGCCCTGGTGCGTGCCCAACATGACCAGGGGTGTGCCCATGATGTCCATGCGTGTGCCCATGATGCCGAGGCGTGTGCCCATCATGCCCAGGGGTGTGCCCATGATGCCCAGTCGTGTGCCCATGATGCCCATGCGTGTGCCCATCATGCCCAGGGGTGTGCCCATGATGCCTAGGGGTGTGCCCATGATGCCCAGGGATGTGCCCATGATGCCCAGGGGTGTGCCCATGATGCCCAGGCGTGTGCCCATGATGCCCAGGTGCGTGCCCAACATTCCCAGGGGTGTGCTCATGATGCCCAGGCGCGTGCCCATCATGCCCAGGGGTGTGCCTATGATGCCCAGGGGTGTGCCCACGATGCCCAGGCGGGTGCCCATGATTCACTGGTGCGTGCCCAACATGCCCAGGGGTGTGCCCATGATGCCCTGGTGCGTGCCCAACATGCCCAGGGGTGTGCCCATGATGCCCAGGGGTGTGCCAATGATGCCCAAGGGTGTGCCCATGATGCACAGGCGTGTGCCCATGATGCCCATGCGTGTGCCCATCATACCCAGGGGTGTGCCCATGATGCCTAGGGGTGTGCCTATGATGCCCAGGCGTGTGCCCATCATGCCCTGGCGTGTGCCCATCATGCCCAGGGGTGTGCCCATGAAGCCCAGGCGTGTGCCCATGATGCCCTGGTGCGTGCCCAACATGCCCAGGGGTGTGCCCATGATGCCCAGGCGTATATCCATCATGCCCAGGCGTGTGCCCATGATGCCCAGGCGAGTGCCCATGATGCCCTGCTGCGTGCCCAACATGCCCACGGGTGTGCCCATGATGCCCAGGCGTGTGCCCATGATGCCCAGGCGTGTGCCCATCATGCCTAGGGGTGTGCCCATGATGCCCAGGCGTGTGCCCATGATGCCCATGCGTGTGCCCATCATACCCAGGGGTGTGCCCATGATGCCTAGGGGTGTGCCCATGATGCCCAGGCGTGTGCCCATCATGCCCAGGCGTGTGCCCATCATGCCCAGGGGTGTGGCCATGATGCCCAGGGGTGTGCCCATGATGCCCATGGGTGTGCCCATGATGCCCAAGCGTGTGCCCATAATGCCCAGGTGCGTGCCCAACATGCCCAGGGGTGTGCCCATGATGCCCAGGCGTGTGCCCATCATGCCCAGCCGTGTGCCCATGATGCCCAGGCAGGTGCCCATGATGCCCAGGCGGGTGCCCATGATGCCTATGCGTGTGCCCATCATGCCCAGGGGTGTGCCCATGATGCCCAGGTGCGTGCCCAACATGCCCAGGCGTGTGCCCATCATGCCCAGGCGTGTGCCCATCATGCCCAGGGTGTGCCCATGATGCCCAGGGGTGTGCCCATGATGCCCAGGCGTGTGCCCATGATGCCCATGGGTGTGCCCATGATGCCCAGGCGTGTGCCCATGATGCCCTGTTGCGTGCCCAACATGCCCAGGGGTGTGCCCATGATGCCCAGGCGTGTGCCCATGATACCCTGGTGCGTGCCCAACATGCCCAGGGGTGTGCCCATGATGCCCAGGCGTGTGCCCATGATGCCCATGTGTGTGCCCATCATGCCCAGGGGTGTGCCCATGATGCCCATGCGTGTGCCCATAATGCCTAGGCGTGTGCCCATGATGCCTAGGTGTGTGGCCATGATGCTCTGGTGCGTGCCCAACATGCCCAGGGGTGTGCCCATGATGCCTTGGTGCGTGCCCAACATGCCCAGGGGTGTGCCCATGATGCCCAGGGGTGTGCCCATGATGCCCAGGGGTGTGCCCATGATGCCCAGGTGCGTGCCCAACATGCCCAGGGGTGTGCCCATGATTCCCAGGTGCGTGCCCAACATGCCCAGGGGTGTGCCCATGATGCCCAGGCGTGTGCCCATCATGCCCAGGCGTGTGCCCATCATGCTCAGGGGTGTGCCCATCATGCCCAGGCGTGTGCCCATGATGCCCATGCGTGTGCCCATCATGCCCAGGGGTGTGCCCATGATGCCTAGGGGTGTGCCCATGATGCCCAGGCGTGTGCCCATCATGCCCAGGCGTGTGCCCATCATGCCCAGGGGTGTGCCCATGATGCCCAGGGGTGTGCCCATGATGCCCAGGGGTGTGCCCATGATGCCCAGGCGTGTGCCCATAATACCCAGGTGCGTGCCCAACATGCCTAGGGGTGTGTCCATGATGCCCAGGCGTGTGCCCATCATGCCCAGGCGTGTGCCCATGATGCCCAGGCAGGTGCCCATGATGCCCTGGTGCGTGCCCAACATGCCCAGGGGTGTGCCCATGATGCCCAGGCGGGTGCCCATGATGCCCAGGTGTGTGCCCATGATGCCCAGGCGTGTGCCCATCATGCCCAGGCGTGTGCCCATCATGCCCAGGCGTGTGCCCATCATGCCCAGGGGTGTGCCCATGATGCCCAGGCGTGTGCCCATGATGCACAGGGGCATGCCCAACATGCCCAGGGGTGTGCCCATGATGCCCAGGCGTGTGCCCATGATGCCCATGCGTGTGCCAATGATGCCCAGGGGTGTGCCCATGATGCCCAGGCGTGTGTCCATGATGCCCAGGCGTGTGCCTATGATGCCCTGGTGCGTGCCCAACATGACCAGGGGTGTGCCCATGATGTCCATGCGTGTGCCCATGATGCCGAGGCGTGTGCCCATCATGCCCAGGGGTGTGCCCATGATGCCCAGTCGTGTGCCCATGATGCCCATGCGTGTGCCCATCATGCCCAGGGGTGTGCCCATGATGCCTAGGGGTGTGCCCATGATGCCCAGGGATGTGCCCATGATGCCCAGGGGTGTGCCCATGATGCCCAAGCGTGTGCCCATGATGCCCAGGTGCGTGCCCAACATTCCCAGGGGTGTGCTCATGATGCCCAGGCGCGTGCCCATCATGCCCAGGGGTGTGCCTATGATGCCCAGGGGTGTGCCCACGATGCCCAGGCGGGTGCCCATGATTCACTGGTGCGTGCCCAACATGCCCAGGGGTGTGCCCATGATGCCCTGGTGCGTGCCCAACATGCCCAGGGGTGTGCCCATGATGCCCAGGGGTGTGCCAATGATGCCCAAGGGTGTGCCCATGATGCACAGGCGTGTGCCCATGATGCCCATGCGTGTGCCCATCATACCCAGGGGTGTGCCCATGATGCCTAGGGGTGTGCCTATGATGCCCAGGCGTGTGCCCATCATGCCCTGGCGTGTGCCCATCATGCCCAGGGGTGTGCCCATGAAGCCCAGGCGTGTGCCCATGATGCCCTGGTGCGTGCCCAACATGCCCAGGGGTGTGCCCATGATGCCCAGGCGTATATCCATCATGCCCAGGCGTGTGCCCATGATGCCCAGGCGAGTGCCCATGATGCCCTGGTGCGTGCCCAACATGCCCACGGGTGTGCCCATGATGCCCAGGCGTGTGCCCATGATGCCCAGGCGTGTGCCCATGATGCCCAGGTGCGTGCCCAACATGCCCAGGGGTGTGCCCATGATGCCCAGGCGTGTGCCCATGATGCCCATGCGTGTGCCCATGATGCCCAGGGGTGTGCCCATGATGCCCAGGCGTGTGTCCATGATGCCCAGGCGTGTGCCTAGGATGCCCTGGTGCGTGCCCAACATGCCCAGGGATGTGCCCATGATGCCCAGGCGTGTGCCCATGATGCCCAGGCGTGTGCCCATCATGCCCAGGGGTGTGCCCATGATGCCCAGGCGTGTGCCCATGATGCCCATTCGTGTGCCCATCATTTCCAGGGGTGTGCCCATGATGCCTAGGGTGTGCCCATGATGCCCAGGCGTGTGCCCATCATGCCCAGGGGTGTGCCCATGATGCCCAGGGGTGTGCCCATGATGCCCAGGGGTGTGCCCTTGATGCCCAGGCGTGTGCCCATAATGCCCAGGTGCGTGCCCAACATGCCCAGGGGTGTGCCCATGATGCCCAGGCGTGTGCCCATCATGCCCAGGCGTGTGCCCATCTTGCCCAGGGGTGTGCCCATGATGCCCAGGGGTGTGCCCATGATGCCCAGGCGGGTGCCCATGATGCCCATGCAGGTGCCCATGATGCCCAGGGGTGTGCCCATGATGCCCAGGCGGGTGCCCATGATGCCCAGGTGCGTGCCCAACACGCCCAGGGGTGTGCCCATGATGCCCAGGCGTGTGCCCATAATGCCCATGCGTGTGCCCATCATGCCCATGCGTGTGCCCATGAAGCCCAGGCGTGTGCCCATGATGCCCAGGGGTGTGCCCATGATGCCCATGGGTGTGCCCATGATGCCCAAGCGTGTGCCCATAATGCCCAGGTGCGTGCCCAACATGCCCAGGGGTGTGCCCATGATGCCCAGGCGTGTGCCCATCATGCCCAGGCGTGTGCCCATGATGCCCAGGCAGGTGCCCATGATGCCCAGGCGGGTGCCCATGATGCCCAGACGGGTGTGCCCATGATGCCCAGACGGGTGTGCCCATGATGCCCAAGTGCGTGCCCAACATGCCTAGAGGTGTGTCCGTGATGCCCAGGCGTGTGCCCATCATGCCCAGGCGTGTGCCCATGATGCCCAGGCAGGTGCCCATGATGCCCTGGTGCGTGCCCAACATGCCCAGGGGTGTGCCCATGATGCCCAGGCGGGTGCCCATGATGCCCAGGTGTGTGCCCATCATGCCCAGGCGTGTGCCCATCATGCCCAGGCGTGTGCCCATCATGCCCAGGCGTGTGCCCATCATGCCCAGGGGTGTGCCCATGATGCCCAGGCGGGTGCCCATGATGCCCAGGCGGGTGCCCATCTTGCTCAGGCGTGTGCCCATCATGCCCATGCGTGTGCCCATCATGCCCAGGCGTGTGCCCATCATGCCCAGGGGTGTGCCCATCATGCCCAGGGGTGTGCCCATCTTGCCCAGGCGTGTGCCCAGGCGCGTGCCCAACATGCCCAGGGGTGTGCCCATGATGCCCAGGCGTGTGCCCATCTTGCCCAGGGGTGTGCCCATGATGCCCAGGGGTGTGCCCATGATGCCCAGGGGTGTGCCCTTGATGCCCAGGTGCGTGCCCAACATGCCCAGGGGTGTGCCCATGATGCCCAGGCGTGTGCCCATCATGCCCAGGCGTGTGCCCATCTTGCCCAGGGGTGTGCCCATGATGCCCAGGGGTGTGCCCATGATGCCCAGGCGGGTGCCCATGATGCCCAGGCAGGTGCCCATGATGCCCTGGTGCGTGCCCAACATGCCCAGGGGTGTGCCCATGATGCCCAGGCGGGTGCCCATGATGCCCAGGTGCGTGCCCATCATGCCCAGGGGTGTGGCCATGATGCCCAGGGGTGTGCCCATGATGCCCATGGGTGTGCCCATGATGCCCAAGCGTGTGCCCATAATGCCCAGGTGCGTGCCCAACATGCCCAGGGGTGTGCCCATGATGCCCAGGCGTGTGCCCATCATGCCCAGGCGTGTGCCCATGATGCCCAGGCAGGTGCCCATGATGCCCAGGCGGGTGCCCATGATGCCCAGACGGGTGTGCCCATGATGCCCAGACGGGTGTGCCCATGATGCCCAAGTGCGTGCCCAACATGCCTAGGGGTGTGTCCATGATGCACAGGCGTGTGCCCATCATGCCCAGGCGTGTGCCCATGATGCCCAGGCAGGTGCCCATGATGCCCTGGTGCGTGCCCAACATGCCCAGGGGTGTGCCCATGATGCCCAGGCGGGTGCCCATGATGCCCAGGTGTGTGCCCATGATGCCCAGGCGTGTGCCCATCATGCCCAGGCGTGTGCCCATCATGCCCAGGCGTGTGCCCATCATGCCCAGGGGTGTGACCATGATGCCCAGGGGTGTGCCCATGATGCCCAGGCGGGTGCCCATCATGCTCAGGCGTGTGCCCATCATGCCCATGCGTGTGCCCATCATGCCCAGGCGTGTGCCCATCATGCCCAGCGGTGTGCCCATCATGCCCAGGGGTGTGCCCATCATGCCCAGGCGTGTGCCCAGGCGCGTGCCCAACATGCCCAGGGGTGTGCCCATGATGCCCAGGCGTGTGCCCATCATGCCCAGGCGTGTGCCCATCATGCCCAGGGGTGTGCCCATGATGCCCAGGCGTGTGTCCATGATGCCCAGGCGTGTGCCTATGATGCCCTGCTGCGTGCCCAACATGCCCAGGGGTGTGCCCATGATGCCCAGGCGTGTGCCCAGGATGCCCAGGGGTGTGCCCATGATGCCCAGTCGTGTGCCCATGATGCCCATGCGTGTGCCCATCATGCCCAGGGGTGTGCCCATGATGCCTAGGGGTGTGCCCATGATGCCCAGGCGTGTGCCCATCATGCCCAGGCGTGTGCCCATGATGCCCAGGGGTGTGCCCATGATGCCCAGGCGTGTGCCCATGATGCCCAAGCGTGTGCCCATGATGCCCAGGTGCGTGCCCAACATGCCCAGGGGTGTGCCCATGATGCCCAGGCGCGTGCCCATCACGCCCAGGGGTGTGCCCATGATGCCGAGGGGTGTGCCCATGATGCCCAGGTGGGTGCCCATGATTCCCTGGTGCGTGCCCAACATGCCCAGGGGTGTGCCCATGATGCCCAAGCGGGTGCCCATGATGCCCAGGTGCGTGCCCAACATGCCCAGGGGTGTGCCCATGATGCCCATGCATGTGCCCATGATGCCCATGCGTGTGCCCATCATGCCCAGGGGTGTGCCCATGAAGCCCAGGCGTGTGCCCATGATGCCCTGGTGCGTGCCCAACATGCCCAGGGGTGTGCCCATGATGCCCAGGCGTATGCCCATCATGCCCAGGCGTGTGCCCATGATGCCCAGGCGAGTGCCCAAGATGCCCTGGTGCGTGCCCAACATGCCCACGGGTGTGCCCACGATGCCCAGGCGTGTGCCCATGATGCCCAGGTGCGTGCCCAACATGCCCAGGGGTGTGCCCATGATGCCCAGGCGTGTGCCCATGATGCCCATGCGTGTGCCCATGATGCCCAGGGGTGTGCCCATGATGCCCAGGCGTGTGTCCATGATGCCCAGGCGTGTGCCTAGGATGCCCTGGTGCGTGCCCAACATGCCCAGGGATGTGCCCATGATGCCCAGGCGTGTGCCCATGATGCCCAGGCGTGTGCCCATCATGCCCAGGGGTGTGCCCATGATGCCCATTCGTGTGCCCATCATGCCCACGGGTGTGCCCATGATGCCTAGGGTGTGCCCATGATGCCCAGGCGTGTGCCCATCATGCCCAGGCGTGTGCCCATCATGCCCAGGGGTGTGCCCATGATGCCCAGGGGTGTGCCCATGATGCCCAGGGGTGTGCCCTTGATGCCCAGGCGTGTGCCCATGATGCCCAGGCCTGTGCCCATCATGCCCAGGGGTGTGCCCAGGCGTGTGCCCATGATGCCCAGGCGTGTGCCCATGATGCCCAGGCGTGTGCCCATCATGCCCAGGGGTGTGCCCATGATGCCCAGGCCTGTGCCCATCATGCCCAGGGGTGTGCCCAGGCGTGTGCCCATGATGCCCAGGCGTGTGCCCATGATGCCCAGGCGTGTGCCCATCATGCCCAGGGGTGTGCCCATGATGCCCAGGCGTGTGCCCATGATGCCCAGGGGTGTGCCCATGATGCCCAGGCGTGTGCCCATCATGCCCAGGCGTGTGCCCATCTTGCCCAGGGGTGTGCCCATGATGCCCAGGGGTGTGCCCATGATGCCCAGGCGGGTGCTCATGATGCCCAGGCAGGTGCCCATGATGCCCTGGTGCGTGCCCAACATGCCCAGGGGTGTGCCCATGATGCCTAGGCGGGTGCCCATGATGCCCAGGTGCGTGCCCATCATGCCCAGGGGTGTGGCCATGATGCCCAGGGGTGTGCCCATGATGCCCATGGGTGTGCCCATGATGCCCAAGCGTGTGCCCATAATGCCCAGGTGCGTGCCCAACATGCCCAGGGGTGTGCCCATGATGCCCAGGCGTGTGCCCATCATGCCCAGGCGTGTGCCCATGATGCCCAGGCAGGTGCCCATGATGCCCAGGCGGGTGCCCATTATGCCCAGACGGGTGTGCCCATGATGCCCAGACGGGTGTGCCCATGATGCCCAGGTGCGTGCCCAACATGCCTAGGGGTGTGTCCATGATGCCCAAGCGTGTGCCCATCATGCCCAGGCGTGTGCCCATGATGCCCAGGCAGGTGCCCATGATGCCCTGGTGCGTGCCCAACATGCCCAGGGGTGTGCCCATGATGCCCAGGCGGGTGCCCATGATGCCCAGGTGTGTGCCCATGATGCCCAGGCGTGTGCCCATCATGCCCAGGCGTGTGCCCATCATGCCCAGGCGTGTGCCCATCATGCCCAGGGGTGTGCCCATGATGCCCAGGGGTGTGCCCATGATGCCCAGGCGGGTGCCCATCATGCTCAGGCGTGTGCCCATCATGCCCATGCGTGTGCCCATCATGCCCAGGCGTGTGCCCATCATGCCCAGGGGTGTGCCCATCATGCCCAGGGGTGTGCCCATCATGCCCAGGCGTGTGCCCAGGCGCGTGCCCAACATGCCCAGGGGTGTGCCAAAGATGCCCAGGCGTGTGCCCATCATGCCCAGGCGTGTGCCCATCATGCCCAGGGGTGTGCCCATGATGCCCAAGGGTGTGCCCATCATGCCCAGGCGTGTGCCCATCATGCCCAGGGGTGTGCCCATCATGCCCTGGGGTGTGCCCATCATGCCCAGGCGTGTGCCCAGGCGCGTGCCCAACATGCCCAGGGGTGTGCCCATGATGCCCAGGCGTGTGCCCATCATGCCCAGGCGCGTGCCCATCATGCCCAGGGGTGTGCCCATGATGCCCAGGGGTGTGCCCATGATGCCCAGGTGGGTGCCCATGATTCCCTGGTGCGTGCCCAACATGCCCAGGGGTGTGCCCATGATGCCCAAGCGGGTGCCCATGATGCCCAGGTGCGTGCCCAACATGCCCAGGGGTGTGCCCATGATGCCCATGCATGTGCCCATGATGCCCATGCGTGTGCCCATCATGCCCAGGGGTGTGCCCATGAAGCCCAGGCGTGTGCCCATGATGCCCTGGTGCGTGCCCAACATGCCCAGGGGTGTGCCCATGATGCCCAGGCGTATGCCCATCATGCCCAGGCGTGGGCCCATGATGCCCAGGCGAGTGCCCATGATGCCCTGGTGCGTGCCCAACATGCCCACGGGTGTGCCCATGATGCCCAGGCGTGTGCACATGATGCCCAGGTGCGTGCCCAACATGCCCAGGGGTGTGCCCATGATGCCCAGGCGTGTGCCCATGATGCCCATGCGTGTGCCCATGATGCCCAGGGGTGTGCCCATGATGCCCAGGCGTGTGTCCATGATGCCCAGGCGTGTGCCTAGGATGCCCTGGTGCGTGCCCAACATGCCCAGGGATGTGCCCATGATGCCCAGGCGTGTGCCCATGATGCCCAGGCGTGTGCCCATCATGCCCAGGGGTGTGCCCATGATGCCCATTCGTGTGCCCATCATGCCCAGGGGTGTGCCCATGATGCCTAGGGTGTGCCCATGATGCCCAGGCGTGTGCCCATCATGCCCAGGGGTGTGCCCATCATGCCCAGGGGTGTGCCCATGATGCCCAGGGGTGTGCCCATGATGCCCAGGGGTGTGCCCTTGATGCCCAGGCGTGTGCCCATGATGCCCAGGCCTGTGCCCATCATGCCCAGGGGTGTGCCCAGGCGTGTGCCCATGATGCCCAGGCGTGTGCCCATGATGCCCAGGCGTGTGCCCATCATGCCCAGGGGTGTGCCCATGATGCCCAGGCCTGTGCCCATCATGCCCAGGGGTGTGCCCAGGCGTGTGCCCATGATGCCCAGGCGTGTGCCCATGATGCCCATGCGTGTGCCCATCATGCCCAGGGGTGTGCCCATGATGCCCAGGCGTGTGCCCATGATGCCCAGGGGTGTGCCCATGATGCCCAGGCGTGTGTCCATGATGCCCAGGCGTGTGCCTAGGATGCCCTGGTGCGTGCCCAACATGCCCAGGGATGTGCCCATGATGCCCAGGCGTGTGCCCATCATGCCCAGGCGTGTGCCCATCATGCCCAGGGGTGTGCCCATGATGCCCAGGCGTGTGCCCATGATGCCCATGCGTGTGCCATCATACCCAGGGGTGTGCCCATGATGCCTAGGGGTGTGTCCATGATGCCCAGGCGTGTGCCCATCATGCCCAGGCGTGTGCCCATCATGCCCAGGGGTGTGCCCATGATGCCCAGGGGTGTGCCCATGATGCCCAGGGGTGTGCCCATGATGCCCAGGCGTGTGCCCATAATGCCCAGGTGCGTGCCCAACATGCCCAGGGGTGTGCCCATGATGCGCAGGCGTGTGCCCATCATGCCCAGGCGTGTGCCCATGATGCCCAGGGGAGTGCCCATGATGCCCAGGCGTGTGCCCATCATGCCCAGGCGTGTGCCTATGATGCCCAGGTGCGTGCCCAACATGCCCAAGGGTGTGCCCATGATGCCCAGACGTGTGCCCATCATGCCCAGGCGTGTGTCCATCATGCCCAGGGGTGTGCCCATGATGCCCAGGGGTGTGCCCATGATGCCCAGGTGCGTGCCCAACATGCCCAGGGGTGTGCCCATGATGCCCAGGCGTGTGCCCATGATGCCCATGCGTGTGCCCATGATGGCCAGGGGTGTGCCCATGATGCCCAGGCGTGTGTCCATGATGCCCAGGCGTGTGCCTAGGATGCCCTGGTGCGTGCCCAACATGCCCAGGGATGTGCCCATGATGCCCAGGCGTGTGCCCATGATGCCCAGGCGTGTGCCCATCATGCCTAGGGGTGTGCCCATGATGCCCAGGCGTGTGCCCATGATGCCCATGCGTGTGCCCATCATACCCAGGGGTGTGCCCATGATGCCTAGGGGTGTGCCCATGATGCCCAGGCGTGTGCCCATCATGCCCAGGCGTGTGCCCATCATGCCCAGGGGTGTGGCCATGATGCCCAGGGGTGTGCCCATGATGCCCATGGGTGTGCCCATGATGCCCAAGCGTGTTCCCATAATGCCCAGGTGCGTGCCCAACATGCCCAGGGGTGTGCCCATGATGCCCAGGCGTGTGCCCATCATGCCCAGGCGTGTGCCCATGATGCCCAGGCAGGTGCCCATGATGCCCAGGCGGGTGCCCATGATGCCCAGACGGGTGTGCCCATGATGCCCAGACGGGTGTGCCCATGATGCCCAGGGGCGTGCCCATCATGCCCAGGGGTGTGCCCATGATGCCCAGGGGTGTGCCCATGATGCCCAGGCGTGTGCCCATCATGCCCAGGCGTGTGCCCATGATGCCCTGGTGTGTGCCCAATATGCCCAGGGGTGTGACCATGATGCCCAGGCATATGCCCATGATGCCCTGGTGCGTGCCCAACATGCCCAGGGGTGTGCCCATGATGCCCAGGGGTGTACCCATCATGCCCAGGGGTGTGCCCATGATGCCCAGGGGCGTGCCCATCATGCCCAGGGGTGTGCCCATGATGCCCAGGGATGTGCCCATGATGCCCAGGCGTGTGCCCATCATGCCCAGGGGTGTGCCCATGATGCCTAGGGGTGTGCCCATGATGCCCAGGCGTGTGCCCATCATGCCCAGGCGTGTGCCCATCATGCCCAGGGGTGTGCCCATGATGCCCAGCGGTGTGCCCATGATGCCCAGGGGTGTGCCCATGATGCCCAGGCGTGTGCCCATAATGCCCAGGTGCGTGCCCAACATGCCTAGGGGTGTGTCCATGATGCCCAGGCGTGTGCCCATCATGCCCAGGCGTGTGCCCATGATGCCCAGGCAGGTGCCCATGATGCCCTGGTGCGTGCCCAACATGCCCAGGGGTGTGCCCATGATGCCCAGGCGGGTGCCCATGATGCCCAGGTGTGTGCCCATGATGCCCAGGCGTGTGCCCATCATGCCCAGGCGTGTGCCCATCATGCCCAGGCGTGTGCCCATCATGCCCAGGGGTGTGCCCATGATGCCCAGGCGTGTGCCCATGATGCACAGGTGCATGCCCAACATGCCCAGGGGTGTGCCCATGATGCCCAGGCGTGTGCCCATGATGCCCATGCGTGTGCCAATGATGCCCAGGGGTGTGCCCAGGATGCCCAGGCGTGTGTCCATGATGCCCAGGCGTGTGCCTATGATGCCCTGGTGCGTGCCCAACATGACCAGGGGTGTGCCCATGATGTCCATGCGTGTGCCCATGATGCCGAGGCGTGTGCCCATCATGCCCAGGGGTGTGCCCATGATGCCCAGGGGTGTGCCCAGGATGCCCAGGGGTGTGCCCATGATGCCCAGGGGTGTGCCCAGGATGCCCAGGGGTGTGCCCATGATGCCCAGGGGTGTGCCCATGATGCCCAGGCGTGTGCCCATCATGCCCAGGGGTGTGCCCAGGATGCCCAGGCGTGTGTCCATGATGCCCAGGCGTGTGCCTATGATGCCCTGGTGCGTGCCCAACATGACCAGGGGTGTGCCCATGATGTCCATGCGTGTGCCCATGATGCCGAGGCGTGTGCCCATCATGCCCAGGGGTGTGCCCATGATGCCCAGTCGTGTGCCCATGATGCCCATGCGTGTGCCCATCATGCCCAGGGGTGTGCCCATGATGCCTATGGGTGTGCCCATGATGCCCAGGGATGTGCCCATGATGCCCAGGGGTGTGCCCATGATGCCCAGGTGCGTGCCCAACATGCCCAGGGGTGTGCCCATGATGCCCAGGCGTATATCCATCATGCCCAGGCGTGTGCCCATGATGCCCAGGCGAGTGCCCATGATGCCCTGGTGCGTGCCCAACATGCCCACGGGTGTGCCCATGATGCCCAGGCGTGTGCCCATGATGCCCCGGCGTGTGCCCATGATGCCCAGGTGCGTGCCCAACATGCCCAGGGGTGTGCCCATGATGCCCAGGCGTGTGCCCATGATGCCCATGCGTGTGCCCATGATGCCCAGGGGTGTGCCCATGATGCCCAGGCGTGCGTCCATGATGCCCAGGCGTGTGCCTAGGATGCCCTGGTGCGTGCCCAACATGCCCAGGGATGTGCCCATGATGCCCAGGCGTGTGCCCATGATGCCCAGGCGTGTGCCCATCATGCCCAGGGGTGTGCCCATGATGCCCAGGCGTGTGCCCATGATGCCCATTCGTGTGCCCATCATGCCCAGGGGTGTGCCCATGATGCCTAGGGTGTGCCCATGATGCCCAGGCGTGTGCCCATCATGCCCAGGCGTGTGCCCATCATGCCCAGGGGTGTGCCCATGATGCCCAGGGGTGTGCCCATGATGCCCAGGGGTGTGCCCTTGATGCCCAGGCGTGTGCCCATAATGCCCAGGTGCGTGCCCAACATGCCCAGGGGTGTGCCCATGATGCCCAGGCGTGTGCCCATCATGCCCAGGCGTGTGCCCATCTTGCCCAGGGGTGTGCCCATGATGCCCAGGGGTGTGCCCATGATGCCCAGGCGGGTGCCCATGATGCCCAGGCAGGTGCCCATGATGCCCTGGTGCGTGCCCAACATGCCCAGGGGTGTGCCCATGATGCCCAGGCGGGTGCCCATGATGCCCAGGTGCGTGCCCAACATGCCCAGGGGTGTGCCCATGATGCCCAGGCGTGTGCCCATAATGCCCATGCGTGTGCCCATCATGCCTAGGGGTGTGCCCATGAAGCCCAGGCGTGTGCCCATGATGCCCAGGCGTGTGCCCATGATGCCCTGGTGCGTGCCCAACATGCCCAGGGGTGTGCCCATGATGCCTTGGTGCGTGCCCAACATGCCCAGGGGTGTGCCCATGATGCCCAGGCGTGTGCCCATGATGCCCAGGTGCGTGCCCAACATGCCCAGGGGTGTGCCCATGATGCCCAGGGGTGTGCCCATGATGCCCAGGCGTGTGCCCATGATGCCCTGGTGCGTGCCCAACATGCCCAAGGATGTGCGCATGATGCCCAGGCGTGTGCCCATGATGCCCAGGTGCGTGCCCAACATGCCCAGGGGTGTGCCCATGATGCCCAGGCGTGTGCCCATGATGCCCAGGCGTGTGCCCATCATGCCCAGGGGTGTGCCCATGATGCCCAGGCGAGTGCCCATGATGCCCAGGCGTGTGCCCATGATGCCCATGCGTGTGCCCATGATGCCCTAGTGCGTGCCCAACATGCCCAGGGTGTGCCCATGATGCCCAGGCGTGTGCCCATCATGCCCAGGTGCGTGCCCAACATGCCCAGGGGTGGGCCCATGATGCCTAGGCGTGTGCCCATGATGCCCAGGCGTCTGCCCATCATGCCTAGGGGTGTGCCCATGATGCCCAAGTGTGTGCCCATCATTCCCAGGCGTGTGCCCATGATGCCCAGGCGTGTGCCCATCATGCCCAGGCATGTGCCCATGATGCCCAGGTGCGTGCCCAACATGCACAGGGGTGTGCCCATGATGCCCAGGCGTGTACCCATCATGCCTAGGGGAGTGCCCATGATGCCCAGGGGTGTGCCCATGATGCCCAAGCGTGTGCCCATGATGCCCTAGCGTGCGCCCATGATGCCCAGGCGTGTGCCCATCATGCCCAGGCGTGTGCCCATCATGCCCAGGGGTGTGCCCATGATGCCCAGGTGCGTGCCCAACATGCCCAGGGGTGTGCCCATTATACCCAGGCGTGTGCCCATCATGCCCAGGCATGTGCCCATCATGCCCAGGGATGTGCCCACGATGCCCAGGCGTGTGCCCATGATGCCAAGGCGTGTGCCCATGATGCCCATGCGTGTGCCCATGATGCCCTAGTACATGCCCAACATGCCCAGGGGTGTGCCCATGATGCCCAGGTGCGTGCCCAACATGCCCAGGGGTGTGCCCATGATGCCCAAGCGTGTGCCCATCATGCCCATGCGTGTGCCCATCATGCCCAGGGGTGTGCCCATGATGCCCAGGCGTGTGTCCATGATGCCCAGGCGTGTGCCTATGATGCCCTGGTGCGTGCCCAACATGCCCAGGCGTGTGCCCATGATGCCCAGACTTGTGCCCATCATGCCCAGGGGTGTGCCCATGATGCCCAGGCGGGTGCCCATCATGCCCAGGCGTGTGCCCATGATGCCCAGGTGCGTGCCCAACATGCCCAGGGGTGTGCCCATGATGCCCAGGCGTGTGCCCAACATGCCCAGGCGTGTGCCCATCATGCCCAGGGGTGTGCCCATGATGCCCAGGGGTGTGCCCATGATGCCCAGGCGTGTGTCCATGATGCCCAGGCGTGTGCCTATGATGCCCTGCTGCGTGCCCAACATGCCCAGGGGTGTGCCCATGATGCCCAGGCGTGTGCCCAGGAAGCCCAGGGGTGTGCCCATGATGCCCAGTCGTGTGCCCATCATGCCCATGCGTGTGCCCATCATGCCCAGGCGTGTGCCCATCATGCCCAGGGGTGTGCCCATCATGCCCAGGGGTGTGCCCATCATGCCCAGGGGTGTGCCCATGATGCCCAAGCGGGTGCCCATAATGCCCAGGTGCGTGCCCAACATGCCCAGGGGTGTGCCCATGATGCCCATGCATGTGCCCATGATGCCCATGCGTGTGCCCATCATGCCCAGGGGTGTGCCCATGAAGCCCAGGCGTGTGCCCATGATGCCCTGGTGCGTGCCCAACATGCCCAGGGGTGTGCCCATGATGCCCAGGCGTATGCCCATCATGCCCAGGCGTGTGCCCATGATGCCCAGGCGAGTGCCCATGATGCCCTGGTGCGTGCCCAACATGCCCACGGGTGTGCCCATGATGCCCAGGCGTGTGCCCATGATGCCCAGGTGCGTGCCCAACATGCCCAGGGGTGTGCCCATGATGCCCAGGCGTGTGCCCATGATGCCCATGCGTGTGCCCATGATGCCCAGGGGTGTGCCCATGATGCCCAGGCGTGTGTCCATGATGCCCAGGCGTGTGCCTAGGATACCCTGGTGCGTGCCCAACATGCCCAGGGATGTGCCCATGATGCCCAGGCGTGTGCCCATGATGCCCAGGCGTGTGCCCATCATGCCTAGGGGTGTGCCCATGATGCCCAGGCGTGTGCCCATGATGCCCATGCGTGTGCCCATCATACCCAGGGGTGTGCCCATGATGCCTAGGGGTGTGCCCATGATGCCCAGGCGTGTGCCCATGATGCCCAGGCGTGTGCCCATCATGCCCAGGGGTGTGGCCATGATGCCTAGGGGTGTGCCCATGATGCCCATGGGTGTGCCCATGATGCCCAAGCGTGTGCCCATAATGCCCAGGTGCGTGCCCAACATGCCCAGGGGTGTGCCCATGATGCCCAGGCGTGTGCCCATCATGCCCAGGCGTGTGCCCATGATGCCCAGGCAGGTGCCCATGATGCCCAGGCGGGTGCCCATGATGCCCAGACGGGTGTGCCCATGATGCCCAGACGGGTGTGCCCATGATGCCCAGGTGCGTGCCCAACATGCCTTGGGGTGTGTCCATGATGCCCAGGCGTGTGCCCATCATGCCCAGGTGTGTGCCCATGATGCCCAGGCAGGTGCCCATGATGCCCTGGTGCGTGCCCAACATGCCCAGGGGTGTGCCCATCATGCCCAGGGGTGTGCCCATCATGCCCAGGGGTGTGCCCATGATGCCCAAGCGGGTGCCCATAATGCCCAGGTGCGTGCCCAACATGCCCAGGGGTGTGCCCATGATGCCCATGCATGTGCCCATGATGCCCATGCGTGTGCCCATCATGCCCAGGGGTGTGCCCATGAAGCCCAGGCGTGTGCCCATGATGCCCTGGTGCGTGCCCAACATGCCCAGGGGTGTGCCCATGATGCCCAGGCGTATGCCCATCATGCCCAGGCGTGTGCCCATGATGCCCAGGCGAGTGCCCATGATGCCCTGGTGCGTGCCCAACATGCCCACGGGTGTGCCCATGATGCCCAGGCGTGTGCCCATGATGCCCAGGTGCGTGCCCAACATGCCCAGGGGTGTGCCCATGATGCCCAGGCGTGTGCCCATGATGCCCATGCGTGTGCCCATGATGCCCAGGGGTGTGCCCATGATGCCCAGGCGTGTGTCCATGATGCCCAGGCGTGTGCCTAGGATACCCTGGTGCGTGCCCAACATGCCCAGGGATGTGCCCATGATGCCCAGGCGTGTGCCCATGATGCCCAGGCGTGTGCCATCATGCCTAGGGGTGTGCCCATGATGCCCAGGCGTGTGCCCATGATGCCCATGCGTGTGCCCATCATACCCAGGGGTGTGCCCATGATGCCTAGGGGTGTGCCCATGATGCCCAGGCGTGTGCCCATGATGCCCAGGCGTGTGCCCATCATGCCCAGGGGTGTGGCCATGATGCCTAGGGGTGTGCCCATGATGCCCATGGGTGTGCCCATGATGCCCAAGCGTGTGCCCATAATGCCCAGGTGCGTGCCCAACATGCCCAGGGGTGTGCCCATGATGCCCAGGCGTGTGCCCATCATGCCCAGGCGTGTGCCCATGATGCCCAGGCAGGTGCCCATGATGCCCAGGCGGGTGCCCATGATGCCCAGACGGGTGTGCCCATGATGCCCAGACGGGTGTGCCCATGATGCCCAGGTGCGTGCCCAACATGCCTTGGGGTGTGTCCATGATGCCCAGGCGTGTGCCCATCATGCCCAGGTGTGTGCCCATGATGCCCAGGCAGGTGCCCATGATGCCCTGGTGCGTGCCCAACATGCCCAGGGGTGTGCCCATGATGCCCAGGTGGGTGCCCATGATGCCCAGGTGTGTGCCCATGATGCCCAGGCGTGTGCCCATCATGCCCAGGCGTGTGCCCATCATGCCCAGGCGTGTGCCCATCATGCCCAGGGGTGTGCCCATGATGCCCAGGGGTGTGCCCATGATGCCCAGGCGGGTGCCCATCATGCTCAGGCGTGTGCCCATCATGCCCATGCGTGTGCCCATCATGCCCAGGCGTGTGCCCATCATGCCCAAGGGTGTGCCCATCATGCCCAGGGGTGTGCCCATCATGCCCAGGCGTGTGCCCAGGCGCGTGCCCAACATGCCCAGGGGTGTGCCCATGATGCCCAGGCGTGTGCCCATCATGCCCAGGCGTGTGCCCATCATGCCCAGGGGTGTGCCCATGATGCCCAGGGGTGTGCCCATGATGCCCAGGCGTGTGTCCATGATGCCCAGGCGTGTGCCTATGATGCCCTGCTGCGTGCCCAACATGCCCAGGGGTGTGCCCATGATGCCCAGGCGTGTGCCCAGGATGCCCAGGGGTGTGCCCATGATGCCCAGTCGTGTGCCCATGATGCCCATGCGTGTGCCCATCATGCCCAGGGGTGTGCCCATGATGCCTAGGGGTGTGCCCATGATGCCCAGGCGTGTGCCCATCATGCCCAGGCGTGTGCCCATGATGCCCAGGGGTGTGCCCATGATGCCCAGGCGTGTGCCCATGATGCCCAAGCGTGTGCCCATGATGCCCAGGTGCGTGCCCAACATGCCAAGGGGTGTGCCCATGATGCCCAGGCGCGTGCCCATCATGCCCAGGGGTGTGCCCATGATGCCCAGGGGTGTGCCCATGATGCCCAGGTGGGTGCCCATGATTCCCTGGTGCGTGCCCAACATGCCCAGGGGTGTGCCCATGATGCCCAAGCGGGTGCCCATGATGCCCAGGTGCGTGCCCAACATGCCCAGGGGTGTGCCCATGATGCCCATGCATGTGCCCATGATGCCCATGCGTGTGCCCATCATGCCCAGGGGCGTGCCCATGAAGCCCAGGCGTGTGCCCATGATGCCCTGGTGCGTGCCCAACATGCCCAGGGGTGTGCCCATGATGCCCAGGCGTATGCCCATCATGCCCAGGCGTGTGCCCATGATGCCCAGGCGAGTGCCCATGATGCCCTGGTGCGTGCCCAACATGCCCACGGGTGTGCCCATGATGCCCAGGCGTGTGCCCATGATGCCCAGGTGCGTGCCCAACATGCCCAGGGGTGTGCCCATGATGCCCAGGCGTGTGCCCATGATGCCCATGCGTGTGCCCATGATGCCCAGGGGTGTGCCCATGATGCCCAGGCGTGTGTCCATGATGCCCAGGCGTGTGCCTAGGATGCCCTGGTGCGTGCCCAACATGCCCAGGGATGTGCCCATGATGCCCAGGCGTGTGCCCATGATGCCTAGGCGTGTGCCCATCATGCCCAGGGGTGTGCCCATGATGCCCATTCGTGTGCCCATCATGCCCAGGGGTGTGCCCATGATGCCTAGGGTGTGCCCATGATGCCCAGGCGTGTGCCCATCATGCCCAGGCGTGTGCCCATCATGCCCAGGCGTGTGCCCGTCATGCCCAGGGGTGTGCCCATGATGCCCAGGGGTGTGCCCTTGATGCCCAGGCGTGTGCCCATGATGCCCAGGCCTGTGCCCATCATGCCCAGGGGTGTGCCCAGGCGTGTGCCCATGATGCCCAGGCGTGTGCCCATGATGCCCAGGCGTGTGCCCATCATGCCCAGGGGTGTGCCCATGATGCCCAGGCATGTGCCCATCATGCCCAGGGATGTGCCCAGGCGTGTGCCCATGATGCCCAGGCGTGTGCCCATGATGCCCAGGCGTGTGCCCATCATGCCCAGGGGTGTGCCCATGATGCCCGGGCGTGTGCCCATGATGCCCAGGGGTGTGCCCATGATGCCCAGGCGTGTGTCCATGATGCCCAGGCGTGTGCCTAGGATGCCCTGGTGCGTGCCCAACATGCCCAGGGATGTGCCCATGATGCCCAGGCGTGTGCCCATCATGCCCAGGCGTGTGCCCATCATGCCCAGGGGTGTGCCCATGATGCCCAGGCGTGTGCCCATGATGCCCATGCGTGTGCCCATCATACCCAGGGCTGTGCCCATGATGCCTAGGGGTGTGTCCATGATGCCCAGGCGTGTGCCCATCATGCCCAGGCGTGTGCCCATCATGCCCAGGGGTGTGCCCATGATGCCCAGGGGTGTGCCCATGATGCCCAGGGGTGTGCCCATGATGCCCAGGCGTGTGCCCATAATGCCCAGGTGCGTGCCCAACATGCCCAGGGGTGTGCCCATGATGCACAGGCGTGTGCCCATCATGCCCAGGCGTGTGCCCATGATGCCCAGGGGAGTGCCCATGATGCCCAGGCGTGTGCCCATCATGCCCAGGCGTGTGCCTATGATGCCCAGGTGCGTGCCCAACATGCCCAAGGGTGTGCCCATGATGCCCAGACGTGTGCCCATCATGCCCAGGCGTGTGTCCATCATGCCCAGGGGTGTGCCCATGATGCCCAGGGGTGTGCCCATGATGCCCAGGTGCGTGCCCAACATGCCCAGGGGTGTGCCCATGATGCCCAGGCGTGTGCCCATGATGCCCATGCGTGTGCCCATGATGCCCAGGGGTGTGCCCATGATGCCCAGGCGTGTGTCCATGATGCCCAGGCGTGTGCCTAGGATGCCCTGGTGCGTGCCCAACATGCCCAGGGATGTGCCCATGATGCCCAGGCGTGTGCCCATGATGCCCAGGCGTGTGCCCATCATGCCTAGGGGTGTGCCCATGATGCCTAGGCGTGTGCCCATGATGCCCATGCGTGTGCCCATCATACCCAGGGGTGTGCCCATGATGCCTAGGGGTGTGCCCATGATGCCCAGGCGTGTGCCCATCATGCCCAGGCGTGTGCCCATCATGCCCAGGGGTGTGGCCATGATGCCCAGGGGTGTGCCCATGATGCCCATGGGTGTGCCCATGATGCCCAAGCGTGTGCCCATAATGCCCAGGTGCGTGCCCAACATGCCCAGGGGTGTGCCCATGATGCCCAGGCGTGTGCCCATCATGCCCAGGCGTGTGCCCATGATGCCCAGGCAGGTGCCCATGATGCCCAGGCGGGTGCCCATGATGCCCAGACGGGTGTGCCCATGATGCCCAGACGGGTGTGCCCATGATGCCCAGGTGCGTGCCCAACATGCCTAGGGGTGTGTCCATGATGCCCAGGCGTGTGCCCATCATGCCCAGGCGTGTGCCCATGATGCCCAGGCAGGTGCCCATGATGCCCTGGTGCGTGCCCAACATGCCCAGGGGTGTGCCCATGATGCCCAGGCGGGTGCCCATGATGCCCAGGTGTGTGCCCATGATGCCCAGGCGTGTGCCCATCATGCCCAGGCGTGTGCCCATCATGCCCAGGCGTGTGCCCATCATGCCCAGGGGTGTGCCCATGATGCCCAGGGGTGTGCCCATGATGCCCAGGCGGGTGCCCATCATGCTCAGGCGTGTGCCCATCATGCCCATGCGTGTGCCCATCATGCCCAGGCGTGTGCCCATCATGCCCAGGGGTGTGCCCATCATGCCCAGGGGTGTGCCCATCATGCCCAGGCGTGTGCCCAGGCGCGTGCCCAACATGCCCAGGGGTGTGCCCATGATGCCCAGGCGTGTGCCCATCATGCCCAGGCGTGTGCCCATCATGCCCAGGGGTGTGCCCATGATGCCCAGGGGTGTGCCCATGATGCCCAGGCGTGTGTCCATGATGCCCAGGCGTGTGCCTATGATGCCCTGCTGCGTGCCCAACATGCCCAGGGGTGTGCCCATGATGCCCAGGCGTGTGCCCAGGATGCCCAGGGGTGTGCCCATGATGCCCAGTCGTGTGCCCATGATGCCCATGCGTGTGCCCATCATGCCCAGGGGTGTGCCCATGATGCCTAGGGGTGTGCCCATGATGCCCAGGCGTGTGCCCATCATGCCCAGGCGTGTGCCCATGATGCCCAGGGGTGTGCCCATGATGCCCAGGCGTGTGCCCATGATGCCCAAGCGTGTGCCCATGATGCCCAGGTGCGTGCCCAACATGCCCAGGGGTGTGCCCATGATGCCCAGGCGTGTGCCCATCATGCCCATTGGTGTGCCCATGTTGCCCAGGGGTGTGCCCATGATGCCCAGGTGGGTGCCCATGATTCCCTGGTGCGTGCCCAACATGCCCAGGGGTGTGCCCATGATGCCCAAGCGGGTGCCCATGATGCCCAGGTGCGTGCCCAACATGCCCAGGGGTGTGCCCATGATGCCCATGCATGTGCCCATGATGCCCATGCGTGTGCCCATCATGCCCAGGGGTGTGCCCATGAAGCCCAGGCGTGTGCCCATGATGCCCTGGTGCGTGCCCAACATGCCCAGGGGTGTGCCCATGATGCCCAGGCGTATGCCCATCATGCCCAGGCGTGTGCCCATGATGCCCAGGCGAGTGCCCATGATGCCCTGGTGCGTGCCCAACATGCCCACGGGTGTGCCCATGATGCCCAGGCGTGTGCCCATGATGCCCAGGTGCGTGCCCAACATGCCCAGGGGTGTGCCCATGATGCCCAGGCGTGTGCCCAAGATGCCCATGCATGTGCCCATGATGCCCAGGGGTGTGCCCATGATGCCCAGGCGTGTGTCCATGATGCCCAGGCGGGTGCCTAGGATGCCCTGGTGCGTGCCCAACATGCCCAGGGATGTGCCCATGATGCCTAGGCGTGTGCCCATGATGCCCAGGCGTGTGCCCATCATGCCCAGGGGTGTGCCCATGATGCCCAGGCGTGTGCCCATGATGCCCAATCGTGTGCCCATCATGCCCAGGGGTGTGCCCATGATGCCTAGGGTGTGCCCATGATGCCCAGGCGTGTGCCCATGATGCCCAGGCGTGTGCCCATCATGCCCAGGGGTGTGCCCATGATGCCCAGGGGTGTGCCCATCATGCCCAGGGGTGTGCCCTTGATGCCCAGGCGTGTGCCCATAATGCCCAGGTGCGTGCCCAACATGCCCAGGGGTGTGCCCATGATGCCCAGGCGTGTGCCCATCCTGCCCAGGCGTGTGCCCATCTTGCCCAGGGGTGTGCCCATGATGCCCAGGGGTGTGCCCATGATGCCCAGGCGGGTGCCCATGATGCCCAGGCAGGTGCCCATGATGCCCTGGTGCGTGCCCAACATGCCCAGGGGTGTGCCCATAATGCCCAGGCGGGTGCCCATGATGCCCAGGTGCGTGCCCAACATGCCCAGGGGTGTGCCCATGATGCCCAGGCGTGTGCCCATGATGCCCATGCGTGTGCCCATCATGCCCAGGGGTGTGCCCATGAAGCCCAGGCGTGTGCCCATGATGCCCAGGCGTGTGCCCATGATGCCCTGGTGCGTGCCCAACATGCCCAGGGGTGTGCCCATGATGTCTTGGTGCGTGCCCAACATGCCCAGGGGTGTGCCCATGATGCCCAGGCGTGTGCCCATGATGCCCAGGTGCGTGCCCAACATGCCCAGGGGTGTGCCCATGATGCCCAGGGGTATGCCCATGATGCCCAGGCGTGTGCCCATGATGCCCTGGTGCGTGCCCAACATGCCCAAGGATGTGCGCATGATGCCCAGGCGTGTGCCCATGATGCCCAGGTGCGTGCCCAACATGCCCAGGGGTGTGCCCATGATGCCCAGGCGTGTGCCCATGATGCCCAGGCGTGTGCCCATCATGCCCAGGGGTGTGCCCATGATGCCCAGGCGAGTGCCCATGATGCCCAGGCGTGTGCCCATGATGCCCATGCGTGTGCCCATGATGCCCTAGTGCGTGCCCAACATGCCCAGGGTGTGCCCATGATGCCCAGGCGTGTGCCCATCATGCCCAGGTGCGTGCCCAACATGCCCAGGGGTGGGCCCATGATGCCTAGGCGTGTGCCCATGATGCCCAGGCGTCTGCCCATCATGCCTAGGGGTGTGCCCATGATGCCCAAGTGTGTGCCCATCATTCCCAGGCGTGTGCCCGTGATGCCCAGGCGTGTGCCCATCATGCCCAGGCATGTGCCCATGATGCCCAGGTGCGTGCCCAACATGCACAGGGGTGTGCCCATGATGCCCAGGCATGTACCCATCATGCCTAGGGGAGTGCCCATGATGCCCAGGGGTGTGCCCATGATGCCCAAGCGTGTGCCCATGATGCCGTAGCGTGCGCCCATGATGCCCAGGCGTGTGCCCATCATGCCCAGGCGTGTGCCCATGATGCCCAGGGGTGTGCCCATGATGCCCAGGTGCGTGCCCAACATGCCCAGGGGTGTGCCCATTATACCCAGGCGTGTGCCCATCATGCCCAGGCGTGTGCCCATCATGCCCAGGGATGTGCCCACGATGCCCAGGCGTGTGCCCATGATGCCAAGGCGTGTGCCCATGATGCCCATGCGTGTGCCCATGATGCCCTAGTACGTGGCCAACATGCCCAGGGGTGTGCCCATGATGCCCAGGCGTGTGCCCATGATGCCCAGGTGTGTGCCCAACATGCCCAGGGGTGTGCCCATGATGCCCAGGCATGTGCCCATGATGCCCAGGCCTGTGCCCATCATGCCCAGGGGTGTGCCCAGGCGTGTGCCCATGATGCCCAGGCGTGTGCCCATGATGCCCAGGCGTGTGCCCATCATGCCCAGGGGTGTGCCCATGATGCCCAGGCCTGTGCCCATCATGCCCAGTGGTGTGCCCAGGCGTGTGCCCATGATGCCCAGGCGTGTGCCCATGATGCCCAGGCGTGTGCCCATCATGCCCAGGGGTGTGCCCATGATGCCCAGGCGTGTGCCCATGATGCCAAGGGGTGTGCCCATGATGCCCAGGCGTGTGTCAATGATGCCCAGGCGTGTGCCTAGGATGCCCTAGTGCGTGCCCAACATGCCCAGGGATGTGCCCATGATGCCCAGGCATGTGCCCATCATGCCCAGGCGTGTGCCCATCATGCCCAGGGGTGTGCCCATGATGCCCAGGCGTGTGCCCATGATGCCCATGCGTGTGCCCATCATACCCAGGGGTATGCCCATGATGCCTAGGGGTGTGTCCATGATGCCCAGGCGTGTGCCCATCATGCCCAGGCGTGTGCCCATCATGCCCAGGGGTGTGCCCATGATGCCCAGGGGTGTGCCCATGATGCCCAGGGGTGTGCCCATGATGCCCAGGCGTGTGCCCATAATGCCCAGGTGCGTGCCCAACATGCCCAGGGGTGTGCCCATGATGCGCAGGCGTGTGCCCATCATGCCCAGGCGTGTGCCCATGATGCCCAGGGGTGTGCCCATGATGCCCAGGCGTGTGCCCATCATGCCCAGGCGTGTGCCTATGATGCCCAGGTGCGTACCCAACATGCCCACGGGTGTGCCCATGATGCCCAGACGTGTGCCCATCATGCCCAGGCGTGTGTCCATCTTGCCCAGGGGTGTGCCCATGATGCGCAAGGGTGTGCCCATGATGCCCAGGGGTGTGCCCATGATGCCCAGGGGTGTGCCCATGATGCCCAGGCGTGTGTCCATGATGCCCAGGCGTGTGCCTAGGATGCCCTGGTGCGTGCCCAACATGCCCAGGGATGTGCCCATGATGCCCAGGCGTGTGCCCATGATGCCCAGGCGTGTGCCCATCATGCCTAGGGGAGTGCCCATGATGCCCAGGCGAGTGCCCATGATGCCCATGCGTGTGCCCATCATACCCAGGGGTGTGCCCATGATGCCTAGGGGAGTGCCCATGATGCCTAGGGGAGTGCCCATGATGCCCAGGCGTGTGCCCATGATGCCCATGCGTGTGCCCATCATACCCAGGGGTGTGCCCGTGATGCCCAGGGGTGTGCCCATGATGCCCAGGCGTGTGTCCATGATGCCCAGGCGTGTGCCTAGGATGCCCTGGTGCGTGCCCAACATGCCCAGGGATGTGCCCATGATGCCCAGGCGTGTGCCCATGATGCCCAGGCGTGTGCCCATCATGCCTAGGGGAGTGCCCATGATGCCCAGGCGTGTGCCCATGATGCCCATGCGTGTGCCCATCATACCCAGGCGTGTGCCCATGATGCCCAGGCGTGTGCCCATCATGCCTAGGGGAGTGCCCATGATGCCCAGGCGTGTGCCCATGATGCCCATGCGTGTGCCCATCATACCCAGGGGTGTGCCCATGATGCCCAGGCGTGTGCCCATCATGCCCAGGCGTGTGCCCATCATGCCCAGGGGTGTGGCCATGATGCCCAGGGGTGTGCCCATGATGCCCATGGGTGTGCCCATGATGCCCAAGCGTGTGCCCATAATGCCCAGGTGCGTGCCCAACATGCCCAGGGGTGTGCCCATGATGCCCAGGCGTGTGCCCATCATGCCCAGGCGTGTGCCCATGATGCCCAGGCAGGTGCCCATGATGCCCAGGCGGGTGCCCATGATGCCCAGACGGGTGTGCCCATGATGCCCTGACGGGTGTGCCCATGATGCCCTGGTGCGTGCCCAACATGCCCAGGGGTGTGCCCATGATGCCCAGACGTGTGCCCATCATGCCCAGGGGTGTGCCCATGATGCCCAGGCGGGTGCCCATCATGCCCAGGCAAGTGCCCATGATGCCCAGGTGCGTGCCCAACATGCCCAGAGGTGTGCCCATGATGCCCAGGCGTGTGCCCATCATGCTCAGGCGTGTGCCCATCATGCCCAGGCGTGTGCCCATCATGCCCAGGCGTGTGCCCATCATGCCCAGGGGTGTGCCCATCATGCCCAGGGGTGTGCCCATCATGCCCAGGCGTGTGCCCATCATGCCCAGGCGCGTGCCCAACATGCCCAGGGGTGTGCCCATGATGCACAGGCGTGTGCCCATCATGCCCAGGCGTGTGCCCATCATGCCCAGGGTTGTGCCCATCATGCCCAGGCGTGTGCCCATCATGCCCAGGCGTGTGCCCATCATGCCCAGGGGTGTGCCCATTATGCCCAGGGGTGTGCCCATGATGCCCAGGCGTGTGCCCATGATGCCCTGGCGTGTGCCCATGATGCCCTGGTGCGTGCCCAAATTGCCCAGGGGTGTGCCCATGATGCCCAGGCGTGTGCCCATGATGCCCAGGTGCGTGCCCAACATGCCCAGGGGTGTGCCCATGATGCCCAAGCGTGTGCCCATCATGCCCATGCGTGTGCCCATCATGCCCAGGGGTGTGCCCATCATGCCCAGGCGTGTGTCCATGATGCCCAGGCGTGTGCCTATGATGCCCTGGTGCGTGCCCAACATGCCCAGGGGTGTGCCCATGATGCCCAGGCGTGTGCCCATCATGCCCAGGCGTGTGCCCATCATGCCCAGTGGTGTGCCCATCATGCCCAGGCGTGTGCCCATGATGCCTAGGGGTGTGCCCATGATGCCCAGGCGTGTGCCCATCATGCCCAGGCGTGTGCCCATCATGCCCAGGGGTGTGCCCATCATGCCCAGGGGTGTGCCCATGATGCCCAGGGGTGTGCCCATGATGCCCAGGCGTGTGCCCATAATGCCCAGGTGCGTGCCCAACATGCCTAGGGGTGTGTCCATGATGCCCAGGCGTGTGCCCATCATGCCCAGGCGTGTGCCCATGATGCCCAGGCAGGTGCCCATGATGCCCTGGTGCGTGCCCAACATGCCTAGGGGTGTGTCCATGATGCCCAGGCGTGTGCCCATCATGCCCAGGCGTGTGCCCATGATGCCCAGGCAGGTGCCCATGATGCCCAGGTGCGTGCCCAACATGCCCAGAGGTGTGCCCATGATGCCCAGACTTGTGCCCATCATGCCCAGGGGTGTGCCCATGATGCCCAGGCGGTTGCCCATCATGCCCAGGCGTGTGCCCATGATGCCCAGGCGCGTGCCCATGATGCCTAGGGGTGTGCCCATGATGCCCAGGCGTGTGCCCATCATGCCCAGGCGTGTGCCCATCATGCCCAGGGGTGTGCCCATGATGCCCAGGGGTGTGCCCATCATGCCCAGGGGTGTGCCCATGATGCCCAGGCGCGTGCCCATCATGCCCAGGGGTGTGCCCATGATGCCCAGGTGGGTGCCCATGATTCCCTGGTGCGTGCCCAACATGCCCAGGGGTGTGCCCATGATGCCCAAGCGGGTGCCCATGATGCCCAGGTGCGTGCCCAACATGCCCAGGGGTGTGCCCATGATGCCCATGCATGTGCCCATGATGCCCATGCGTGTGCCCATCATGCCCAGGGGTGTGCCCATGATGCCCAGGCGTGTGCCCATGATGCCCTGGTGCGTGCCCAACATGCCCAGGGGTGTGCCCATGATGCCCAGGCGTATGCCCATGATGCCCAGGCGTGTGCCCATGATGCCCAGGCGAGTGCCCATGATGCCCTGGTGCGTGCCCAACATGCCCACGGGTGTGCCCATGATGCCCAGGCGTGTGCCCATGATGCCCAGGTGCGTGCCCAACATGCCCTGGGGTGTGCCCATGATGCCCAGGCGTGTGCCCATCATGCCCAGGCGTGTGCCCATGATGCCCAGGGGTGTGCCCATGATGCCCAGGCGTGTGCCCATCATGCCCAGGCGTGTGCCTATGATGCCCAGGTGCGTGCCCAACATGCCCAAGGGTGTGCCCATGATGCCCAGACGTGTGCCCATCATGGCCAGGCGTGTGCCCATCATGCCCAGGGGTGTGCCCATGATGCCCAGGGGTGTGCCCATGATGCCCAGGGGTGTGCCCATGATGCCCAGGCGTGTGCCCATAATGCCCAGGTGCGTGCCCAACATGCCCAGGGGTGTGCCCATGATGCGCAGGCGTGTGCCCATCATGCCCAGGCGTGTGCCCATGATGCCCAGGGGTGTGCCCATGATGCCCAGGCGTGTGCCCATCATGCCCAGGCGTGTGCCTATGATGCCCAGGTGCGTGCCCAACATGCCCAAGGGTGTGCCCATGATGCCCAGACGTGTGCCCATCATGCCCAGGCGTGTGTCCATCATGCCCAGGGGTGTGCCCATGATGCCCAGGGGTGTGCCCATGATGCCCAAGTGCGTGCCCAACATGCCCAGGGGTGTGCCCATGATGCCCAGGCGTGTGCCCATGATGCCCATGCGTGTGCCCATGATGCCCAGGGGTGTGCCCATGATGCCCAGGCGTGTGTCCATGATGCCCAGGCGTGTGCCTAGGATGCCCTGGTGCGTGCCCAACATGCCCAGGGATGTGCCCGTGATGCCCAGGCGTGTGCCCATGATGCCCAGGCGTGTGCCCATCATGCCTAGGGGTGTGCCCATGATGCCCAGGCGTGTGCCCATGATGCCCATGCGTGTGCCCATCATACCCAGGGGTGTGCCCATGATGCCTAGGGGTGTGCCCGTGATGCCCAGGCGTGTGCCCATCATGCCCAGGCGTGTGCCCATCATGCCCAGGGGTGTGGCCATGATGCCCAGGGGTGTGCCCATGATGCCCATGGGTGTGCCCATGATGCCCAAGCGTGTGCCCATAATGCCCAGGTGCGTGCCCAACATGCCCAGGGCTGTGCCCATGATGCCCAGGCGTGTGCCCATCATGCCCAGGCGTGTGCCCATGATGCCCAGGCAGGTGTCCATGATGCCCAGGCGGGTGCCCATGATGCCCAGGCGGGTGCCCATGATGCCCAGACGGGTGTGCCCATGATGCCCAGACGGGTGTGCCCATGATGCCCAGGGGTGTGCCCATGATGCCCAGGCGTGTGCCCATCATGCCCAGGCGTGTGCCTATGATGCCCAGGTGCGTGCCCAACATGCCCAAGGGTGTGCCCATGATGCCCAGACGTGTGCCCATCATGCCCAGGCGTGTGCCCATGATGCCCGGGCGGGTGCCCATGATGCCCAGGCGGGTGCCCATGATGCCTAGACGGGTGTGCCCATGATGCCCAGACGGGTGTGCCCATGATGCCCAGGTGCGTGCCCAACATGCCCAGGGGTGTGCCCATGATGCGCAGGCGTGTGCCCATCATGCCCAGGCGTGTGCCCATGATGCCCAGGGGTGTGCCCATGATGCCCAGGCGTGTGCCCATCATGCCCAGGCGTGTGCCTATGATGCCCAGGTGCGTGCCCAACATGCCCAAGGGTGTGCCCATGATGCCCAGACGTGTGCCCATCATGCCCAGGCGTGTGTCCATCATGCACAGGGGTGTGCCCATGATGCCCAGGGGTGTGCCCATGATGCCCAGGTGCGTGCCCAACATGCCCAGGGGTGTGCCCATGATGCCCAGGCGTGTGCCCATGATGCCCATGCGTGTGCCCATGATGCCTAGGGGTGTGCCCATGATGCCCAGGCTTATGTCCATGATGCCCAGGCGTGTGCATAGGATGCCCTGGTGCGTGCCCAACATGCCCAGGGATGTGCCCATGATGCCCAGGCGTGTGCCCATGATGCCCAGGCGTGTGCCCATCATGCCTAGGGGTGTGCCCATGATGCCCAGGCGTGTGCACATGATGCCCATGCGTGTGCCCAACATACCCAGGGGTGTGCCCATGATGCCTAGGGGTGTGCCCATGATGCCCAGGCGTGTGCCCATCATGCCCAGGCGTGTGCCCATCATGCCCAGGGGTGTGGCCATGATGCCCAGGGGTGTGCCCATGATGCCCATGGGTGTGCCCATGATGCCCAAGCGTGTGCCCATAATGCCCAGGTGCGTGCCCAACATGCCCAGGGGTGTGCCCATGATGCCCAGGCGTGTGCCCATCATGCCCAGGCGTGTGCCCATGATGCCCAGGCAGGTGCCCATGATGCCCAGGCGGGTGCCCATGATGCCCAGACGGGTGTGCCCATGATGCCCAGACGGGTGTGCCCATGATGCCCTGGTGCGTGCCCAACATGCCCAGGGGTGTGCCCATGATGCCCAGACGTGTGCCCATCATGCCCAGGGGTGTGCCCATGATGCCCAGGCGGGTGCCCATCATGCCCAGGCAAGTGCCCATGATGCCCAGGTGCGTGCCCAACATGCCCAGAGGTGTGCCCATGATGCCCAGGCGTGTGCCCATGATGCCCCTGCGTGTGCCCATGATGCCCAGGGGTGTGCCCACGATGCCCAGGCGTGTGCCTAGGATGCCCTGGTGCGTGCCCAACATGCCCAGGGATGTGCCCATGATGCCCAGGCGTGTGCCCATGATGCCCAGGCGTGTGCCCATCATGCTTAGGGGTGTGCCCATGATGCACAGGCGTGTGCCCATGATGCCCATGCGTGTGCCCATCATACCCAGGGGTGTGCCCATGATGCCTAGGGGTGTGCCCATGATGCCCAGGCGTGTGCCCATCATGCCCAGGCGTGTGCCCATCATGCCCAGGGGTGTGGCCATGATGCCCAGGGGTGTGCCCATGATGCCCATGGGTGTGCCCATGATGCCCAAGCGTGTGCCCATAATGCCCAGGTGCGTGCCCAACATGCCCAGGGGTGTGCCCATGATGCCCAGGCGTGTGCCCATCATGCCCAGGCGTGTGCCCATGATGCCCAGGCAGGTGCCCATGATGCCCAGGCGGGTGCCCATGATGCCCAGGCGGGTGCCCATGATGCCCAGACGGGTGTGCCCATGATGCCCAGACGGGTGTGCCCATGATGCCCAGGCGGGTGCCCATGATGCCCAGACGGGTGTGCCCATGATGCCCAGACGGGTGTGCCCATGATGCCCAGGTGCGTGCCCAACATGCCCAGGGGTGTGCCCATGATGCGCAGGCGTGTGCCCATCATGCCCAGGCGTGTGCCCATCATGCCCAGGCGTGTGCCCATGATGCCCAGGGGTGTGCCCATGATGCCCAGGCGTGTGCCCATCATGCCCAGGCGTGTGCCTATGATGCCCAGGTGCGTGCCCAACATGCCCAAGGGTGTGCCCATGATGCCCAGACGTGTGCCCATCATGCCCAGGCGTGTGTCCATCATGCCCAGGGGTGTGCCCATGATGCCCAGGGGTGTGCCCATGATGCCCAGGTACGTGCCCAACATGCCCAGGGGTGTGCCCATGATGCCCAGGCGTGTGCCCATGATGCCCATGCGTGTGCCCATGATGCCCAGGGGTGTGCCCATGATGCCCAGGCGTGTGTCCATGATGCCCAGGCGTGTGCCTAGGATGCCCTGGTGCGTGACCAACATGCCCAGGGATGTGCCCATGATGCCCAGGCGTGTGCCCATGATGCCCAGGCGTGTGCCCATCATGCCTAGGGGTGTGCCCATGATGCCCAGGCGTGTGCCCATGATGCCCATGCGTGTGCCCATCATACCCAGGGGTGTGCCCATGATGCCTAGGGGTGTGCCCATGATGCCCAGGCGTGTGCCCATCATGCCCAGGCGTGTGCCCATCATGCCCCGGGGTGTGGCCATGATGCCCAGGGGTGTGCCCATGATGCCCATGGGTGTGCCCATGATGCCCAAGCGTGTGCCCATAATGCCCAGGTGCGTGCCCAACATGCCCAGGGGTGTGCCCATGATGCCCAGGCGTGTGCCCATCATGCCCAGGCGTGTGCCCATGATGCCCAGGCAGGTGCCCATGATGCCCAGACGGGTGTGCCCATGATGCCCAGACGGGTGTGCCCATGATGCCCTGGTGCGTGCCCAACATGCCCAGGGGTGTGCCCATGATGCCCAGACGGGTGTGCCCATGATGCCCAGACGGGTGTGCCCATGATGCCCTGGTGCGTGCCCAACATGCCCAGGGGTGTGCCCATGATGCCCAGACGTGTGCCCATCATGCCCAGGGGTGTGCCCATGATGCCCAGGCGGGTGCCCATCATGCCCAGGCAAGTGCCCATGATGCCCAGGTGCGTGCCCAACATGCCCAGAGGTGTGCCCATGATGCCCAGGCGTGTGCCCATCATGCTCAGGCGTGTGCCCATCATGCCCAGGCGTGTGCCCATGATGCGCAGGCGTGTGCCCATCATGCCCAGGGGTGTGCCCATCATGCCCAGGCATGTGCCCATGATGCCCAGGCCTGTGCCCATCATGCCCAGGGGTGTGCCCAGGCGTGTGCCCATGATGCCCAGGCGTGTGCCCATGATGCCCAGGCGTGTGCCCATCATGCCCAGGGGTGTGCCCATGATGCCCAGGCCTGTGCCCATCATGCCCAGGGGTGTGCCCAGGCGTGTGCCCATGATGCCCAGGCGTGTGCCCATCATGCCCAGGGGTGTGCCCATGATGCCCAGGCGTGTGCCCATGATGCCCAGGGGTGTGCCCATGATGCCCAGGCGTGTGTCCATGATGCCCAGGCGTGTGTCCATGATGCCCAGGGGTGTGCCCATGATGCCCAGGCGTGTGTCCATGATGCCCAGGCGTGTGCCTACGATGCCCTGCTGCGTGCCCAACATGCCCAGGGGTGTGCCCATGATGCCCAGGCGTGTGCCCAGGATGCCCAGGGGTGTGCCCATGATGCCCAGTCGTGTGCCCATGATGCCCATGCGTGTGCCCATCATGCCCAGGGGTGTGCCCATGATGCCTAGGGGTGTGCCCATGATGCCCAGGCGTGTGCCCATCATGCCCAGGCGTGTGCCCATGATGCCCAGGGGTGTGCCCATGATGCCCAGGCGTGTGCCCATGATGCCCAGGTGCGTGCCCAACATGCCCAGGGGTGTGCCCATGATGCCCAGGCGCGTGCCCATCGTGCCCAGGGGTGTGCCCATGATGCCCAGGGGTGTGCCCATGATGCCCAGGTGGGTGCCCATGATTCCCTGGTGCGTGCCCAACATGCCCAGGGGTGTGCCCATGATGCCCAAGCGGGTGCCCATGATGCCCTGGTGCGTGCCCAACATGCCCAGGGGTGTGCCCATGATGCCCAGGCGTATGCCCATGATGCCCAGGCGTGTGCCCATGATGCCCAGGCGAGTGCCCATGATGCCCTGGTGCGTGCCCAACATGCCCACGGGTGTGCCCATGATGCCCAGGCGTGTGCCCATGATGCCCAGGGGTGTGCCCATGATGCCCAGGGGTGTGCCCATGATGCCCAGGCGCGTGCCCATCATGCCCAGGGGTGTGCCCATGATGCCCAGGGGTGTGCCCATGATGCCCAGGTGGGTGCCCATGATTCTCTGGTGCGTGCCCAACATGCCCAGGGGTGTGCCCATGATGCCCAAGGGTGTGCACATGATGCCCAGACGTGTGCCCATCATGCCCAGGCGTGTGTCCATCATGCCCAGGGGTGTGCCCATGATGCCCAGGGGTGTGCCCATGATGCCCAGGTGCGTGCCCAACATGCCCAGGGGTGTGCCCATGATGCCCAGGCGTGTGCCCATGATGCCCATGCGTGTGCCCATGATGCCCAGGGGTGTGCCCATGATGCCCAGGCGTGTGTCCATGATGCCCAGGCGTATGCCTAGGATGCCCTGGTGCGTGCCCAACATGCCCAGGGATGTGCCCATGATGCCCAGGCGTGTGCCCATGATGCCCAGGCGTGTGCCCATCATGCCTAGGGGTGTGCCCATGATGCCCAGGCGTGTGCCCATGATGCCCATGCGTGTGCCCATCATACCCAGGGGTGTGCCCATGATGCCTAGGGGTGTGCCCATGATGCCCAGGCGTGTGCCCATCATGCCCAGGCGTGTGCCCATCATGCCCAGTGGTGTGGCCATGATGCCCATGCGTGTGCCCATGATGCCCAGGCGTGTGCCCATCATGCCTAGGGGTGTGCCCATGATACCCAGGCGTGTGCCCATGATGCCCATGGGTGTGCCCATGATGCCCATGGGTGTGCCCATGATGCCCATGGGTGTGCCCATGATGCCCATGGGTGTGCCCATAATGCCCAGGTTTGTGCCCAACATGCCCAGGGGTGTGCCCATGATGCCCAGGCGTGTGCCCATCATGCCCAGGCGTGTGCCCATGATGCCCAGGCAGGTGCCCATGATGCCCAGGCGGGTGCCCATGATGCCCAGACGAGTGTGCCCATGATGCCCAGACGGGTGTGCCCATGATGCCCAGGTGCGTGCCCAACATGCCTAGGGGTGTGTCCATGATGCCCAGGCGTGTGCCCATCATGCCCAGTCGTGTGCCCATGATGCCCAGGCAGGTGCCCATGATGCCCTGGTGCGTGCCCAACATGCCCAGGGGTGTGCCCATGATGCCCAGGCGGGTGCCCATGATGCCCAGTTGTGTGCCCATCATGCCCAGGCGTGTGCCCATCATGCCCAGGCGTGTGCCCATCATGCCCAGGCGTGTGCCCATCATGCCCAGGGGTGTGCCCATGATGCCCAGGGGTGTGCCCATGATGCCCAGGCGGGTGCCCATCATGCTCAGGCGTGTGCCCATCATGCCCATGCGTGTGCCCATCATGCCCAGGCGTGTGCCCATCATGCCCAGGGGTGTGCCCATCATGCCCAGGGGTGTGCCCATCATGCCCAGGCGTGTGCCCAGGCGCGTGCCCAACATGCCCAGGGGTGTGCCCATGATGCCCAGGCGTGTGCCCATCATGCCCAGGCGTGTGCCCATCATGCCCTGGGGTGTGCCCATGATGCCCAGGGGTGTGCCCATGATGCCCAGGCGTGTGTCCATGATGCCCAGGCGTGCCCAACATGCCCAGGGGTGTGGCCATGATGCCCTGCTGCGTGCCCAACATGCCCAGGGGTGTGCCTATGATGCCCTGCTGCGTGCCCAACATGCCCAGGGGTGTGCCCATGATGCCCAGGCGTGTGCCCAGGATGCCCAGGGGTGTGCCCATGATGCCCAGTCGTGTGCCTATGATGCCCATGCGTGTGGCCATCATGCCCAGGGGTGTGCCCATGATGCCTAGGGGTGTGCCCATGATGCCCAGGCGTGTGCCCATCATGCCCAGGCGTGTGCCCATGATGCCCAGGGGTGTGCCCATGATGCCCAGGCGTGTGCCCATGATGCCCAAGCGTGTGCCCATGATGCCCAGGTGTGTGCCCAACATGCCCAGGGGTGTGCCCATGATGCCCAGGCGCGTGCCCATCATGCCCATGGGTGTGCCCATGATGCCCAGGGGTGTGCCCATGATGCCCAGGTGGGTGCCCATGATTCCCTGGTGCGTGCCCAACATGCCCAGGGGTGTGCCCATGATGCCCAAGCGGGTGCCCATGATGCCCAGGTGCGTGCCCAACATGCCCAGGGGTGTGCCCATGATGCCCATGCATGTGCCCATGATGCCCATGCGTGTGCCCATCATGCCCAGGGGTGTGCCCATGAAGCCCAGGCGTGTGCCCATGATGCCCTGGTGCGTGCCCAACATGCCCAGGGGTGTGCCCATGATGCCCAGGCGTATGCCCATCATGCCCAGGCGTGTGCCCATGATGCCCAGGCGAGTGCCCATGATGCCCTGGTGCGTGCCCAACATGCCCACGGGTGTGCCCATGATGCCCAGGCGTGTGCCCATGATGCCCAGGTGCGTGCCCAACATGCCCAGGGGTGTGCCCATGATGCCCAGGCGTGTGCCCATGATGCCCATGCGTGTGCCCATGATGCCCAGGGGTGTGCCCATGATGCCCAGGCGTGTGTCCATGATGCCCAGGCGTGTGCCTAGGATGCCCTGGTGCGTGCCCAACATGCCCAGGGATGTGCCCATGATGCCCAGGCGTGTGCCCATGATGCCCAGGCGTGTGCCCATCATGCCCAGGGGTGTGCCCATGATGCCCAGGCGTGTGCCCATGATGCCCATTCGTGTGCCAATCATGCCCAGGGGTGTGCCCATGATGCCTAGGGTGTGCCCATGATGCCCAGGCGTGTGCCCATCATGCCCAGGCGTGTGCCCATCATTCCCAGGGGTGTGCCCATGATGCCCAGGGGTGTGCCCATGATGCCCAGGGGTGTGCCCTTGATGCCCAGGCGTGTGCCCATAATGCCCAGGTGCGTGCCCAACATGCCCAGGGGTGTGCCCATGATGCCCAGGCGTGTGCCCATCATGCCCAGGCGTGTGCCCATCTTGCCCAGGGGTGTGCCCATGATGCCCAGGGGTGTGCCCATGATGCCCAGGCGGGTGCCCATGATGCCCAGGCAGGTGCCCATGATGCCCTGGTGCGTGCCCAACATGCCCAGGGGTGTGCCCATGATGCCCAGGCGGGTGCCCATGATGCCCAGGTGCGTGCCCAACATGCCCAGGGGTGTGCCCATGATGCCCAGGCGTGTGCCCATGATGCCCATGCGTGTGCCCATCATGCCCAGGGGTGTGCCCATGAAGCCCAGGCGTGTGCCCATGATGCCCAGGCGTGTGCCCATGATGCCCTGGTGCGTGCCCAACATGCCCAGGGGTGTGCCCATGATGCCTTGGTGCGTGCCCAACATGCCCAGGGGTGTGCCCATGATGCCCAGGCGTGTGCCCATGATGCCCAGGTGCGTGCCCAACATGCCCAGGGGTGTGCCCATGATGCCCAGGGGTGTGCCCATGATGCCCAGGCGTGTGCCCATGATGCCCTGGTGCGTGCCCAACATGCCCAAGGATGTGCGCATGATGCCCAGGCGTGTGCCCATGATGCCCAGGTGCGTGCCCAACATGCCCAGGGGTGTGCCCATGATGCCCAGGCGTGTGCCCATGATGCCCAGGCGTGTGCCCATCATGCCCAGGGGTGTGCCCATGATGCCCAGGCGAGTGCCCATGATGCCCAGGCGTGTGCCCATGATGCCCATGCGTGTGCCCATGATGCCCTAGTGCGTGCCCAACATGCCCAGGGTGTGCCCATGATGCCCAGGCGTGTGCCCATCATGCCCAGGTGCGTGCCCAACATGCCCAGGGGTGGGCCCATGATGCCTAGGCGTGTGCCCATGATGCCCAGGCGTCTGCCCATCATGCCTAGGGATGTGCCCATGATGCCCAAGTGTGTGCCCATCATTCCCAGGCGTGTGCCCATGATGCCCAGGCGTGTGCCCATCATGCCCAGGCATGTGCCCATGATGCCCAGGTGCGTGCCCAACATGCACAGGGGTGTGCCCATGATGCCCAGGCGTGTACCCATCATGCCTAGGGGAGTGCCCATGATGCCCAGGGGTGTGCCCGTGATGCCCAAGCGTGTGCCCATGATGCCCTAGCGTGCGCCCATGATGCCCAGGCGTGTGCCCATCATGCCCAGGCGTGTGCCCATGATGCCCAGGGGTGTGCCCATGATGCCCAGGTGCGTGCCCAACATGCCCAGGGGTGTGCCCATTATACCCAGGCGTGTGCCCATCATGCCCAGGCGTGTGCCCATCATGCCCAGGGATGTGCCCACGATGCCCAGGCGTGTGCCCATGATGCCAAGGCGTGTGCCCATGATGCCCATGCGTGTGCCCATGATGCCCTAGTACGTGCCCAACATGCCCAGGGGTGTGCCCATGATGCCCAGGTGCGTGCCCAACATGCCCAGGGGTGTGCCCATGATGCCCAAGCGTGTGCCCATCATGCCCATGCGTGTGCCCATCATGCCCAGGGGTGTGCCCATGATGCCCAGGCGTGTGTCCATGATGCCCAGGCGTGTGCCTATGATGCCCTGGTGCGTGCCCAACATGCCCAGAGGTGTGCCCATGATGCCCAGACTTGTTCCCATCATGCCAAGGGGTGTGCCCATGATGCCCAGGCGGGTGCCCATCATGCCCAGGCGTGTGCCCATGATGCCCAGGTGCGTGCCCAACATGCCCAGGGGTGTGCCCATGATGCCCAGGCGTGTGCCCATGATGCCCAGGCGTGTGCCCATCATGCCCAGGGGTGTGCCCATCATGCCCAGGCGTGTGCCCATGATGCCCATGCGTGTGCCCATCATGCCCAGGGGTGTGCCCATGATGCATAGGGGTGTGCCCATGATGCCCAGGCGTGTGCCCATCATGCCCAGGCGTGTGCCCATCATGCCCAGGGGTGTGCCCATGATGCCCAGGGGTGTGCCCATGATGCCCAGGGGTGTGCCCATGATGCCCAGGCGTGTGCCCATAATGCCCAGGTGCGTGCCCAACATGCCTAGGGGTGTGTCCATGATGCCCAGGCGTGTGTCTATGATGCCCAGGTGCGTGCCCAACATGCCCAAGGGTGTGCCCATGATGCCCAGACGTGTGCCCATCATGCCCAGGCGTGTGCCCATCATGCCCAGGGGTGTGCCCATGATGCCTAGGGGTGTGCCCATGATGCCTAGGGGTGTGCCCATGATGCCCAGGCGTGTGCCCATAATGCCCAGGTGCGTGCCCAACATGCCCAGGGGTGTGCCCATGATGCGCAGGCGTGTGCCCATCATGCCCAGGCGTGTGCCCATGATGCCCAGGGGTGTGCCCATGATGCCCAGGCGTGTGCCCATCATGGCCCAGGGGTGTGCCCATGATGCCCAGGCGTGTGCCCATGATGCCCAGGGGTGTGCCCATGATGCCCAGGCGGGTGCCCATCATGCCCAGGCGTGTGCCCATGATGCCCAGGAGCGTGCCCAACATGCCCAGGGGTGTGCCCATGATGCCCAGGCGTGTGCCCATCATGCCCAGGCGTGTGCCCATCATGCCCAGGGGTGTGCCCATCATGCCCAGGCGTGTGCCCATGATGCCCATGCGTGTGCCCATCATGCCCAGGGGTGTGCCCATGATGCCTAGGGGTGTGCCCATGATGCCCAGGCGTGTGCCCATCATGCCCAGGCGTGTGCCCATCATGCCCAGGGGTGTGCCCATGATGCCCAGGGGTGTGCCCATGATGCCCAGGGGTGTGCCCATGATGCCCAGGCGTGAGCCCATAATGCCCAGGTGCGTGCCCAACATGCCTAGGGGTGTGTCCATGATGCCCAGGCGTGTGCCCATCATGCCCAGGCGTGTGCCCATGATGCCCAGGCAGGTGCCCATGATGCCCTGGTGCGTGCCCAACATGCCCAGGGGTGTGCCCATGATGCCCAGGCGGGTGCCCATGATGCCCAGGTGTGTGCCCATGATGCCCAGGCGTGTGCCCATCATGCCCAGGCGTGTGCCCATCATGCCCACGCGTGTGCCCATCATGCCCAGGGGTGTGCCCATGATGCCCAGGGGTGTGCCCATGATGCCCAGGCGGGTGCCCATCATGCTCAGGCGTGTGCCCATCATGCCCATGCGTGTGCCCATCATGCCCAGGCGTGTGCCCATCATGCCCAGGGGTGTGCCCATCATGCCCAGGGGTGTGCCCATCATGCCCAGGCGTGTGCCTAGGCGCGTGCCCAACATGCCCAGGGGTGTGCCCATGATGCCCAGGCGTGTGCCCATCATGCCCAGGCGTGTGCCCATCATGCCCAGGGGTGTGCCCATGATGCCCAGGGGTGTGCCCATGATGCCCAGGCGTGTGTCCATGATGCCCAGGCGTGTGCCTATGATGCCCTGCTGCGTGCCCAACATGCCCAGGGGTGTGCCCATGATGCCCAGGCGTGTGCCCAGGATGCCCAGGGGTGTGCCCATGATGCCCAGTCGTGTGCCTATGATGCCCATGCGTGTGCCCATCATGCCCAGGGGTGTGCCCATGATGCCTAGGGGTGTGCCCATGATGCCCAGGCGTGTGCCCATCATGCCCAGGCGTGTGCCCATGATGCCCAGGGGTGTGCCCATGATGCCCAGGCGTGTGCCCATGATGCCCAAGCGTGTGCCCATGATGCCCAGGTGCGTGCCCAACATGCCCAGGGGTGTGCCCATGATGCCCAGGCGCGTGCCCATCATGCCCAGGGGTGTGCCCATGATGCCCAGGGGTGTGCCCATGATGCCCAGGTGGGTGCCCATGATTCCCTGGTGCGTGCCCAACATGCCCAGGGGTGTGCCCATGATGCCCAAGCGGGTGCCCATGATGCCCAGGTGCGTGCCCAACATGCTCAGGGGTGTGCCCATGATGCCCATGCATGTGCCCATGATGCCCATGCGTGTGCCCATCATGCCCAGGGGTGTGCCCATGATGCCCAGGCGTGTGCCCATGATGCCCTGGTGCGTGCCCAACATGCCCAGGGGTGTGCCCATGATGCCCAGGCGTATGCCCAGGCGCGTACCCAGCATGCCCAGGCGCGTGCTCAGCATGCCCAGGCACGTGCCCAGCATGCCCAGGCGCGTGCCCAGCATGCGCAGGCGCGCGCCCAGCATGCCCAGGCGCGCGCCAAAACATGCCCAGGCGCGCGCCCAACATGCCCAGGTGTGTGCCCAGCATGCCCAGGCGCACGCCCAGCATGCCCAGGCATGTGCTCAGTGATGTAGACCGAGTGGCACAGGCATATTTGGAGCGGTTTGACAGGAAATCCGATTCAGGCGCAATTTGACAATTTTTTGAGTTTTTGAGTTCCCGATGTCCGATTTTGGGCCATAACACCCTATTTTGAGCGGAACGACGAAACGATCCGAAATCACAAGCTTCGCTCGTGAAGTATGGCGTTTTTGGGCCACGCGCGTACCCACCATGCCCAGGCGCGTACCCAGCATGCCCAGGCGCGTGCTCAGCATGCCCAGGCACGTGCCCAGCATGCCCAGGCGCGTGCCCAGCATGCGCAGGCGCGCGCCCAGCATGCCCAGGCGCGCCCCAAACATGCCCAGGCGCGCGCCCAACATGCCCAGGTGTGTGCCCAGCATGCCCAGGCGCGCGCCCAGCATGCCCAGGCATGTGCCCAGTGATGTAGACCGAGTGGCACAGGCATATTTGGAGCGGTTTGACAGGAAATCCGATTCAGGCGCAATTTTATAATTTTTTGAGTTTTTGAGTTCCCGATATCCGATATTTGGCCATAACACCCTATTTTGAGCGGAACGACGAAATGATCCGAAATCACAAGCTTCGCTCGTGAAGTATGGCATTTTTGGGCCACGCACGTACCCAGCATGCCCAGGCGCGTACCCAGCATGCCCAGGCGCGTACCCAGCATGCCCAGGCGCGTGCTCAGCATGCCCAGGCACGTGCCCAGCATGCCCAGGCGCGTGCCCAGCATGCGCAGGCGCGCGCCCAGCATGCCCAGGCGTGCGCCAAACATGCCCAGGCGCGCGCCCAACATGCCCAGGTGTGTGCCCTGCATGCCCAGGCGCGCGCCCAGCATGCCCAGGCATGTGCCCAGTGATGTAGACCGAGTGGCACAGGCATATTTTGAGCGGTTTGACAGGAAATCCGATTCCGGCGCAATTTGACAATTTTTTGAGTTTTTGAGTTCCCGATGTCCGATTTTGGGCCATAACACCCTATTTTGAGCGGAACGACCAAACGATTCGAAATCACAAGCTTCGCTCGTGAAGTATGGCGTTTTTGGGCCACGCGCGTACCCACCATGCCCAGGCGCGTACCCAGCATGCCCAGGCGCGTGCTCAGCATGCCCAGGCACGTGCCCAGCATGCCCAGGCGCGTGCCCAGCATGCGCAGGCGCGCGCCCAGCATGCCCAGGCGCGCGCCAAACATGCCCAGGCGCGCGCCCAACATGCCCAGGTGTGTGCCCAGCATGCCCAGGCGCGCGCCCAGCATGCCCAGGCATGTGCCCAGTGATGTAGACCGAGTGGCACTGGCATATTTTGAGCGGTTTGACAGGAAATCCGATTCCGGCGCAATTTGACAATTTTTTGAGTTTTTGAGTTCCCGATGTCCGATTTTGGGCCATAACACCCTATTTTGAGCGGAACGACGAAACGATTCGAAATCACGAGCTTCGCTCGTGAAGTATGGCGTTTTTGGGCCACGCGCGTACCCACCATGCCCAGGCGCGTACCCAGCATGCCCAGGCGCGTGCTCAGCATGCCCAGGCACGAGCCCAGCATGCCCAGGCGCGTGCCCAGCATGCGCAGGCGCGCGCCCAGCATGCCCAGGCGCGCGCCAAACATGCCCAGGCGCGCGCCCAACATGCCCAGGTGTGTGCCCAGCATGCCCAGGCGCGCGCCCAGCATGCCCAGGCATGTGCCCAGTGATGTAGACCGAGTGGCACAGGCATATTTTGAGCGGTTTGACAGGAAATCCGATTCCGGCGCAATTTGACAATTTTTTGAGTTTTTGAGTTCCCGATGTCCGATTTTGGGCCATAACACCCTATTTTGAGCGGAACGACGAAACTTTCCGAAATCACGAGCTTCGCTCGTGAAGTATGGCGTTTTTGGGCCACGCGCGTACCCAGCATGCCCAGGCGCGTACCCAGCATGCCCAGGCGCGTACCCAGCATGCCCAGGCGCGTGCTCAGCATGCCCAGGCGCGTGCTCAGCATGCCCAGGCACGTGCCCAGCATGCCCAGGCGCGTGCCCAGCATGCGCAGGCGCGCGCCCAGCATGCCCAGGCGCGCGCCAAACATGCCCAGGCGCGCGCCCAACATGCCCAGGTGTGTGCCCAGCATGCCCAGGCGCGCGCCCAGCATGCCCAGGCATGTGCCTAGTGATGTAGACCGAGTGGCACAGGCATATTTGGAGCGGTTTGACAGGAAATCCGATTCCGGCGCAATTTGACAGTTTTTTGAGTTTTTGAGTTCCCGATGTCTGATTTTGGGCCATAACACCCTATTTTGAGCGGAACGACGAAACGATCCGAAATCACTAGCTTCGCTCGTGAAGTATGGCGTTTTTGGGCCACGCGCGTACCCAGCATGCCCAGGCGCGTGCTCAGCATGCCCAGGCACGTGCCCAGCATGCCCAGGCGTGTGCCCAGCATGCGCAGGCGCGCGCCCAGCATGCCCATGCGTGTGCCCAGCATGCCCAGGCGCGCGGCCAGCATGCCCAGGGGCGCGCCCAACATGCCCAGGCGCGCGCCCAACATGCCCAGGTGTGTGCCCAGCATGCCCAGGCGCGCGCCCAACATGCCCAGGCATGTGCCCAGTGATGTAGACCGAGTGGCACAGGCATATTTGGAGCGGTTTGACAGGAAATCCGATTCCGGCGCAATTTGACAGTTTTTTGAGTTTTTGAGTTCCCGATGTCCGATTTTGGGCCATAACACCCTATTTTGAGCGGAACAACGAAACGATCCGAAATCACAAGCTTCGCTCGTGAAGTATGGCGTTTTTGGGCCACGCGCGTACCCACCATGCCCAGGCGCGTACCCAGCATGCCCAGGCGCGTGCTCAGCATGCCCAGGCACGTGCCCAGCATGCCCAGGCGCGTGCCCAGCATGCGCAGGCGCGCGCCCAGCATGCCCATGCGTGCGCCCAGCATGCCCAGGCGCGCGGCCAGCATGCCCAGGCGCGCGCCCAACATGCCCAGGTGTGTGCCCAGCATGCCCAGGCGCGCGCCCAGCATGCCCAGGCATGTGCCCAGTGATGTAGACCGAGTGGCACAGGCATATTTGGAGCGGTTTGACAGGAAATCCGATTCCGGTGCAATTTGACAGTTTTTTGAGTTTTTGAGTTCCCGATGTCCGATTTTGGGCCATAACACCCTATTTTGAGCGGAACGACGAAACGATCCGTAATCACAAGCTTCGCTCGTGAAGTATGGCGTTTTTGGGCCACGCGCGTACCCAGCATGCCCAGGCGCGTACCAAGCATGCCCACGCGCGTACCCAGCATAACACCCTATTTTGAGCGGAACGACGAAACGATCCGAAATCACAAGCTTCGCTCGTGAAGTATGGCGTTTTTGGGCCACGCGCGTACCCAGCATGCCCATGCGCGTGCTCAGCATGCCCAGGCACGTGCCCAGCATGCCCAGGCGCGTGCCCAGCATGTGCAGGCGCGCGCCCAGCATGCCCATGCGTGTGCCCAGCATGCCCAGGCGCGCGGCCAGCATGCCCAGGGGCGCGCCCAACATGCCCAGGCGCGCGCCCAACATGCCCAGGTGTGTGCCCAGCATGCTCAGGCGCGCGCCCAACATGCCCAGGCATGTGCCCAGTGATGTAGACCGAGTGGCACAGGCATATTTGGAGCGGTTTGACAGGAAATCCGATTCCGGCGCAATTTGATAGTTTTTTGAGTTTTTGAGTTCCCGATGTCCGATTTTGGGCCATAACATCCTATTTTGAGCGGAACGATGAAACGATCCGAAATCACAAGCTTCGCTCGTGAAGTATGGCGTTTTTGGGCCACGCGCGTACCCAGCATGCCCAGGCGCGTGCTCAGCATGCCCAGGCACGTGCCCAGCATGCCCAGGCGCGTGCCCAGCATGCGCAGGCGCGCGCCCAGCATGCCCATGCGTGTGCCCAGCATGCCCAGGCGCGCGGCCAGCATGCCCAGGGGCGCGCCCAACATGCCCAGGCGCGCGCCCAACATACTAAATCATAGCCCAAAAAATGGATTCAACAAGCCTAGACAACACCCCCCAAATCGGATTACATGTCACTATGAACCCTAAACACACACAAATTCAACAAATTTGACCCAATATCATACCTGGGATTTGTACCAGAAGGAGTGGCGGTAGGAATGAAATTGAGCAGCTCAGTCGGAATGGAAAAGCGTCGAAGGCGTCGCCGGAATGGAATCGAGCGTCACAACCAATGGAATGAAGGCGTCGTCGGAATGTAAAAGCGTCGTCGAAGAAAAATCAAGCAGCATCGTGGGAATGGAATCGAGCAGCGTTGGAATCGGAGCAAAATCAGAGTCGTCGAAGTTCAAGTGCGAATTCGAAGGAAGTGAGATGGAGGAATTGAGCAGCTCAGTCGAGAAACCTAATTTTTAATTGATCTTATGCATCGGTTCAACAAAAACTGATGCTTAAAGTTAAACAATATGCAACGGTTCTAACCGAACCGATGCATAAGGTCAACAATAAGCAACAGTTTTAACCGAACCGATGCATATTGTATACCTTATGCATCGGTTTCTCCTAAAACCGATGCATATTAAAGACCCGATGCATAATACAATTTTTGAACCGATGCATATATATGCATAGCTTCAACTTCTCTAAGGTCACAATCTTAGTTAACATGTCAGCAGGATTTTTACTTCCATCAATCTTCATTAGTTGCAAGATCTTCTTCTCCAGTAAATGGCGTAAATAGTGATACTTCAGCTCTATGTGCTTGGTCCTTGAATGAAATGCAGGGTTCTTGGCCAAGTGGATGGCACTCTGACTATCACTGTAATGAGTACTACCCCCTTGCTCCTTTCCCAATGCAACAATCTTCTGCAACATATTCAGCTTCAACAGTAGACAATGCAACAATCTTCTGCAACTTTGACGGCCAAGAGATAGCAGTACCACATAATGTGAAGACATATCCTGTTGTACTTCTCCTCTTGTCAAGATCACTTGATGCCAAATCTGCATCAACATATCATGCTAAATTAACTTTCCTGCCTTCAAAACACAAGGCATGCTCAGTGGTCCCCTTCAAGTACCTCAAGTTCTTTTTTACCGGTTCCCAATGCTTTTTCCACGGATTGCCCATAAATCGACTTACTACTCCCATCGCATGTGCAATGTCTGGCCTAGTACACACCATCGCATACATCAAGCCACTAAACCCTAAACCCTAAACCCTAAACCCTAAACCCTAAACCCTAAACCTTTAGAAACTACGGCTTCATTTTATAAAATATAAATACAGTGGCGTTGTTCATTATATTCGATCACACTCTTTCTTGACTCGTCGGTGAACACGTGCCCGCAAAGTATAGTGGCTTGCGACGGCGAAGTACTCGATGGAGAATAAAGTGGTTGTGATGGCGCTGTTCCGGAGAATCAAGCAGGAAGGAGTTTGCTAGGTTCTATGCAGTTGGTCAATTGAAGAGGAGTTTCTTGCCGTTTAGATGCTGTTGAGATCTTGCCCGTTAGGTAAATTTCATGTGTTTTCTACTTTTGGCATAGAGTGTATTCTAAAGATTTTCAAGCCATGATCTTTATTGCACCCTATTTGTTTGATAAAACTACTCTAAGGTGCTTTCTTTGATAAGAACTGATAGTGATAGTGTTGGAGTGCTTTTATGATGGATGGTATGGTATGTTGTTCTCTTGTTATGCTATTTAGGAGATGAGGTTTTGGGTGTGATGACTTGCCAGTGATGGCCTTCTTCACCTTTGAGATTGCATTTTTGACTTTGTCCCCACTCCCGTTAGTATGCCATGATGTTTCTTCTGTGAAGACTCATCCATGTCCCTGAGGCTTCGTTCGACTATGACACCATCTGATCTTCTTCTTCACCGTACCATCATCCTCATCATCCTTTTTTCATCTTCCTAGTCGTGTATGATATTAATTGGCTACGGAGAATTGGGCCAGGGGAGATGGAAATAATGGGCCTCGAGAAACTTGGCATGGGATTGAGAAATATATCTAGGCCACTAGTCAGCAGTGAGTCACCAGCGGCCGATGGGCTAGCTGAAGAGGAGGCCCAAGGATTGATTCTTATTGGCCCAATAAACATTGAGGACCGAATCCTACCCTGAATTCCAGCAAGCGACGTAAGGATCTCAAAAACAAAATTAGGGTGAAGAGTTGCACGATGAAAGCAATAGCAAAGGCTCAGTTTGGAGGCGTCGAAATTTGTAGAGCGCTTCAGAGCAGATCAGCACCGGAGTGAAACATAACAAGCCATGACGTAATGGAAGGAATTACAACCTCGGGTAAGGATCTATCATTCAGCAATTTCAAAGCAGATCAAGCACCAGACTAAAAAAAATTACGACGTTGTTGGGATCTACATGTAATATTGGCATCTTCATCAAAAAAAAATGTAATATTGGCATCGAGCTCCACACTCCGACACGGCTGGGACGGCACTGGGATCCAACACGGTTCGGATGCCACTGGCACACAGATGCGACACGGTTCCGACACGGCTGCCACACGGATCCAACACGGTTCCGACGCGGTTCAGACACGGCTGGGACACGGATACGGTTCCGACGCGGCTGGGAAACGGTTCGGACGCGATTGGGACACGGCTGGGACACGATTCCGACGCAGCTGGGATACGGTTCCGACACGGTTGGGACACGGTTCCGACGCGGCCGGAACACGGTTCGGATACGGTTCAGACGCGGCTGGGACACGGTTCTGACACGGTTGGGACACGGATACGGTTCCGACGCGGCTGGGACACGGTTCGGACACGGCTGGGACACGGTTCCGACGCGGCTTGGACAGCTGGGACACGGTTTCGACGCGGCTTAGACACGACACGGCTGGGACACGGTTCCGACGCGGCTGGGACACGGTTCAAACGCGAGCGGGACACGGATCGAACATGGCGGGGACACGATTCGACGCCGCTGGGACACGGTTCGAACACAGCTGGGACACGGTTCGGACGCGGCTGGGATACGGTTCGGACACGGCTGGGATACGGTTCGGACACGGCTGGGACACGGTTCGGACACGGTTCAGACGCGGCTGGGACACGGTTCTGACACGGTTGGGACACGGATACGGTTCCGACGCTGCTGGGACACGGTTTTGACACGGCTGGGACACGGTTCCGACGCGGCTTGGACACGGTTCGGAAGCGGCTGGGACACGGTTCGAACGCGGTTCGGACACGATTCCGACGCCGCTGGGACACGGTTCGAACACAGCTGGGACACGGTTCGGACGCGGCTGGGATACGGTTCGGACACGGCTGGGATACGGTTCGGACACGGCTGGGACACGGTTCGGATACGGTTCAGACGCGGCTGGGACACGGTTCTGACACGGATACGGTTCCGACGCGGCTGGGACACGGTTTTGACACGGCTGGGACACGGTTCCGACGCGGCTTGGACACGGTTCGGAAGCGGCTGGGACACGGTTCGAACGCGGTTCGGACACGATTGCGACGCCGCTGGGACACGGTTCGAACACAGCTGGGACACGGTTCGGACGCGGCTGGGATACGGTTCGGACACGGCTGGAACGCGGATCCGACACTGCTGGAGCGCGGCTGGGCGCGATTTCGACACTGCGGGGACACCGTTCCAGAAAACCGCGTGAGATTTTTAAGCCGCGTGAGGTTGAACCACGTGAGGCATAAGCCGCGTGAGCCATAAGCCGCAACAATGTGTTCCAAGGATTTGAGAGCTGTAAGGAAGCATAAGCTGATAAGCAACCGTCTAGTTGCAGCTGCTTCTTCAGCAACTTGAATTTCGGGAGGGGTGGTGATGGGGGCATTACTAGTTGATGCTTCGGCTGTGGTTTGTGGATAATTTTGGGTTCATTTGAATTGTCATTATTTTTGGCATAAACAGCTCAATCCGTTGTTATCCAGGTACTACTTCCAACTGTTGTAATGCTCATGTTAATAGCTGTCAGAACTAGAGTGGATACAACCATTCACCCGCGCAACCGCAAGATGACACACACTCTATTTCTATCAAATTGTGTTCTCTCCTGTTTTAGATATTCACACTGTCCTCTCATCAACTTCATGGTTCAGGTATATTCGTAAAGGCATGTTTGTTGAAATGGGAAGTGGCGATGTATCTCTAGGATTTACTCAGATATTACAATTGCTGCTCGCAAAAGAAAAGTGTATAGCTCAGATACTGAAGAGACGTCCACAATGATCGATTTATTGTCATTAAAGTTTCCTTTTACTTAAGGTAATAATCACTTGCAGCATGTACAGGCTCACAAAAAAATTTCCGCCTGTGATAATTTGCAGTATTGTGTTTTTTACTGCACGGTGTTTCCGTCCTAACTCTCGTTTGCAGTTGCAGCCTTACTTTGTTTTCCCACTGGAACCACTTAACATAAAGCCACCTTTTATTTTTGTAAATTCATTTTGTCTTCAGGATGTTTCTAAAGTGTACAAGTCTGAGCTTGAGCACGAAAGCTATATACGTTCGGATATTTATGGAGCCCCTGTTCAACTCAAGTAAGGATAAACTAATGTTAGTAATAGAAACATCAGTGTTTACATCAGAAATATGTCTCCATAAATATTTTGTCTACCTTGAATGAGCTTTATGTTTTAGGTATAAGTTAACATATTATAACGTGTGAAAATGCTGTTCTTCAATCATAATCAACAATGTTTAATGCCTAATTGCTTTCAAGATGAAAACTACTTCGCGACCAGCTTAGTTCATCCATTTTATAATCGTTGCAAAACATATATATACAGATAGCAAAGGTCTTCTGAGTTTCTGCGACCTTTCTTGAAGTCTACAACATTCGTTGTTGTGAGTTCATCATGTCTTGCCTTATATCTCGGAATCCATTATGTTTGGGTAATTTCTTAGCAGCGGCGAGAACTATGACAAGCTAGGATGCTGTGTAACATTGTCCTCAGTTTTCGTCATCATGAATATGACTACGTGATCTTATCTGTTGTCATTCAGTAACTCGTCAAATCCCAAGATTATAGGAGCTGTTGTGTTCCATGGTCAAGGTCCTCAACTATTTGATTATAGCATTCGGCTCAACCATACATTGGCCTTTTCAGGATTTCCAGATGTGAAATCTATCATGGATACTAATGGTCCTTATCTTTCTTTTCTTTTTTTGATTGTTAATAATGGTCCTTATCTAAATGATCTTGAATTGGGTGTTAACATAGTCCCCACGTTGCAGTATGGCTTCAGTGGATTTTTAACCGTAAGGCGTAAGATTTCTCCATCCACATTAGTTTGACATCAGTTCTCAACAGACACATCTTTTAATACAATATTCTGTTTCTATGATCATTTAGATTATTTTCTTTAAAGGTTTAAGAAGAATGCAGTTGATACATTAGAGAAGCAACTATGGATTTATACATTTGTTAACGAATATGTACTTTGTTGATGTGAAGTTGCTGTTGTTAGTCATTAAGTTGTAATAATTCCCATGTCTGTTATCTTCATCTCCATTTGCTCAAAGTTAGAAAAGAAGTTGGACAGATGTCATTTCTCTGAAAGACATGATTACCTGGGTGAAATGTTAAATTCAATGATGCCACCAAATCTGTACGAGGATAAACAAAAAAAAGGAAATTTTGAGGATGTCACTTTGCCGTAGCTAGAAATATTGCATGCTTTACTAATTATGAGTACGAATAATGGTGTCTGTTATATTTGCTAGAAATATTGCATGCTTTACTAATTATGAGTACGAATAATGGTGTCTGTTATATTTGCTGCTAGGCGACAAATGGTCATGAAGAAAACTTCCCACTGGGATTTCCTTGGAAAATAGCTGAAGTTCACTTGTGGCTGACGGATACTATCTTATCATCTTTTTTTCTATAATAAATTTTTATTTTGGGAAATGTACATTTACATCCACATTATTATGAGAGGTTTCAGTTGCTAAATGGATCAGTTCCCTGTTAGTACTTAAATAGTGTATCATTGCATATTATGTATGGATTCTTTTCACTTACTCAAATAGATGAACATGCTTAATTATGTGATGGACTGATGGTATGCATTGAACTCAGGAGCTTATTTTATGGTGTCCATGTTTTTATTTCAGCTACAGCAGATTCTTGATTCTTTCATAATATTTGTTGCTCAACAAACTGCGGCTGATATTGGCACTGTAAACATTGAAATGCCAGTACTGCACCGAGTGTCCACATCATCCTTTAAAATTCAGTGGACACAATATAGTCCTTCTCATATTCGCATAGTGCCCTTTCCAACTCGTGAGTATACTGATGATGAATTCCAGTCCATCGTCAAGACTGTCATGGGAATATTGTATGTAATACTTTCTTCTGAAACTATGTTTCTCATCAATCGCAATATATATATATATATCTTCTTATTATAGACGACTACTAAATGAGTTTCACATTGGCACCATTTACTGGTTATGTTTGTAAACCTAGCTGATATGTTTTCTAACTTTGAAACGGCGAATATCTTGTATGCCTTAAATTGTTAGTTTGTTACTTCCGGTAAATAATGATAATCAAAGGTTGATCTTTTGTCTAACTGTTTGAGATCTTCTTGAATCCTATTTAAGTAGCATGCGCTTGAAAAGCTACCATGAATACTCCACATTTTTATGAAGTGGATGAATAGTGACCTCTAACAAATATATATGAGTGTGACCTCTTTTTTTACAGAAGATTATAGGCGGAAAATCTTTAACTCAATAATTCAACGAGTGAAGTAAACAATGAAGAAACCTTATGCTTGAACTCTGCTTCTGTCTGTTATATTACTAACAGGTAAATAGCTTTATGCTTTGTTTCCCCATTGGTGTTTGCATATAACAGGGCCTCTACCATCTTTTGTTGAGCAGGTACATTTTAGGTTTCCTCTATCCAGTTTCTCGCCTTATAAGTTATTATGTTTTTGAGAAGGTCAGTAATGAATATTAAAATTCCAAGATCCATCTAGTGTTGCTTTAAGATTATCTTACCTAACATTTGTCCTCATACTTGTTTTCAAACGTGTTAGGAGCAAAAGATAAGAGAAGGATTGTGTATGATGGGGCTAAAGGATGAAGTTTTCCATATTTCTTGGTTGCTTATCTATTCACTGCAGGTGACCCTGATCCCTTTTAGGGTCTATAACCTCTTAGGGTTGTACATGCTGCTGTTCCTCTTTCTTCTGACTGTTGAATTGTAGGAGGGTTGGCTAGTTACTACGTTTCTTTATCCCATCATTTAGTCTTGGATAGTTCTAATGTTGCTATCAAGAAGCAAAAAATTGAATGTTTGCTCTCATTAATAACAACGCCAATCTTCATAAATATTTCATAACTGGAAGGTTGAGTGATTAACTATTTTTATGTTCTTGAACCTTTCGCAGTATGCAATCTCGGCTGCCATAATTACTGTCTCTGCTATGAGTAGCCTGTTGAAACTTGAAGTACAGTGACAAGTCTCTGGTGTTCACTTACTTTTTTGTGTTTGGGATCAGTGCAATCATGCTGTCATTTCTCATATCAACATTCTTCTCTCGAGCAAAAACGGCTGTGGCACAGGTATTGAAAGCCGAGACCACCTGTTTTTTGAATGCACCTATTCCCAAGATGTATGGTCTAAAGTGTTGGGGTTCCTGCATATCTTTCCTACTTTCAACAGATGGGATCTATTGATCCCTTGGTTCAAAGGTATGCCCCAATCGAGGTTGAAAACGAAGATGGTAGCTGCTGCTACCACTAGGGTGATGAATGGGGTTTGGGTTGCTAGAAACAAGAAGATTTTTCGGGAAGAAGTCACGCCCCCTGCGCGGATTATTCAAGAAACCATATGGTATTTAAGGATGAAATTAGGAGCTGTCCAGATGGATAAGCTTTCCATAGTTGATAGGTCCTGGTTAAGGGACATGAATTTCATTGATTAGTCTTAGAGTTGCGTTCGTTCCGGGCCTATTTTGTGTGCCCTCGTAGTGGCTGCGTGCCTCGTTTTGCAGAGGTGCTGGTCTTTGGTTGGTTTTAGCTTTTGCTCTAGTCTTGTTTTAGCTTGTACAGTCTTTTTTGATTTATGATATCATCATTCATTCAAAAAAAAACGGCTGTGGCTGTTGGCACTCTGTCTTTTCTTGGAGCGTTTTTCCCATATGACACTGTTAATGACCCCTCCATAAGTCCGTATCCATGTTAGTTTATTATATCCGAAATGGGGTTAGTCGTTTTTGTGTGTTCCTTAAGAGTGGAGTGTGATATGATGCTTCTTTTGTGTTTATTATTTTGGTCTCCAGGATATTTATAATTCTTGCTTCTCTGCTTTCACCAACTGCTATTGCTCTGGGATCAATCAACTTCGCTGACTATGAGCGCGCTCATGTAGGTCTTCGTTGGAGCAACATGTGGCGTGTAAATTATATCATTTTGATTTCCCAGGCAGAGTGGTAACTTTTTTCCTTATTCTGGGACTTGTCTTCAATTTTTGCAGGCATCATCTGCAGTTAACTTTTTACTTTGTCTTTTGATGACGGTGTTTGATTCATTGCTATATTGTGCCCTAGGTCTTTACTGTGTTAAGGTATTTATCTCTTTTCTGTAACACAGGGTCCTTTTTTTTTTTAATCAAAACTAACAAAGCTTCACAACAGCAGGAATCAAGTTTTGCTTTTGCCTCAGTATCTTCATGTAACATTTTGGCTGGGAGCCGTAGCTGTACTAATGGTGCCGAATCATTTTGTAACTTGTTTCTTTTGCAGGTTCTCCGTGGAGAAAATGGGACTCGAAATCTATGGAATTATTTATTCCAAAAAGGCTCATTAAAAACAAAGATTACGAAAGTAAACCAATCTCCCAAACCAGAAGTTAATATAAGGGATAATCTACTTAAGGACCAGTTGATACCTTACTGTGTGCATACTTCTGAAACCTCAGAGTCCATAAGCTTGGAGATGAAGCAACAAGAACTTGATGGCAGGTACACATACTTGATTTGAACAATTCCTAAGTGTGAGGGGGGATACTTCTCATAGACATTCCGAATTTTTACTCGAGCTCCCTTTCCAGATGCATCCAAATAAGAAATCTACATAAAGAATATACTTCAAGGAAGGGAAATTGATGTGCAGTAAACTCACTAAAACTAACCTTGTATGAAAATCAGATTCTTGCACTCCTTGGTGAGATCTCTTGGCTTCATCTTATAAGCTATTTAAGGTTGTTTTCAGTTTTGTCTTTCCTGCCCTTGGTGTTCATGACATCCGACTGTGTTTTTCTGCTCTGTTCATACAACTGTTATTATGTCTGCATTCTTTGGAATGCTGTACCAGAATTATGTGAGGTGACGCTTTGCATGAATTTGGTATTGTTGAACTTTCAAACCTTTATCTGGTGCCTCATATAAAATACATAAGAGATATGATGTAAAAATTGTACGTATGTCAACTCCTCATACTTTGCAGTGCCTCTTTTGTCTTATTTGCAGCACATTCCTTGCATTATGCCACCAAGAATTTAAATTACTTTTTCCTCGACTGTGTGTGGGTAATTGCACCGAGATGTTTGACTCCAACTGGGAACCGGGGTAGTAATCTCTTTTGATTCTTTTCCACTAGGGTTTGTCCCGGTTGTCTTTTTTTCAATTAGTCTGTTCCCTTGCATTGTACAATTGAGGTATTAAAATTTTCCTGATTGCAAAATAATCTTGTCATTGACAGATTTACTTGGTAATTCCTCTATAGGTCATAACAGAGCTGGTAAAAGCACAACCATATCCATGCTTGTTGGTCTTCTTCCTCCTACTTCAGGAGATGCCTTCGTATTTGGAAAGAACATTACAAATGAGATGGTGAACTTTTTGTTAATTTTGATGTTACAAGTCGGCATGGAATGAGAGAAATTTGAAGTTGTGAACATGAGAGCGTAGAGTTAAGGTTCTGTGCTATTTTTCTTCCTGATAATTTTCCACATTGTTCGTCAAAGTATATTATGTTGTTGACGGGATGATGTACAAAAGATATTGGGAGTTTGTCCTCAACATGACATCCTTTTTCCAGAGCCAAATACAAGCAAAAAATTATATTCTTGAGCTACTCTGTTTTTGTTATTTTTATCTGTGTACAGGAAGACATTCTACCCAACACCGAGTCCCAGATGGTTGACGAAGTCCTGTCCTTCAGTGCTTATTGGGAGTGTCTACATGACGACATCTATCTATGTTGAAATGTAATCCTAGTTAGCTGCCCAGTTAAGTTTACGGTGTTTGTTCCGCTGCGTCAGAGAAGTACACCTCCTCTTTTGTTCCTCTCTTCATGTTGCTAGATGAGGTGAATGCGATGAAGCACACCTATCCGCGGAATAGTTCTTTGATTAGTCCTATGCTCAGTTAGAAACTCATGGCACATTGGTTTGATATGCCCCTTGTGGCAGTACTAGCAGGTTCTTGTGTCTCTTCTCTATTATTTGCTGAACCTTCTCTGACTAGTCATAGTACACCTGTTCAACTCTCTGTTTGATTGATGTTCGGCCTTAACAAAGACAGTCTTGCTTGAACTGCTTAAATCATAAACCCTAAACTCTTAAAACTCTAACCCCAAACCCTAATCCTAAAACCCTAAATCTCTAAACTCTAAATCCATAAAACTTAAACCCTGAACTCTATGCCGGACAGTTTAAATCGTAAATCCTAAACCCCTAATACCCTAAACTCTATGCCCAAAACCCTAAATCTTAAACACTTAACCCCTAAATCCTAAACCGTAAGTTATAAATCTTAAACCCTAAAGGCTAGTGAAACATAAGGCTATAATATAACTTATTTATTTTTCAGATAATGAAATAGAAGAAAGAAAAATGCTACTGTAGTAGTTTTCGGATAATGAAATAAATAAAGAGAAAAAGCAACAACAACTTGCGATGACTGGACTTGAGGGAGGGGATGGATCGTTTCTTCGACGCGTTCTTTGTCTTCTTGGTAAAAATTGATGTATTTTTCATCATCTGTTTCTCTTTCTCTGTATAGACAGACTCCTATTAGTTGCAGCTGCTTCTTCCGTAACTCGGATTTCGGGAGGGGCGCGCGATGGGGGAATTATTCCGGCGTCAGTTGAAGACGATGCTCCGCAAAAATCTTCTTCTCAAAATCCGTCATCCCTTTGTCTCCTTTGCCGAGGTTTTCTTCTCCTGTTGTTTATTTATTCATCTGTACCCGATCATTCTTTCTTCCTCCTCCAAATTAATGAATACGCCCTTCTTCCTTTTTTTTAAACTTAATTAATAAATCTAGTTTTCTGTTGCTGGACTGCTGTCTGTAGTTTTTATGGTGTTCACTAATATGTTTATTAGTAGTTGATGCTTCGGCTTTGGTTCGTGGATAATTTTGGGTTCATGTGAATTGTCTGTATTTTTGGCATAAACAGCGTAGTCTATTGTATATCCAGGTACTACTTCCAACTGTTGTAATGCTCATGTTAATAGCTGTAAGAACTAGAGTGGATACAACCATTCACCCCGCGCAACCGTAAGATGACACGCACTCTGTTTCTATCAAATTGTGTTCTCTCCAGTTTTAGATATTCACACTGTCCCCTCATCAACTTCATGGTTCAGGTATATTCGTAAAGGCATGTTTGTTGAAGTGGGAAGTGGCGATTTATCTCCAGGATTTACTCAGATATTACAATCGCTGCTCGCAAACGAAGAGTATATAGCTTTTGCTCCAGATACTGAAGAGACGTCCACAATGATCGATTTATTGTCATTAAAATTTCCTTTACTAAAGGTAATAATCACTTTCAGCATGTAGAGGCTCACAAAAATTTCTTCCGCCAGTGATAAATTTCGCAGTATTGTGTTTTTTACTCCATGGTGTTTCCGTCGTAACTCGTTTGCAGTTGCAGTTGCAGCCTTACTTTATTTTGCCACAGGAACCACTTAACATAAAGCCACTTTTTATTTTTGTAAATTCATTTTGTCTTCAGGATGTTTCTAAAGTGTACAAGTCTGAGCTTGAGCTCGAAAGCTATATACGTTCAGATATTTATGGAGCCCATGATCAACTCAAGTAAGGATAAACTAATGTTAGTAATAGAAACAGCAGTGTTTACATCAGAAATATATAGTAATGTCTCCATAGATCTTTTGTCTACCTTGAATGAGCTTTATGTTCCAGGTACAAGTTTACATATAACGTGTGAAAATGCTGTTCTTAAATCATAATCAACAATGTTTAATGCCTAATTGCTTTCAAGGTGAAACTACTCCACAACCAGCTTAGTTCATCCATTTTATAATCGTTACAAAACATATATGATTAGCAAAGGTCTTCTGAGTTACTGGAACCTTTCTTGTAGTCTACAACATTCGTTGTTGTGAGTTCACCATGTCTTGCCTTTTATCTTGGAATCCATTATGTTCGGGTTATTTTTTGAGCAGCGGCAAGAACTTTGACAAGCTAGGATGCTGTTTAACATTTTCCTCACTTTTCTTCATCATGAATATGACTCCGCGATCTTATCTGTTGTCATTCAGTAACTCGTCAAATCCCAAGATTAGAGGAGCTGTTGTGTTCCATGGTCAAGGTCCTCAACTATTTGATTACAGCATTCGGCTCAACCATACATGGGCCTTTTCAGGGTTTCCAGATGTGAAATCTATCATGGATACTAATGGTCCTTATCTAAATGATCTTGAATTGGGTGTTAACATAGTCCCCACGTTGCAGTATGGCTTCAGTGGATTTTTAACCGTAAGATTTCTCTATCTATATTAGTTTGACATCAGTTCTCAGACACATCTTTTAATACAATATTCTGTTATATGACCATTTAGATTATTTTCTTCTAATGTTTTAGAAGAATGCAGTTGATACATTAGAGAAGCAACCATGGATTTATACATTTGTTAACGAATATGTACTTTGTTGATGTGAAGAAGAGGATCTGCAGTTGTTAGTCGTTAAGTTGTAATAATTCCCATGTCTGTTATCTTTAACCTCCATTTGCTCAAAGTTAGAAAACAAGTTGGACATATGTCATTTCTCTGAAAGACATGATTACCAGGGTGAGATATTAAATTCAATGATGCCATCAAATCTGTACAAGGATAAACAAAACAAAAAGAAAATTTTATGGTCGACGTGATTATAAGTTAAGACTTTGAAGTTACATACATAAGGATGTCACTTTGCAATAGCTAGAAATATTGCATGCTTTACTAATTATGAGTATGAATAGTGGTGTCTGTCGTATTTGCTGCTATGCCACAAATGGTCATGAAGAAAACTTCCCAATGGATTTCCTTGGAAAATAGCTGAACTTCACTTGTGGCTAACCGCTAACGAATACAATCGTATCATCTTTTTTTCTATATTAAACAAAATTTTGGGGAAAGGTAAATTTACATCCACATTATTGCGAGAGGTTTCAGTTGCTAAATTGATGAGTTCCCTGTTAATACTTAATAGATGAACAGATGAACATGCTTAATTATGTGATGGTAGGCATTGAACTCAGGAGCTTATTTTACGGTGTCCATGTTTTTATTTCAGCTACAGCAGATTCTTGATTCTTTCATAATATTTGTTGCTCAACAAACTGCCGCTGATATTGGCACCGTAAACATTGAAATGCCAGTATTGCACCGAGTGTCCACATCATCCCTTAAAATTCCGTGGACACGATATAGTCCTTCTCATATTCGCATAGTGCCCTTTCCAACTCGTGAGTATACTGATGATGAGTTCCAGTCCATCATCAAGACTGTCATGGGAATACTGTATGTAACACTTTCTTCCGAAACTATATTACTCATTAATCGCAATAAATATATCTTGTTATTATAGACGACTACTAAATGAGTTTCACATTGGCACCATTTACTGGTTATGTTTGTAAACCTAGCTGATATGTTTTCTAACTTCGGGAACGGCGAATATCTTGTATGCCTTAAATTGTTAGTTGGTTACTTCTGGTAAATAATGATAATCAAATGTTGATCTTTTTGCCTAACTGTTTCAGATCTTCTGTAATTCTAATTAAGTAGCATGCGCCTGAAAAGCTACCATGAATACTCCACATTTTTATGAAGTGGGCGAATAGTGACCTCTAACAAATATATATGAGTGACCTCTTTTTTTACAGAAGATTATAGGTAGAAAATCCTTAACTCAATCCACTGAGTGAAGTAAACGTTGAAGAAACCTTATGCTTGAACTCTGCTTCGGACTGTTATAATATTAACCTGTAAATAGCTTTATGCTTTGTTTTCCCATTGGTGATCACATATAACATGGCCTCTACCATCTTTCGTTGAGCAGGTACATTTTAGGTTTTCTCTATCCAGTTTCTCGCCTTATAAGTTACTATGTTTTTGAGAAGGTCAGTAATGAATATTAAAATCCCAAGATACATCTAGTGTTGCTTTAAGATTATCTTACCTAACATTTTTCCTCATACTTGTTTTCAAACGTGTTAGGAGCAAAAGATAAGAGAAGGATTGTGTATGATGGGGCTAAAGGATGAAGTTTTCCATATTTCTTGGTTGCTTATCTATTCACTGCAGGTAACCCTGACCCCTTTTGAGGGTCTATAACCTCTTAGGGTTGTACATGCTGCAGTTCCTCTTTCTTCTGACTGTTTGAATTGTAGGAGGGTTGGCTAGTTACTACATTTCTTTATCCCATCATTTAGTCTTAGAAAGTTTTCATGTTGTTATCAAGAAGCAAAAAATTGAATGTTTGCTCTCATTAATAACCACGCCAAACTACATAAATATTTCATAACTGGAAGGTTGAGTGATTAACTATTTTTATGTTCTTGAACCTTCGCAGTTTGCAATCTCGGCTGCCATAATCACTGTTTCTGCTATGAGTAGCCTGTTCAAGTACAGTGACAAGTCTCTGGTGTTCGCTTACTTTTTTGTGTTTGGGATCAGTGCAATCATGCTGTCGTTTCTCATATCAACATTCTTCTCTCGAGCAAAAACAGCTGTGGCTGTTGGCACTCTGTCTTTTCTTGGAGCGTTTTTCCCATATTACACTGTTAATGACCCCTCCATATCCATGTTAGTTTATTATATCCTAAATGGGTTAGTCATTTTTGTGTGTTCCTTAAGAGTGGAGTGTGATAGCTTCTTTTTTGCTTAATATTATGGTGTCCAGGATATTTAAAATTCTTGCTTCTCTGCTTTCACCAACTGCTTTTGCTCTGGGATCAATCAACTTCGCTGACTATGAGCGCGCTCATGTTGGTCTTCGTTGGAGCAACATGTGGCGGGTAAATTATATCATTTGTTTTTCCAGGCAGACTGGTCACTTTTTTTCCTTATTCTTTGACTTGTCATCAATTTTTGCAGGCATCATCTGGAGTTAACTTTTTGCTTTCTCTTTTGATGATGGTGTTTGATTCATTGCTATATTGTGCCCTAGGCCTTTACTGTGATAAGGTATTTATATCTCTTTTCTGTAACACAGGGTCCTTTTTTTTTTTATCAAAACTAACAAAGCTTCATAACAGCAGGAATCAAGTTTTGTCTCAGTATCTTCATGTAACATTTTGGCTGGGAGGCGTAGCTGTACAAATAGTGCCGAACCATTTCTAACTCGTTTCTTTTGCAGGTTCTCCGTGGAGAAAATGGGACTCGAAATCTATGGAATTATTTATTCCAAAAATGCTCATTAAAAACAAAGAGTACGAAAGTAAACTTATCTCCCAAACCAGAAGTTAGTATTAGGGATAGTCTACTGAAGGACCAGTTGATTCCTTACTATGTGCATACTTCTGAAAGCTCGGTAGAGTCCATAAGCTTGGAGATGAAGCAACAAGAACTTGATGGCAGGTACACATACTTGATTTGAACAATTCCAAAGTGTGAGGGGGGATACTTCTCAATGTTCTCATACACATTCCGAATTTTTACGCAAGCTCCCTTTCCAGATGCATCCAAATAAGAAATCTACATAAAGAATATACTTCAAGGAAGGGAAATTGCTGTGCAGTAAACTCACTACAACTCACCTTGTATGAAAATCAGATTCTTGCACTCCTTGGTGCGATTTCTTGGCTTCATCTTATTTTCAATTTGAGGTTGTTTTCAGTTTTTGTCTTTCCTGCTCTTGGTGTTCATGACATCAGACTGTGTTTTTCTGCACTGTTCATAAAACTGTTAATATGCTGCATTCTTTGGAATGCTGTACCAGAATTCTATGAGGTGTTGCTTTGCATAAATTTGGTATTGTTGAACTTTCAAGCCTTTTATCTGGTACCTCATATAAATTACGTAAGAGACATGTTGTAAAAATTGTACCTATGTGAACTCTTACTTTGTAGTGCCTCTTTTGTCTTATGTGCAGCACATTCCTTACATTATGCCACCAAGAATTTAAGTTATTTTTTCCTCGACTGTGTGTGGGTAATTGCACTGAGATGTTTGATTGCAACTGGGAACTGGGGTAGTAATCTCTTTTGATTCTTTTCAACTAGGGTTTGTCCCGGTTGTCTTTTTTTCAATTGGTCTGTTCCCTTGCATTGTACATTTGAGGTATTAAAGTTTTCCTGATTGCAAAATGATCTTGTCATTGACAGATTTACTTGGTAATTCTCTATAGGTCATAACGGAGCTGGTAAAAGCACAACCATATCCATGCTTGTGGGTCTTCTTCCTCCTACTTCAGGAGATGCCTTAGTCTTTGGAAAGAACATTACAACTGAGATGGTGAACTTTTTGTTAATTTGCATTTGTTATGTTACAAGTCGTCATGGAATGAGAGAAAGTTGAAGTTGTGAACATGAGAGAGTAGAGTTAAGGTTTTGTGCTATTTTCCTTCCTGATAATTTCCCACATTGGTCGTCAAAGTATATTATGTTTTATGACAGGTTGATGTACGAAAGATATTGGGAGTTTGTCCTCAACATGACATCCTTTTCCCAGAGCTTACGGTGAGTAAACTACGTTGTATTTTTGCATTTTTTTTTTTGGTGTCAAATACAAGCAAAAAATTATATTCGGGAGTCACTGTGTTTTGTTATTTTAATCTGTGTCTAGGTCAGAGAACACTTGGAATTGTTTGGCATCCTGAAAGGTGTAGAGGAAGACATTCTACCCAACACCGTGTCCCAGATGGTTGACGAAGTAAGTCCTGTCCTTCAGTGCTTATTGGGATTTGGGAGCGTCTACATTACTACATCTATCTATTTGTTACCATGTGCCGAATTTGTTTTTTAACTTCTAAATAAATTTACTCTGTAACATATTCATTGGCTTTTTCCCTACAGTATCATTGTCACAGGCACATACATCAATGAAATAATTGAACTTACAGGAGTTTAGAAGCATGATAGGACACCCTTGTTTCTTATATTTAATGTCAGCTTACTCAACATGTGTGATAGGCTTCATTGTCCCTCTTTCTGTACTCCGAGAAAGTTCATTTATCTCTTCTTTGATACTGATTTTTGTACGTCTCATGGAGTCTTTAATCGAGCCACTGGTCATGGCACATTAAGTTTCGTTACGTTACGCCATGAGTTCTTCTATGCTTGACTATGCAGCAGAAGTGCATAACCTCATGGTGTTCTGTCCCACTGATTATGATGATCTTCTTCTTATGGTTGCATATAGGTGGGCTTGGCAGATAAACATGACACTGTTGTAAGAGCTCTGTCCGGTGGCATGAAGAGGAAACTTTCGCTTGCTATTGCCTTAATAGGGAATAGTAAGGTGATTGTTAAGCTTTGATGATAATGATAAATAAGCGCATTTGTTCTTGTATATTGATATTGTTTTCTGTGCATCAATAGGTTATTGTTCTTGATGAGCCCACTAGTGGAATGGATCCATATTCCATGAGATTAACTTGGCAGTTAATAAAGAAGTTTAAGAAAGGAAGGATAATACTTCTCACCACACATTCTATGGATGAAGCTGATGTCTTGGGAGATAGGATAGCCATATTGGCCGGTGGTTCTTTGAAATGCTGTGGAAGGTAATTTTCTGTACCAAATAAAGAGAAGGATCGATTATCAGGATATGAGGTCCTTCCCTTGGTTTAGTATTTGGCTTGGATCAACTTTATATATACTAAATTGCAGTTATCCGGTCAAGTTAATTTTCATGAATACACCATGTATTTTATAATTCATTATTAGTTTGTGTTGTAGAATGAATTATAAACATGAATTAAAGTTTGATGTGCAAAACTTTGACAGCTCGATGTTTTTGAAGCATCAGTATGGGGTTGGCTATACTCTTACACTAGTCAAGGTATGTGTAACTTATACATGTACCGTGTGCATATTCAGCTCTCTCTCTCATAAGTATCATGATCTTCTTCATATGTATTTTGCAGTCAGCACCCACTGTCCCTGTAGCAGCTGATATTGTGTACCGCCATATTCCATCTGCCATTTGTGTCAGTGAAGTAAAGAACCTCAACTTAATTTTCATTCCGTACCCTGCCCAGACCTCTTTACGTTGTGTGAGGCATGAACAATCATTTTTTTATTATGTAACTCAACCTTCTCAAAATTATGTGGTTTAGGTTGGGACAGAAATCTCTTTCAAGCTTCCTCTCTCTTCTTCGTCCTCATTTGAAAGCATGTTCAGAGAAATAGAAAGCCAGATGGGTACTTCATTATCTTGCTCCAACTCCGAGAATAACGGTCTCAGATGTGGCCGTGGTATTGATAGTTATGGCATCTCCGTTACAACTCTGGAGGAGGTTTTCTTGAGAGTTGCAGGGTGTGACTATGAAAGAGCTGAACCAATTGAGCCGGAAAGCTCTTTTCATAATAATGATATAGTCTCCAAAAGAGTTTCATGTGATAAACTTTTGAGCTACTATGAAAGAATTGCTGGGCTCATGGCTTGCACTATAGCAAGAGGCTTTAGAATAATTCTGGCTGCAATTTTGGGGTTTTGGACCTTTGTCAATTTGCAATGTTGTAGTTGCTGTTTCGTGTCAGGGTCCACCTTCTTGGTGCATTTCAAAGCATTGTACACAAAGAGACTAATCATGGCTCGGAGAGACCGGAAAACCATTATTTTCCAACTGCTGATTCCTGCAGTATTCTTGTTTTTTGGCCTTCTTTTGCTCACACTTAAACCTCATCCTGACCAACAATCTGTGACCTTCACAACTTCACACTTTAATCCTCTATTGGGAGGTGGCGGGGGTGGCGGCCCGATTCCGTTTGATTTGTCTTCGCAAATATCAATCGAGGTTAATATTTTCTAATTGTTGTATTTTATGTATTGTTCATGTATTCACATGGTTACTACCACTTAATAAATATGCTGCAGGTTGCAGAGTATGTTAAAGGGGGGTGGATCCAAAGGTACAAACCAACTGCGTATAAGTTTCCTAATGCAGAGAAGGCACTAGCTGATGCGAATACATCTGCAGGGCCATCTTTGGGGCCAGTTTTACTTTCTATGAGTGAATATCTCATGTCCAGCTTAAATAAAACCTATGAATCAAGGTATGCATTTTCTGCAGGTATACCATTAATATCCTATGAGTTTACTAGTGTGTAGGATGGATCTGGTAAAGCAATAGTAATATCTAGAGTGAATTGGACCAATTGGTTATAATGTCAGAGGTAACTCTGGTAATCAAAGATAAACAGCACCGGATGAGAGTCAGTCATTAGACTTGATGAATTTCCTGGAATAGGCAGGCAGGGGTAATTAGACAAATTGTAAGCTGTGATACAGCTGCAGACCAATTCCATTTTCAAACGCAGCCATTACAATTTACGGTTAATGATACCATTCCATGATTCTCTTTATATTGCATCACTCTGTATATCGTCAGGTACGGGGCAGTTGTAATGGATGATCAGAATCCTGATGGGAGTGTAGGCTACACTGTTCTACATAATAGCTCATGTCAGCATGCTGCACCAACCTACATCAATGTGGTCAATGCAGCAATTCTCAGGCTTGCGACCTGTAATAAAAATATGACTCTCCAAGCACGAAATCATCCTTTGCCTATGACAAAAAGCCAGCATATGCAACGCCATGTGAGCTTATTATCTCAATACTACATCTGGGATTTATTCTCCATGTGCTTTGTTTGGCACACTTATTCATCCGAGAATATGCCTAAGTTAGCTGTATATAATTGGTGCATGATTTATTTCTAACTCCAATAAATGCAAATATGTTAAGGCTATACAAGTGAGGACTTAGGAGTTAGGAGCATGATCTGCCGTAGTTTCATTTGAGTAATTTACATATTGATAGTCATCATGTATGATTACTGTGTATCTTATTCTATTATTTGCTTGACCATGTGTCCATTTTAATGAAACTTCTGACACACATAAAGAGAGCTATTTTTCTTGTTGCGGAACTAGTTTGACCAAAAGCAGCGTAATATTTGTTAGTTTATCCATGTTCAGAGGAACATCTACAATCCAACGGCGATGGAAATGTAATGTTTGACATTGTATCTGAGTGGCCAGATGGATGTAACCTCTGAGTTTTCATTATGGACAACCCGAATCTGATCGTTCATATGTAAGCTTTAGATGCATGTTTCACCCCTCGATGATATAGTTCTGGTTGAACTTGTAGGATCTCGACGCATTCTCAGCTGCAGTTATTGTCAACATTGCCTTCTCCTTCATTCCTGCTTCATTTGCAGTTTCCTTAGTTAAGGTATGTTTTTATAGTAACCTGTCATCAAGATGGTGCCTCTTGGCATTAAGGTTTCTTTCAGCTCTTTTTTAACTATGATATTCAACATCATGTAATCCAGGAACGAGAAGTCAAAGCTAAGCATCAACAATTAATTAGTGGAGTACGTACATTGTACACTGTCTATTTATATTTTATTTTTGCATCATATTTTGCTCATCTTTGATTCTAAGCTCAGTACAACTGACTTCTTTCAAACCGTGTTAACTCAGGTCTCCATATACTCATATTGGATATCTACATATACTTGGGATTTCATAAGTTTTTTGTTTCCTTCGTCAATCGCAATGATGCTGTTTCATATGTTTGGTAAGGATTTTGTATTGGTTTTGTCTATTTCCGGTTGGGTTAACATTTTAGTAGTTGTCTTATTTGTGAACTTGGATTCTTGTCTTTATAGTTTTGAGTTGTTTAAGGATTCTCAACTCTCAGTGGTTCTCTTTATTAGCTTTCAAATCATAGATGTTTCATTTTTTACCGCAGACCATGTTATTTATTTATAATTTTTTTGTCGGCCGGTCGGGCATGCCTGAATGTGTGATGAGTTTTTTGGCTTTGCGACTGGAGTGACAAAGTTCCGTTTCAATTAAATCTCAAGATGAATGATTTTTTTTAATGGAATAGATTACTCAACCTAATGTCAGATGTTCTTAGATAAGAAGTTCATATCTTAACAAATTCGTGCCTGATTAAGACATGTCTTATTTAATTGTCTTAATTTTTTTCTATCAGCAAGCGAACTTTTGGGTCACTATGTTTGAAATACATTTGTATTTGTAGGACTAGATCAGTTCATTGGAAGAGGACGTTTCTTTCCTACAGCACTGATGTTCGTAGAGTATGGTTTAGCGATTGCGTCGTCAACATATTGCCTTACATTTTTCTTCTCTGATCACACAATGGCACAGGTTGGGCTAACATTTTCTTTTGATTCTCATGCATCATACCAAGGATGATACACTGATATTGTTTGGTGTGCAGAATGTAGTTCTCTTAGTCCACTTTTTTAGTGGGCTTGTTCTTATGGTGATTTCATTCATTATGGGGATAATAAGTTCAACATCGAGTACAAATTCTTTTCTCAAGGTTAGTCACTTGCAACTTCTTTAGTTTAGCATCGCATACTACTTCAGCTTAATATTCTAATTTGGAGCAGATTTCTCATTGAACTAGCTTCAAGCCTATAAGAATAATCTTTTGTTTGTTTCCATATGCAGCATTTCTTCAGATTATCTCCAGGATTCTGCTTTGCGGATGGGCTTGCTTCACTGGCTCTTCTAAGGCAAGGAATGAAAGATGGATCAAATGATAGCGTTTTGGACTGGAACGTTACTGGGGCTTCACTGTCTTATTTGGGAATTGAGGTTAGTGTACTTGATTTTCTCTCATATTTGACCTTCGTATGATCAAAACAATTCTTTTTTTGGTTGACCGTCAGTGGCATATTGTTGAATACGGTGTGAACTGCTTCATAGTTGTGTGTATGAAGCTTTGTATTACATCTGTATTGTCACTTGTCAGATTTTACTCATTATTTTTTTCTACTTGTGACAGAGTGTTGCGTATTTCCTTCTAGCACTTATGTTGGAACAGTTTCAACCAAGTAAATTTACTCTAGCCAACTTGAAAAATTGGTTGATGAGCAAAATAAGTGCTTGCTGTGGAAATCCTCATTGTATTTCGGAGCCACTTGCTGTATCAGAGAGGATTCCGTTTGACCCAGAGGAGGACATAGATGTGCAGATGGAGCGGAACCGGGTGCTAACTGGCTCAGCAACTGACTCTCTTATATGTTTACGTAATCTGCGGAAGGTATTTGTTAATTTCTTATGTGTGCTGTATATAAGCTTCAAAAAAAGCTTCTCGTGGTCAAGGCTTAGTATTTGCCATGGTTTAAGGTGTATCCCGGCGGAAAAATTGCGGTTCACTCATTGACTTTCTCTGTCAAAGAAGGAGAATGTTTTGGTTTTCTTGGAACTAATGGAGCTGGAAAGACAACTACTTTGTCCATGTTGTCTGGTATGTATTGAGTTTCATTGAATAATTTTGTAACTCAACTATAAAATAGCTTTCATGTTATTCCTTTCTACTGTATGGTGTTTGCAACTAGATTTATAGTTTTGGGTTCTTGCCTCGACGAGTTTCCCATATCAAATTTAGCCATGAAATGATTTAGGACATCATTTACAATCATTTATCTCGAAGCATGCTATAGCATGCAACGTCTTTCAGTCAGATCATATATACTGCCCGAATTTGTTCATATCAGCAGCTCTTTTTGTTTTATCGTTTTGCTTATCTTCCTATAGAGCATCAAATTTTTTGCTTATGCAAGAGTGTAAGTTTAGTGACCTTTGCTATTTGGACTTAACAGGCGAAGAATTCCCATCTGAGGGAACTGCAACCATTTTCGGGAAAGACATTCGTTCCCACCCAAAGGCAGCACGCAAGCATGTAGTATCTATTTCTTTCCTTCTTATGTTAATTGTCAGTGTCTAGCGACTTATATAATCAACTCGTCAATATGTGATACAGATTGGGTATTGCCCGCAGTTTGATGCGTTGTTGGACTACCTGACAGTCAAAGAGCACCTTCAGCTTTATGCTAGAATAAAAGGAGTATCTGAAAAGAGGATGGAGGATGTAAGTATTAGTATTATCTGTTTCGCTCCGCGCAGTCCTTTAGTCAGGGAAATATAATATCTATTATTCAATATCAATAGTTACCTGGAAGCCTTATTTATACAATAAATTCCATTTACATTCAAGTAAAAGTCATTTAATGTTGTCAGTTGCTAGTAGGTCATGATTTTTTAATGTTGATGAAGAATGTCATTGCAATCAGTTAACATCCCTTGCATTAGTTTGGTGCTATGTTTACCTTTCTGCTTCTTTTCGTAGGTCGTCATGGAAAAGATTGTTGAATTCGATCTGTTGAAGCATGCTGATAAACCATCTTTTTGCCTTAGTGGCGGTAACAAGCGTAAACTGTCTGTCGCAGTTGCTATGATTGGCGACCCTCCAATAGTCATTTTGGATGAACCATCCACAGGTAAGTGCAATAGTCATGATGACAACTCACAACTGGCACCTGAATTAATTTGTAGACATACTAAAACATTAGTTTGTTGACAATTCTGCTGCATGTGACTATTTAGATTTTTCCTTGCCTTTTGTTTTTCCCTGCCCAAAAGTAATAAGGCTTGCATATATACAACCATTGCAGTGTGTGTATAATTTATCATGATATTAGGTATGGATCCACTTGCTAAGAGATTCATGTGGGAAGTAATATCGCATCTATCAACCAGGCGGGGAAAGACGGCTGTAATTCTCACTACACATAGCATGAATGAAGCACAAGCTCTATGCACTCGCATTGGAATTACGGTACGCGCATAAAATGTTTTGAACACACAAGCATGAGCATTGTGCATGACTATCAAAATATATAGAAACCATGGTTATCATTTTCGTTGACCGTATAAACTGAACTACTGAAGGTTGGGGGGAAATTGCGATGCCTTGGGAGTCCACAACATTTGAAGACGCGCTATGGCAATCATCTCGAATTGGAGGTAAGAGTTTATTTTGTCACTTTAACTCCTAAGCTAATCTTTTTGTATTGTACCTTGATTGATTATGTCTCTCACATTAGATTAAGCCAACCGAAATAACCTTTTTGGAACTGGAAAGCCTTAGCCATATGGTTAAAGAAAAGCTTCTGGGTGTATCATACCAGCGAAGAGGGATTCTTGGAGATTTAGAAGCTTGCATAGGAGTCAGAGATTTAATAACCTCCGAAAATGCTTCAGTTGCGGAGATAACCATGACGCCAGAAATGATATCTATTGTTGGCAACTGGCTTGGGAACAAAGATAGAGTTGATACATTGATAAATTTGACATCTACACCTGATGGAATTCTTGACTACCAATTATCGGAACAATTGATTCGAGATGGTAAGCCTAGCGTCATTCATAGTCTTTTAGGAGATATTGCCTGTGACTTTGTTTTATCTCATGATGTACGGTCTTAGCTAGTTGTTTGATTTCTTTAGGTGGCATTCCGCTGCCTGTGTTCTCGGAGTGGTGGTTGTCCAAAGAAAAGTTGTCAGTGATTGATTCATTTATTAACTTGTCCTTTTCTGGAGCAACATCACAAAGCTGTAATGGCTTGGTCATTAAGTATCAGGTATATCCAAGTCAAACAGTTTTTATATTATTGTCATCTGATAACTATAGTTTGGTTGCGAGTCCTTAGTCCTTACAGTTCACATTAAAAGTAGAATTCAAATTTATTTTCAGACTGGAATCTTACGAATTAAGTTTTAGTGATACCTGATCAATGTTTTTTTGAAGAATAGGTGAAGGTGTATTCATTCAAAATGTGGGGTAGAATAAGATACTAACACTAAGAAGATACCTGATCAATGTTGCAAATGACTTGTATGCATTTTTCATATAGACAACAATCGTAATGAGTTAACCATTATACCCGTTTTTCACATTAGGTTTTCTGTTCTATATAATATTATGATGACTATAATAGTAAAATGCAATTTGTATGCATGCAGTTGCAATATGAAGAAAGCCTGTCACTTGCAGACGTTTTTGGGTGTTTGGAGCGCAATAGGTGAGGGCCTGTTTACCTCGCGTCTCTAGTTTCTTTTTGTTCGATTTGTAGTCTAATGGTAACCATACATGACATTCAGGTACCAACTTGGAATTGCTGAATATAGCATCAGCCAATCGACACTGGAAACCATATTCAACCATTTTGCTGCCAATGCTTGAGCAGGCATCAGTAATACAATCATTATATCAGGTATCTTATGCAGGATAGTTTATGATGTACAAGGTGCTCAATGGGGGGAAGGGGGTTTTCTTCTGCCTAAACAAGAATAGTCAACTACGTAATGCCACTAATGATTGGGATAGGGGATCCCTTTTGATGGTTTCCTGGTTGGTTTTGGGTCACCCATATTGAAACATGTGGGTTGTGAGACTAGATATTGGCGCTTGGATCAATTGCTGAACAAGAATATAGGATGACCGGCTGCAAATAGTGATATAAAGTTCATACTTAAATTATATGCATAAAAATGAGATGAATTATTTCAGGATTCTCTTTTACTCGACCTATTCCATGCCGTGTAGAAGATGTTTCTTGGTAGCATATATCATGCAACCTTCAAAAAGCCAGCTAAAAATATTGATAGACTGATAGTGCGAGTTAATTTGAGACATGTCATTTAGTGGCAAAATTCTCAGAGAAATGCCGTGAGTTGAAAGTTTATTAGGGATTTGTCACAAACCGCTAACGCTATTAGTGATTTGTGGCATATCTCACATAAACTTTCAACCTCTGGCGTTTCCCTAATAACTTTGCCACCAGTAGACAAATCTAAAATTAATTCAAGTAGTGCTTGGGGTCGCTTTTTTTGTTTGCCATTGTTACGTATCATATAGTAAATTGTCTCATTAGCATCTCTTCAAGTCTTTGTCCTTGGTTCATGTTGAGGTAAGTAGTGTAAACATTTACAGTCTCAGCAGAAATATGCTCAGCTCCGGCCCTCCAGCATGCCCGTCTGGATTCAACATGTAAAAAGCTTCCGAGTCTCGATTACCCACCGCACGCTCGAATCTGGCCCTCATGTACATCAGTGGTCCAGAGTCGAATTGAGTACCATGGGATACTACTGGGATTACTCCTGCTCCCACTGAAATGCTCCCAACTGTAGCCAATACAAACGTTGCAAAATCCATACACTCCATTGACCTTGCAATACCGCATTTCCTGCTGTTGCAATACATAGTCCACTCGAGCTCCTGAAGCAGCTTGTTATTCCTTTTCATGTCTGTTTTATTGAATGATGCAGCCTTATCACATTCCAGTGCAATCCTCACGAAACCAGATGACATCGCCTTCACAAGAGCAGATGTGGACATGGGAAGGTCAAGAATGAGGAACGGTTCAGATCGGGGATGATCTTGAATGGCCAAGAAAACACGGCCCTTGCGGTATCCAAACAGGGTTCCAGTGGTGACTTGGCCACCGATAGCAAGAGGCCTAAAAGCAGAAATGGCAGAGGATGCTGAAGAGATGATGCTGGCAGTCAGCCAACGGCATGCAGCTGCCGGGACGAAGAAGGATGACGGGATGGTAATGACACTGAGGAGGGAGCTGATGAGAGAAGAGATTCTTCCTCCCTTTGCTCTTTTATGGATTTGTAAAGCAGTAGATGAGGCATCGGAATTGTTTCTGGGAGATTGATTATGTGATGATGAATTACTAAGACAGTTTATTTGCTCAGACATCGGTTTATGGTTGTTACAAGAATTGGATCTGAGGTATGAAGGAGGAAGCAGGATCATCTTTGTGGCACTACTACTGCCGCTGAGCTGATGATGCTGTTTCATTTCCTTGAAATGGTTAAGAATGATGGGAATGCGGCTGCAGAAAGTAAGATTCTGTGTCAAAAACTATGAAGAGATTAGAGAGAAGAAAGAGGCAATGTTAGATGATAGTGGTACATAACTCATAAACAAATGGATCCAATTTGGAGGAACAAGATCATTGAGCTAGTTAAAATATATAGTGATGCATAGTATTGCCGCTACTAGCTAGCGGCAGGCATCACTATGCCACCGGACATGTTTTAGTTTTTATTTATCTTCCTTGACTAGGCGTGGACGCGTGGTACAGGACAGGTCTGCTATTGTGAGGTCATATAAGTGACTGAATAAATGAATGACTATAGATGTGGGGGGATGTGAAATGTTAGAAAAGAAACACGTACTGGTCGGTTCCAACTTTTATTAAGAATTAAGTGTATTCCATCAACCATTAACTTCGGTAACCTAATGGCTAATCCTCTGTTAGTTAATATTTATATATGACCCTTGAATTATGCTTGTACGACTTCACTTGTATCTTATCCCCTTGCATCATCAGATATTTACGCTTATCCTCTTAAATCATTAATATTATTCATAGCCACCCTTCACTATTAATTTGTGATTGTGTCATTTGCAATCATAATTGTGTGATTTTGATTTGCTTTGGAACGAGGAGTTGGTGCAATGATTTATGCAATTTGCCCGAAACTGTTACATTACTCAAGCAATTCCATTGCAATGGTAACTGCCTCGTGGATGAGGTAACTGCCAAAACTGAACAAGGAATTTAGAAGCTCAGGTGTACACCACTCAAGCCGGGATATATCCCAAGTCATTGACTTCTTGTAGTATCCAGGTCTTGTTAAGCACAGGCACTAGGCAGTCTAATTTAAGAATCTCTGCTAGTCACCAGATAGTTTTGTATAAGGCTAGAGAAGAAGCTGTAAGAGTAGCCACATAGTTTGTGTGCAAGTGTATTTTTAGTGGTATTCATCCACTTAAGCATCAAAAAAAATTTCCATTGCAATGGTTCATTGTTCAACATGTGGTGTTTTTTTTTTTGATGGGGTTAGTTGTTAGGGACTTGAACCCGGGCACCATTTGTGCTGTTGACTGGCATGAATTTGGTGAGTATTATATCTGTTTGATTGAACTAACATAACTGTAAGCAAAATTTCATGTAGAGATTTAGTGTTTTGTTTCCTTGGTGACACGTTTGCTTGTCCTCCTTTTAAGTTATAGTTTGAACTATGTTAAGAAACAATCAAAGTTAATCTTCGGATGCATCTTCCATTTTAACTCAGTTGTTCTGAAACATTCACTTGCAATATCCACTTTTCAAGACTCTTAGTCTGTGGGATCTGTTCTAAGATCCCCGAGCTTTAGATCATAAAATAATACAACCATCCTTTCCTTAGTGCCATTTGCATTCTTATTTTGTAAACAATTGATTCGCAGTTGAATATCCTGATCATTCAGTGGTTTGTTTCTTGCAGATGGAATTGGAATTGGAATCTTATTAAAGTAAGTGAATTGCCTTCTACGGGTTGATGGGTTCTTACTCGTATATTAAACTCCACCTGCCTACAGAAAGGGCAAACATTATCTTATGATTTGTGATAAAGTAGTAACCTTGAGTTCCAGCCCACCATTGATGCATTGTCAGTTCCGTGGAATTCTGGATCATCACAGGCAGCACACTAAAGTCTAAAGAGTATCAATGAAGTAATAGTAGCATTCTAGGTTGTTATTCAGTTTCAATCGATAGTCTTCCTTTCTGGAACTTTGTATTGTCACTTTCGGTGGCCTAAGTCCACTAATTAATCAAAAAAAAGTCTAAAGAACATGATGCGACAGTGACATTTCCGCTCTGTTTCACTAATTGTGGAAACACATATATATTGAGGATGATAACTGATAAGGGCATTGCAGTAAAAGAATTCTTCTTCAAATGTACTTATGTATATACTCATAAATTAGGTAGGCTACGCACACCATCTTCTCCTTCATTAAGTTACATATTTCTTACAAACGAAGGGCCGTTTGTGCAAGATTTTGGTATGTCATGTGCCCACACTTTCTCTTATGGAGATGACCAGAAAGCCATGAAAGATGACTCACTCCCACGTCCACAACATATAAATGAAAAGTAGTCCCACAAATTATCGCCTTGAACATATACATACACTGATACACACATGAGAGCTACAGAAGCCATGCATGTATCTCATCAGTAACTTTTTTTCATCCAAGTGATCTCCATCTTTCCGTATCTCCCATATAACAAACAAGAAGAGCCTTTTTCTTCTTCTTTTTTTGATAGGGCAAGGGCAAACAGGAAGAGCCAATTGATGGAAGATATGATTGTTGGAATCCCTTGCCATCAGATTGTATGTGAAGTAGAGAGGAGTTTGAAGATGGGGTGCAAGTGCAACCCCTGAATTGATCAAGACTCGTTTTGCAAATTTGCAGTTAGATAGCTAGAATCTCTTTGACTCATGGATCAAAATTGCATATGCTTATTAGTTATATTATACTGACCTCCTTTTCCCTTCCTTTATGCAGTAGCTGATCTCCCATATTGGAGAAACATTGAAAAGGAAGGTTAAGTCGTGGTGCACTGGTGTGTTCGGCTGCAGACAAGGGGGGAGAAGATTGGAAAATGTGTTGAGTGCTTTTTGTCCACGATTGCAGGTCCTATACAAGGGACGATGCTCTAGCTTCCTCTGATCAAATGAGGACATGTCCATCTGCAGTAGCAGAAGAATTCAAATCCCTTCTGCCAGTGGCCAAGGAGAACTTTGTTACAAGATAAAATAAAAACTGTGTAGTGAATTCAACATGTTCCCACTGCTTTTTATTTTCATATCCCTTTGGCCTTTGGGGCAAGTTACCATCCCGCTGCAGCTGATAACGACCATTAGTGATAGAGCCAACACTTGAGAAGCCACTAAAGAAGTACATACAGATTGTTACAAGCCACAACTCTGACTTCTGGTTCTTGAGGTTTTATAACCATCACAAATTATCCACGTACGTACACAAGAGTCTCAAGTGAAAACTCAGATGAGCATCAGCAGGATTTCATTATTTATTGTTGTTTTGTTTTATCCAAACCTTCTTTCTGGAACTAGTGAAATTATTTAACTTGATGGGCTCAGTTCCATCCAAAATGGAAGACTCGGGCTCTCGGACTGAGACTCGGATCAGATATTGCCTGACAAATACGTACGTGGGCTGTCTGCACATCAATAATGTGAGTTATGAAGGTCGCAGTTACCCTTGAGAATGTGAATGACACGGCAGTCCAAGAAAAACAGAAACTGATGGGGGCAGGGATATAGAGACATGTCTGCGCCACAAAATTTCATGTGGCTAGGACATGGAGATATTATATATGCATCCCTAGCTCTCAGTCTCAGAGAGAAAATCAAACAAAGAAAGCTCTCCACGGACAGCAGAATGCCACGTCACCATGCAACTCTTATCTTCTTCTCCTTCCCCCAATAGGCCAGCAGCTCGTTGACCCTACTTATGTCCCCACCCCAACCTAAAACAAAGCATATGAGCAGTTGCTGTGGGGATGGCATCGGATAAAAGTTGGAGGGGTGTGGCTCCCACACATGCGATTCTAGAGCGAGCGGGTGATGTTGCACCACGTAATGCACCAATGATAACTTTAATCCCTGTCTTGGACTGCTAGCTAGTACTAATAAAGTTAAAGTTGGAAAGGATGAAATGAAACACAGCACATGTCTCTCTCTCTCTCATATATACTAGCAATTGATAAATCAGCGTCTTCTTAGAACAAATCTAATAGCAGCTAGCAGCTAAAGAGGAAGAAGAAACCCCTCTCAATCTCAGCAGCCCCTGAAAAAGCCAAGAAGAAAATGAGCATGGCTACTAACGCCAACAGTAGCGGCAAGCTTTCCTCCGCCATGGAGAGGACCAATAACTGGTACATATTTTTCTGATTACCATCATCTTTGTTGTTTGATGTAGCCATCGTCTTCGATGAGTACACTACGTACAGAATGCTTGAAACCTAACCTTTCCAGACTGTGTTATAATATATATATACTTTAATGGTAGCAGATCTATTTCTGGTAGTAATGGGATTGAACTATCTATGTTGTTTTAGGGTGTTCTCTCAGGACATTCCAACTGACGTGGAGGTAGCCGTCGGAGAGGCTGTGTTTTCCCTCCACAAGGTGATATTTCTAACAAGAAGCCCTTAATATTAACTGGTCATTTGTTCACAAGTGAGTCCACATTAATATATATTTATTTATTTTTCGCAGTTCATGCTGGTAGCAAAGAGCAACTACGTAAGAAAACTGATAATGGAGTCTAAAGAACCTGATTTGGCCAGGATTGACTTATCAGGTGTCCCCGGAGGCTCACAGTGCTTTGAGAAAGCTGCCAAATTCTGCTACGGTGTCAATTTTGAGATCACAGTGCACAACGTGGCAGCTCTTCGTTGTGCCGCTGAGTATCTCCAAATGACTGATAAATACTGTGATAACAATCTCGCCAGTAGAACTGAAGATTTCCTCAACCAAGTTGCTTTAGCGAGCCTTTCAGGCGCCATCGTCGTGCTCAACTCGTGTCAGAACCTTCTTCCTTTGGCTGAAGATCTTGGCATCGTTCAAAGATGCATCGAAGTTGTAAGCTCCAAGGTAACAAACACATTGATGAAACAGTCTCTCTGTAATAACTAACCCAGCGCTAATTGTTAATATGAACATTTTGTGCAGGCTTGCAAGGAAGCCAGTTTCCCAAGCCGTGTACCGACTAATTGGTGGGCAGAAGAGCTTTCTATTTTAGACATTGAATCCTTTGCTAAAGTTGTGGTATCCATGAACAAATCACGTGAAGCCAGATCCATTTCTGTGATAACTGCACTTACAACCTATGCACAGAGGAACCTCCTGGGAGACCAGGGATTTAAGCTGGGTGACCACAGGCAGCAGCGACATATTTTAGAGACAGTTGTGGCTCTTCTGCCACTCGATAGATCCGCTTTCTCCCTTAACTTCCTTTGCAGCCTTCTCCGCTCTGCCATTTTCCTCCAATCTTCAAATGCCTGCAAAACTGAGCTTCAAAAAAGAATATCTACAGTGTTCGATCAGGTGATGGTGGATGATCTCCTGATGCTCTCATTCACTTATGACAGCGGTGAGAGCATATTGGACCTGGAGGTTGTCAGGAAGATAATATCTGGATTTGTGGAGAAAGATAAGAGCATGGCAGTGTTCGGTGGGAGCAATTTCAAGGAGACTTGTTCCCCCGCAATGCAGCGGGCGGCCAAGACTGTGGATTCATATCTGGGGGAGATGGCAACATACCCACAGCTAAGCATATCCAAATTCAATGGGATTGCTAATCTTATTCCTAAGGGAGCGAGGAAGGTTGATGATGATCTATACAGAGCCATTGATATCTATCTTAAGGTATTTTATTCCCATTATGTTTTTATGCTCACCCTACTTTCCGTGGCAATGTTCAGCCGTTTAGACGAAATTTCTCTTAACTTTGATCTAGGCACATCCAAATTTAGACGAAATCGAAAGGGAGAAGGTGTGCAGTGTGATGGACGCACTTAAACTTTCTTATGAAGCCAGAGTTCACGCCTCCCAAAATAAGAGGCTGCCTGTGCAGATAGTACTCCACGCTCTCTACTACGACCAGCTGAAGCTGAGGAGTGGTGCAGACGATTTTGGCGAGGCGAATGAAGCTGCACAGATTAGAAATCAAATGGGAAATAATGATGTTACTCTTATTAGAGAGAATGAGTCCTTAAGAGCAGAGCTTATGAAGATGAAGATGTACGTTTCAGACATGCAGAAAAATAATCCTGGGACTAGCAAGCAGCAAGGAGGTCCCAAAAAGCCCAAATTCTTCTCAACCATGTCTAAAACCCTGGGAAAGTTGAATCCATTCCGACAGGGATCTAAGGACACATCTAATATTGATGATGATGGAGTGGACACTACTAAGCCGAGGAGGAGGAGGTTTTCCATATCTTAGTTCATGCTTACTCATCAAAAGCTAGCTACTTGCAATTAATTGGTGATAAACTTAAAAGTCGTTACTCTTACACTTGTGGTCCAGTTTGATGGTTGTTGAACCTTGGAAGTGTTCATTAATAGAAAGGATTTGTCATTCTGTATATCATTTCAGTTATATATAAGATCGAGGAGAGGCCGGTCAGTTTGTCTGAAACTTGGAAATGAAAAATAAACATATAGATCGTCATGAGCAATTTGATACGGGCGTCTTGAAAATCGGATGCAGCTATCAATCTATTTTGGAGTAGTCCTTGGATGATAGTTTTTGCTCCAGTGCCTTGGGTCACAAATAAGATGTAGAAATTTCGAAATATGGGTCCCTAGTATCTAGGAAAGGGATCCGGTGCAAACACCTAATTACTGTAAAAAATACAAACTCATCTTGTCCCTTCATTTTATATTTTCAAGGGATAAGATTAATTGAAAACAAATCTGTTTAATTACAATTTTTAATGCAAAGAGGGCAAATATAGCATACAAATAATTAATTTGTTTCCTCTTAACCGATTGAGAGTCAGTTTCCTAAACTGTCGTCAATCATATCGATTCAAATCCAGATCTGGTGCAAAATCAATGCTCTGTTTCTCTTCTTCCATGAAGCCTTTCTTGTACGGAGATTTCTCCCTTCTTGAACAAGCCGCAGCAACCGGCGCCAGCAATACTTTCGGAAATTCAAATTCTGGCTATGTTGCAAGTGTCGGTGATAATTTGGGGCATAGAGTGGATGAAGATCAACCACTAACGGATCGAAAATTCGCTCAACTTATGGAGCATGATCCCCAAGAATCGTTCTGACGATGATGAAGGCGCATCGTCCGAGATAACGTCGACAGCAACTTCCGGATCCGATTGAGATGATGAAGGCGCATGAAGCTGGGTTTTCTCCATGACGAATTATAATCTAATTTTGACGAATTATATCATAGTTCGTCAAAATTTGACTATAATTCGTCATGAATTACGACATATTGTAGTACACTTCAACGTACAATGCTATAATTCGTCAAATGTAACTAAAATTCGTCCAGATTTTGGCAGTATCATTGTATAATACGTCAAGACATTTTATAATTCGTCACGGCCAATTTATAGTTCGTCATGTTCAGTTTTGAATTTTTCTTTATGAAAACTGTTGATTCGATTTTGGGATGAGTTCCATTGATGCGAAGATGATCCAGAGTGTGAAAAATTGAGTTCAACGAAGTTCTACTCCTTCAATTTGATCGAATTTAGTCCGATTTTTTATAATTCGTCACGGCCATTTTATAGTTCGTTATGTTCAGTTTCGGATTTTTCTTTTATGAAAACTGTTGATTTGCATTTGGGTTGAGTTCTAATGATGTCGAAGATGATCCATAGTGTGAATAATTGAGTTCAACGAAGTTTTACTCCTTCAATTTGATCGAATTAAGTCCGATTTTTTATAATTCGTCACGACTATTTTATAGTTCGTCATGTTCAGTTTCGATTTTTTCTGTATGAAAACTGTTGATTTGAGTTTGGGTTGAGTTCCATTGATGTCGAAGATGATCCAGAGTGTGAAAAATTGAGTTCGACGAAGTTTTACTCCTTCAATTTGATCGATTAATGCTGCAAAAATCGAACCTTTTGTGGAGATTAGGGTTTCACGGGTAGATGATGATGAACAGTGATGAACAGTGTGAGAGAGAAAAGAAATGAAAAAATATGTCTATTTTACCCTTAATGAATTTATTAATACAGATTTAAATAAATTAATTGTGTTTATCCCTAATTAATTGGGACCTTTAGATTAACTAAATGAATGGATGAGATGAGTTTGTATTTTGCACCATATTTGGGCTTTGCACCAGATCTGACCTCCTAGTATCTATGTCGATATGTTGTATGTAAAAATGATACGCAAACGACCTCCGACATTGAAAAAAGAAGGTGAAAATACAATTGGGGCAATGTGTTTTATATATATATATATAGGGGGCGTTCAAATGTTATATGTCCTTAGAGTGTTATGTTTTTAAAGTGTTATATCGATTTTGAT